>JAOPJL010000162.1:1782106-1797750 GCA_027123545.1 Trisopterus esmarkii | reverse complement strand
CATTGATGACTCATTCTTTGAAATGCTAACTTTATCTCGCTAGCATTGTCTGGCTAGCTTTATCTGGGCTCTGAGTCAGTGGAGCTAGATCCCATATCAAAGGAGGTTCACACAGCATTTCCTCTCACCGTCGACACACTCACCCACACGTTGTCTCACACAGGCCAGCCTCCGCTTAACAAATGTCCTCAAATGTGAAAAAAGCACTAAAGGATTTTCCACACCCACCTAAAGACTATCCTTTACACACACAACCAGGCATCCTAAATAAAGAATGATCTGATTTTATTATTACCATTAATGAATTGAGTAAAACAAGTCATATACATATGTGTGTGCGTGCATGTTTGTGTGTGTTTGTGTGTGCGTTGTGGAATCCACAGATCCACAGAAGAGACCTCTGTACATTCTATCATGAAGTGTATATGCAAGAAGTGATTTGTGATGTCCAGAAGCACAAAGATGCTGCTCGATTGAGTAAGAGATCGACTTTGAGAATGGCCTGACTCTTTCCCTGCCCCCTCCTTCATTTCCTCTGCTTGGTACATTTTGCTAGCGGACCTCTCTCTCTCTCTCTCTCTCTCTCTCTCTTCCCCCACTGTGTTCCTGTAGCTTCACTGCCAAGCAGAGGACAGCTGGAAGCTGTTAACCCCGTATGCCGTGAGAAACTGGTTCCTTTGCAATTCTTACACTCTTACACATCTCTTTCTCACTCACTCTCTCTCTCGCTCTCTCACACACACACACACACACAAACACATACACACACACACACACAGACACACACACACACATACACACACACACACACACACACAGACACACACACACACACATTTACTTGATTGTGTGTGTGTGATTAGCCAGAGCTACAACTCTTTTGTCTCATGTCAAGCCTACCTGGACACGATTAAACAACTCTACTTAAGCAGATTAATGTGAAAGGTGCAGGGTTAAACTACAAAAGGTCTGTTGGTTTATATTGTCTTGCAACTCTTCATTCATTATTAAGATATTTTCCAGATCTTGGGTTGGTTCTGGATAAGTAAGTGAAGAATCTTCAGAATCCTATAGATTAAGTTGAGAGGACTTTTGCGGGTTTCTGGATAGGAGTCGTCATCAAATCTGGGCCTGCGAAACCCTGCGAGACCCTCACTCTGAGGGGCTACGCAAATAAACTGGACATGACTATTTATGACTCTGGAAGACTTTTTAGATTGCAAGTATTTGACCTAAATGTGTTTCGTGTCATATAGGAACTCAACAGATGATGACTGCCCTCTAGTGTCACTCTTTACAGAGTGGGTTGAATTCATTCATTCAAGAACAGCCTATTTCCGTTTGCTTGTCATGACACAACATCGTTTTTTATTTTATTTTGAGAGATAGAAATGTGGAGTCGTTTTTATAATTTATTACAGTTTGTCACCAAAAATGACAAACTGTTTATTTCCCCCCCCCCTGGCTGTCTCGCTGTTATGTAAAGCTGTATCTAGCTTGTTACAGTGAGCTTGTTCTTCTCAGCCCTGTGCAGCCTTGGCCCCTCACCACCTAGCCCTGGCCTAGCAGCACCAGCAAGATCCTGTCAGCTACAACACATGCAGTCCGAGGTCACAGAATCCCCCACAGGAGCTGGATCTAAAGGCCGAGTTCCTCTTGCTCCAGTAGCGGAGAAGTGCCGTTATCCAGATGCTGCCAGAAACAATCAACAATCAACACGATTCACCACGCACTGTTTACGTCACACACATGTTGTTTGTCTTTGAAAGTTTGTCATTACCTCCCCCACCGGAAATGCATTCTACAATCTCTACATTCTACAATTCAACTCTATAAATCGCTGTGTCTGACTTGTGATTAGGGGTGGTCCTGACTTATGTTAGGGGCTGTAGGTCATAGAGGTGTTGTTTAGGGGTGGTCCTGACTTATGTTAGGGGCTGTAGGTCGTAGAGGTGTTGTTTAGGAGGGGGTACTGATCTATGTTAGGGGCTGTAGGTCGTAGAGGTGTTGTTTAGGGGGGGGCACTGATCTATGTTAGGGGCTGTAGGTCTGAGAGGTGTTGTTTAGGGGGGGGGGTACTGACCTGTGGTACTGGGCCGTAGGTTTGAGAGTTGGGAGTGCTGTAGCGACGTAAGCCCCTCCAGGACAGGAACAGGGTGTAGAGGGACGCCAGCAAACACAGCACAGTGAAGGTTATAGAGCTGCCTTTGGCCACATGGGATCCAATCCGCTGGCAGGAAGGAAGGACCACACAGTACAACGACACTTTTAGATCCTCAAAAAAAGTAAGGCAAAATAATTCCAACAATCAAAATGTCACCTTCATTTATGCAATGTTCTCCATAATATTAATGTAGATTGTAGATGGTAAGGCTATAATCAAGTTTTTTTTCTTCCAGCACTTTGAGGCAGCATGGTGTGCTACCTGATGGCTTGTTCTCAGAGTTACTGCATGCACAGAGTTCAGAGCGTAGGACAGCAGAGCACTGAATCCCAGCAGAAAACTGAAGAGGTTGAGGACCATCAGTGTGGCAACCTGTCCGCAATAATGATACATATATATACAGTATATATAGATATAAAATGTATATATAGATAGCTAATTTGATTGATTACACATAATACAATATGCATATAAACAATATATTTTAATTGTAGGAAAGAGAGCAGAGACTCCAAGGCTTTACCCGCATTTTTGTCGGTTTCATGGCGAGAAGGAAAGCCAATGCCCCTGTGGCTAGATACTGAAACAGAGAAATATGTTTGTTGATTCTTGCTTTGCTGTATCAAAGCCTGATCTGATCAGTAAGTAGTAGGCAGTAGGGTCCTATGTAGGCCCCTCAATGCTGAAATCCTCTTTTCAACAATCCCTTTACGTGTTATAAATTAACTCACAAACACGCTGGACCAAACCGGCATGGTCATGCTCATGGAACAGTTGAAGCTCAAACAGGAATAGGTAACTGTGGTTAAGATGCAGGCCAGGGCAGCGAGAACCTGCGTCGCCTGAAGGTGAGATAAAGTGGGACTTCATCATGCAGATGTTCAAATAGACTAGTTTCCATTTTTCTCTATTTAAGATTCAAGAAAATTAGGACTGTACAAAAGTAGGACTGTACAAAAGTAGGACTGTACCCCGGTGACCAACACTCTACTGCCAACAACTGTCCCGAACCAGCGCCGAATCCTGGCATCTTTTAGGTCTCCCTGGTCGATTGCTTCAGGAGGTGGCCGGTCCCTCAGAGTTTCACTGACGTACACCTGGTGCAAGCCTTCCTGGAACATGTTCTGAGTCATCCTTTATAATAAACAATATAATCAGAATACATAAGTAAAAAATGAAAAGCTGTTTATGCCTGCTCACATATTAACATTAAACACAGGGGTACACACATTTATTTGCCGTTTTGCCATTTAATTTAGTTTTGACGATGTAGTACAATGTTGGATCTTACCTGCCTCGTTGTGTTGGATTTTATCCAGAGGCTTTCATATTTAAAATAAGACCAATATAATGGCTGAAACTATAGAGTTTTCAACACAGATGTTTATAAGATAGAATAGTTTGATCCTGCAGTCTTCTCACTTCCTCCACGCCTTCGGTTTATTCCTCACAGCCACCTTTCTGGAGATAAAGAGAGAGAGAGCTCCCAAGGAAGTTTAAAGTTCACATGATCCACATGGCACACAAGTCCACTTCGGAGAATATCGAGTCCATGATGTCTTGATGTTATTTGACAAAGGCTTTGAAAACTGCTCAGCTATGCTTGCCATGACATTACACAACTAGTTTCACTTTATTTCACTTCCGCAAATCACAGAAAGAAATCTTAACCTTTACCCTGATCCCTCTCTCTCTCTTGCTCTCTCTGATTGACTCAACCACTCTCTCTCTCGCTCCCTCCAAGGGTTGCTAGTTAATGGTTATTCATAGTGACTGTGTTTGTAATCTCAAGCTCCTCCCAGGTTGAATTCGCCTTCATTAGAATAACAAAGAGTTGCAATGGTAAAAATTACAGGAGGTTAAACATTGACAACACTTGTTACAGACACAATATAATTTAATAATGAACATCTGACTAACAATAGAACACTTTGATAAAAATCAAATGAATCATGTGACAAGGTGTGTTTTATGTGAACGTTACTGTGATAGTTTTACTAATGTGCTGACCTTAATTTGAGTAAGATCACAAACAATTTAAAGTGTGACAATAAAATTACAATCTGTTGATCGCCATGGTGATAAGACCAAAGTTGTATTCTGACCTTTAACACGAGCAGTAAGCCTCTTATGGCCCGGTGTTTGAGCACCCACACCCATTCTTTTTCTGTGTCTGTGTCATCCACCTCAGGGCCGCTCCCGGCGCAGCATAGGTGGGGCAGTGTGCTACTCAGTGGGACGCAGCCTCTGGTAGGCCTGCTCTCCCTGAGCTGGAGGAGGTGAGAGGGCAGGGGGCTGAGAGAGCCTATGCTCCAGCCTGCTCCTTAGTAGTAGAGTACCAGCAGGTAGTGGTAGGGAAAAGCCATGGGAGGAGGAAGGAGGAAACATAATATTATAGCACATGAATGACTAGGAAATGATAACACAATAGCATTGCAGAAGATTTTCTTTTCCTTTTGGATTTGTTTTGTTTTGTGTCAACTAATGTGGGACATGTGCTTAAAAACACTTACAATAAATGAAGATCGCAATGCTGTGTTTTTAGATTAAAACAATCCATAAATAGTGGGAGCTTCGCCCACTAGACTAGGTTAAGTCAGGAGACAAATGGCTAAATGAGGCGCACGCCTTAAATGTGAACATATGCTCACTTTCAATACTTTATATATATATATACACGTTATAAATACGTTTCTTATGGAGACATGAAATCAACTTGAGACACTATGGTTCATACTGTACTTTATTGAAACAATACAAAATGAACAGATAAAACCTTATCCTGTAAACAAATTTAGTAATAAAAAAAAAAAAACATTGTCCAATTGTATCAAATGGCCAAACAGCATGATTTGCCAAACTTTGGTCCTTTTTTCCAGCAAGCTGCGCTGGATTCTTTGTGCCATAGGCGACAGTCACATCTGAGTAAAAGGTTAATGGAGCATCGTGGCTCATTAATTAATTAATAATAATTTAATTAATTATTTAATTAATAATAATAATTAAGAATTAACTAATTAATATCATTAACTAAGTCACATAGAGGACACATATATTACATTTTAAAAAGGCTCTTGATAACAACCTTTGTCAAATCTGTTACAATGGTAACAATTAAAGCTATGCAAGATATGTGTGTAATACACACGTACATAGTCAACACAATGCACCACTGTCATGTAAACATAAAAATCACTCTGCTAAAACAAAAAGAAATAAGCATAGAATATGTGATCATCACTGTCTCTGTATGTGCTCATGGATCCAGTCCTCTCCACCACGTGAAGAGGTCTAGTGAAGAGACCAGGTTTGTGAACCAGGTCTCTGCTAGCTCTTCTGGGGCTTGGCCAGGTCTGAGTTGAGGTACACCACTGTGGCGGTGACGTCATCCCTGTATATCCTGGCCAGCTCCTCCGGGAGGGCCAACATGGCCGCCAGTCTCTCCGGGCACAGCTGGCCGCGGTCGCTGGTGCCCAGAGCGTGCCTGATCAGGTGTGTGGCGGCGTTGAGGTCCGAGGGACGGGTGGCGCGAGCACTGCGCCTCTGCAGGATGTCCTGCATCTGACCCAGCTTCAGACGCTTGTCAGACACTGGTGCCTGCATGGACAGTTTTTCTTATTTTTTTTCACTTTCTTATGACAAATGGTCTAATTGTTGTTCGCTTTAGATAAAAGCGTCTGCTAAATGCCCTAAATGTAAATGTAATGTAAATAGAGAGCGACGAGACAAAGTGGTTGAAAGTATCAATATGGGAGAAAAATGTTTAAAAGGTAAATCCAACCCTGAAACAACTTATTTTGGATGAAAAGTGATGAAGTGGGTGACGTAGTAAAGTTATGGATTCATTCTGGTCCAAACCAAGTTTACAAACCTGGGATAACATGTGTAACTCATATAACCCTTATAGATTAAGCTTATAGTATTGCACGAGTTAGGATATAATGTTATTGCCAGTTTTGGGTTACCAGGCAACATCAATCAAACGTTACGGCTCCAACCCCCCCATAGCTTATTGGCGTGAGTAAAGACAGCAATAGCCTGGAAGTTAATATAGCCCCGCCCCTAAATGGAAATAGTGTCTACCATAAATCAGTGAGACCGCATCGGGGAAAAAAAAGTCATCAATGTGTGGGGACTAGCTCGAAAACAAAGCAAGCTACCAACAACAAATAAAATACCTGCAGATGAATCCCACTGAGATGTTCTCCAACCAGTTGGACGGCCCGCTGGCTCCCCATCTCGTCCCAGAGGCCATCAGAGCCCAGGATGAGGAAGCGGTCCTGGGGTCTGAGCTTGTGGTACAGGACCTCAGGGGCGGCATCCAGGTACGGTGGGGTCAGATAGTTGGGTGGCGTGTAGTGGTACATGTTGAGAGAGTCCAGGTCCATGCCCGACTCCAGACTCTGCAGAACGCTGCTCTGAAGCTCCCGGCTCCACTTGAAGCTCACGTCGCCAAAAGCACGCAGGGGCATTAACACCTGTTTCACCCCAACGAGAATCAAGCAGAGCACAGTAGCTCCAGCAGTGCCTTGGTTGTAGATGGGCACTTCGGATTAGACAAACTAAAACGAATTTCTAGGACCTTAAAACACAGCTAGATTAACTAATAATCACACCTACCTTGCCTATTTAATTACAGTTGACAGACATTGATGTTGAAAACCTAGTTTTTCAAGTAGTAGTACAGCAGCACAAGCCTACAGTACTTTACCTATGCATACACAAGATGGACAACCCCAGCTGCACCATCTTTTTTTAATGGAATGGACAGTAGTCATTTTACCATCAACATGAAGTATAAGACAATTAGGAGTAGTATTGCCATTAATCATTTGTTTACTTCTCAGCTACTTCACATATAGCGCGACTCTTACCCCCAGGAGCCGGTCTTCTGAGACCACCGTGTCGGTCTCCGTGGGGGGGTGTCCGGCCCTGATGCGCTGCAGCTCAGACTGATTCTGGGCGTTGTGGTCCCGGGAGAGCGGCAGTGCGCTCCAGGAGCCGTCCTCCTCCTGCACCCCCAGCACCGCCCTGCAGTCGCCGGCGTTGGCAACGTGGATCCCCTCCAAGTCCACGTGGGCCACGCACGCCGTGCATCCCGTGAACGCCACCTGTAGGGATGGATTAACGTGATGATGTGTAAGAGTACCGATTTCAGATCATTGAACTTTTTATTTTGTTTGCAAACTTCCTCTTGAAAATACCAGTAGTGCAATTGTGATACCAAGTCAACCGTCACACTCCAACCAAAGATAAATAATATTAACGAAACCAATGGTGGCATCCCCCCGTTCCCATTACCTGTATGGCTGTACTCTTCAGCAGGTCTGAGGAAAGAGGCACTTGGGCCTCCAGAGAGATGTCTGTGTCTAGTCGTTTAAAGGCATAGTCCATAGCTTCTGCTGGACTAAAAGCAGAATGAGATATCTCCATTAGTGTCATTCCAACAATGTCAATAGCATTTCCAATCATAAACAAGCTCCGGCATGTTTTTATCATGTTTCGACACGGCAACAAACTCAGAGTACACGCATGTGCATTTAAGATGTATGTTATAGATACCGGACTGAAATCATAATGGTTTGCTGGTGCATTATATTCTACACTGGATGTCCAGTGTATTCCATGTGCAATAAATACAGTCTAACTTTGCAATAGAGAAGCGTGTTGACACAGATAAGATTCAAGTCTTTGTAAACTTAAATCACCATCACAACCAATTACGTACATAATCATGAAATGGATAATGTACCCCAACTAGCTAGCAGGAAAAACATTAATAGCGGAGATTAACTGAATAATGAGAGATTAACAGGATTATGAGGTCAGTGTTAAACACACACCTCATGCCATCCCTGTGCTCCCCGTGGTCCAGCAGTTCCTGCCAGAACACTCGGAGCTGGTCTCTGTAGAAGGAGGCAGACTTCTGGTAGCTGACATCCCCCCGGTGTTTGTACCACTGCAGGACAGCAGGGACCGGCCGGCCCTGTTCCATTAACCACTCTAGCTCCTCCAGACTCTGCAGGGACATCATCGCTATGGCAACGTAGGACAGCAGGCGCTCGCTGACCGCCTGGGCACAGGCCCAGCCCCCATGTCCATCAAACACGCCAAAGAGTGTTCCTCGCGTCTACACCACAAAATATAAGATAGAGTAATGGGTTACATATACATTTAGGGCATTTAGCAGACGCTTTTATCCAAAGCGACTTACCATAAGTACATTTGTCCTAAGAAGTTAAACAATATATCGCTGTTGGTACAGTAAAGATGTTCATAGAACCAAGTGCAAGTACTAACAATCGCCAGGCTAACCCCATTCCCCGTATACAGCAGTGATAGCAGACTCAAAGTACTAATAAAATACTTCCCCAGGTCGTTCATCTACGCCTGGCGGACCCGCGGGCGGCCGTTTCCTGTCCACATCGCCGTAAAGTCGTTCATCTTCTGCAGCATGAATGGGCTGCTGCAGGGACACTACCAACTCCACTGCGCCCCCTCCTGGCAGAACCCCATACGGATGGCAGTGGGTGGGTCTAGGTCCCTGATTTTAAAATACCATGTATAAGATGGATGCATTTATTGCATTTATTGCATTTAATGCATTTATTTGGTAAGACAAATGATCACGTATATGTATTAAAAATAGCAGCAATCCCACCAATTAAATGCCACCACATCATTATCTGAACATTTGACTCTTGTGCGGAGTAAAACCTTTTCACCTCCCTTGTGGGGACTGCAGGGTGCGGGCTGGCATTATGTAATGTAGTTAAACAAAAAAAAGGGTGAGCATCCTTCACAACGCAAAAAATATATACTCAAAGCACACTGGAATATATATATTTTTTAATTAGATAGAAAGTCGATAGAAAACAATCCCATTGGGAACCTGTGGTATAAGCAGATTAAACCACTATTTAGTGTTGTACTGTTACTGTACTGAACAGTACACTAAAAAGACAATGCGCCTACATGTGGCATTCAAGCCATGATTCTGAGCTCCAGTCATCCTTTGTAGAGATACCTGTTAGACGCATTGTCTTTTTACTGTACTGTTCCCGCTGGATGAACATCCAGCTATGCAATGCGTCTAACAGGTATCTCAACAAAAGATGACATGAGACTGGAGCTGAGAATCATGGCTTGAATGCCACATGAAGACACAAAATGGCACAAAATGGTTACTTCCTGTTTAATAGCAGGCTGCTTCCTGTTTCAAAACATGCTGCACCTCCATCGATCACCACTAGAGGCATTAACAACATAAACCACATAGGGTCCGGAACAGGTGTGCATACTATTTATGCATATTGTTCTGGCCTTACTTTATTTCTGTGTTTATATTTTACTTCTACTTTGATTTGTGTGTGTGCATGTGTGTGCGTGCAGGTCTGCTTCTGTTCTTTGCAGGTATGATAATCAACATCCACAGCGACCATTTGTTACGGAATCTTAGGAAACCAGGAGAAGTCGACTACAGAATCCCAAGAGGTACCAATACCCACCTTACTACAGTACTAGCACTGTACCAACACAGTACTACGATACCAAAAAGTACTACGATACGAACAAAATACTACAGTACTAACACAATACTCACACAGTACTGAGCACTCACACAGTACTACAGTAACAGAACTAGAGTACTAATACCATGCTACAGTACTGACATAATACTACAGTACCAGTGCAGCCCTACAGTACTGACCTGTGCCGCCTTGATCCGGCCCTAGGGGGGATGTTTGAGTATGTGTCGGGGGCCAACTACCTTGGGGAGATCCTGGAATGGTTTGGCTATGCTGTGGCCGTCTGGTCTCTGCCTGCAGCCTCCTTCTGTTTCTTCACCGGCTGTATGCTCGGCCCACGAGCTATGCACCACCACAGGTAGATACACTTACACCCATATAGGTACCTCACCTGCAACACCACAGGTCCCACCACTTACACTTGCACTAGATTAGATTACATTTACATTTACATTTAGGGCATTTAGCAGACGCTTTTATCCAAAGCGCCTTCCAATAAGTACATTTATCATGTGAAACAATTTTTTCCTGTCGGTACGGCAAAGATGTTTATAGAACCAAGTGCAAGTACAAACAATCGCTAGGCTAACCCATTACTCGTATACAGCAGTGATAGCTAGCTACTGCAGATGCTGTTTGAGTGGAGGGATTGAGTGGGGGGATTGAGCTGGTGTGTGTGGTTTGACCAACGCTTGGAGGTAGGCAGGAGCGGTTCCATTGACCGCCTTGTATGCCAGTACCATCATCTTGAATCTGATGCAAGCTACTATGGGAACCAGTGGAGGTCCCAGAAGAGGGGGTCAGATGGGAGAACTTAGGTATGTAGAACACAAGGCTGCCGCGTTCTGGATACTTCGCGAAGGTTTAATCGAGCTGCCGCGTTTTGGATACGCTGCAAAAGTCGCAGAGACAGGGAGTCCAGCCAGGTGCGAGTTGCAGTAGTCCAGGTGAGAGATGACCAGCACTTGGACTAGGAGCTGGGCTGCTTCCCTTCCTGCGAATGTTGTAAAGTGCAAAACTACAGGTGATGTTTGCGGTGCAACATTGTCCAGTACCACACCAAGGTTTCTGGCAGTTGGAGAAGGAGATACAGTGATGTTCTCGACAGTGACCAGTAAGTCCATGTGTGGGCAATCTTTCCCTGGGTTAGGTACAGAGCCTTGAGGGACACCAGTGTCAAGGGTGCAAGGTTTGGACTAGGAGCCATTCCACGTTAACTAATAGGTGTGATTCGTCAGGTAGAATGTGAACCAGGATAGGGCAGATTCAGCAATGCCAAGTATGGCAAGAGTGGCGAGGAGGATCTGGTGGTTTACTGTGTCAAATGCTGCAGATAGGTTGAGGAGAATGAGAACCGATGAGAGGGATGAGGCAGCACGGAGGGACTCAGTCACCGCGAGGAGAGCCATCTCAGTGGAGTGTGCCTTCTTGAAGCCTGACTGGTGAGGGTCAAGCAAGATGTTATGTGAGAGATATGAGGACAGTTAGTTAGAGATGGCACATTCCAGTGTTTTAGAGAGGAATGAAAAAAGCGATACCAGTCTGTAGTTACTCTGTACTCTGTCTGGATGTCGTTGGTGTCAAGTGTTGATTTTTTGAGGAGAGGCTTTATTCTGGCAGTCTCGAAAGATGCTGGCACAATGCCTGAAGTGTGGGAGAAAATGATAAGGGCGGGGAGAAATGGCAGGATGTCGCTCAAGACGGCCTGGGGGAGTGAGGAAGGGATAGGGTCAAGGGGGTAGGTGGTGGCATGGTTAGACTTTACTATTCTGTTGACCTCTTTGGAGATGAGAGGGATAAAGTGGATAAAAACAGGTGGGGATGGGCGATGGGAGGAGAGTGGTGAGAGTGGTGGCAGAGGTAAAAGAGGAGCTAATGTCCCTTACCTTCTGGGTAAAGTAGGTAACAAAGTCATCAGAAGTGAGGGAGGAAGGAGGCGGCGGGGAGGGAGGGGTGAGGAGAGAAGACAACATGGAAAATAGTTTCCTTGGGTTAGAAGCGGAGGAGTTGATTTTGGACCGGTAAAAAGCAGATTTGGCTGTTGTCACAGTGGAGGTGAAATCTGAGAGGTATAGATTAGACCACCTTCACATGCACCACCATAAGTAACACCATCAACACCTGAAACACCATTGATAACACCACCTTCACATGCACCACCATAAGTAACACCACCTACACCACCACAGGTAAGCACACCTACACCACCACGCTTAACTACACCCATACAAGTACCTCAACTGCACTACCACAGGTTACACCACCAACACCTGAACCATCATAGATTACACCACCATCACCTGCACCACCGCAAGTAACACCACCTACACCTGAACCACCATGGATTACACCACCATAAGTAACATCACCTACACCTCCAAGGGTTACAACATCTGCATCACCACAGGTATCCCCACCTCCACCTCCACAGGTAACACTACCTACCAACCACAGTTCACACACCACCTACCCCTCCGCAGGTCACCTCCACCTCTATACATAGAGAACACGGATGAAAGGATTAGAAGTTAAGGCATGCTGTGTTTCTGCTCTCTCCTCAGGTTCTACAAGCAGCAGTTCAAGGATTATCCTACGTCCAGAAGAGCCCTCATTCCTTTCCTTCTGTAGAACCACTCCTCATTTATGAAACTAAACTGCATATAATTATACATTTTGTTATATATTTTTGTTTTGTTTTTCTTTTCTTTTAACACACTTTATATTGTATTCTTCCCTGTGCGGACATTTAATAAACCAACACCAGCATCCGTTGTTTTTGATCCCACTTTATTTGTTATGAACAGTAACAATTTCACACAGATATTGTTGGAGAGTTGAATAAAGGCAAATTCAATGGTTACACAGGTGTGTGTTGGTGTAGAAGGGGGCAAAAGAGTAAGAAACGTCGCCCCCTGTCTTCTGGAGGTAGAACTGGAGAATCGTTATATCCTACAATAAATTGGTCAAGAACTACTATAAAGTACGACACATTCCCTATAGTAATACAAACGTCTTCTACTTTCCAATTTAACAACTGAGAACACAAGGTGGACATGGTAAGGCCCGTGGTATTCAAAGATCATAGATTAACAGATGCTTAGAAATCTGAGAGCAACAAGCATTGAACCACAGCAGCACACATAAAGATACATACAATCACTCTCACTCTCACACACACACGCATACACACACACACACACACACACACAAAGCTGAACCAGGAGAGCTATGGCTACGATAGGAAAGCACTTCTGAAAATAAGAAAATCTGAACTGAAGTGTCCAGGCAGACAAACTAAAAGGTGCGGTGTGTAGAATTTAGTGGCCTCTAGTGGTGGGGTTACAGATTGTAGCCAACTGAATTTTCATGGGATTATACACTCATTTGTAATATACATCACAGATATATATTACATTGCTTTTCTGACAATTCCGTTCCACTAGACTGCAACTTTAAAGCAGAGGCTTTTATAAAGAAACATGTAACTGGAGTGGTCAGACCAGTTAAGATGGACTGATTGTGTAAGTCTATACAATAAGACTTACACAATCAGTGTAAGACTGGTCGGACCAGTCCAGATGGACTGAATGTGTAAGTCTATAGAATACCCAAACACCATTCCAAACAAAGAGGCTGACAGAGAGAGACCTTTATGCCTGGTTATTTTACACCTGATGTAGCTCTAATAGCTAGCCTGTTCTCACCAGGAATCAGATTGCAATAGATTGATACATATTTAGGTGAAAAGCTACTTTAATCCCTACACGTCAACTTTGAAGAGGTGGAGGGAGGAGAATATCTTCTCATTAGGCTAGTTGATGGTGTCGCTCCACTAGGGCAAGTGGTCAAGGGGTAAAAAGAAGCATCTGTTAGCTACCATTCAGCAAACCTGACCAAAAAGTTCATTTTAATCAGTTCGCTAAAGTGGGTTCAATCAATCAATTTAAACAATTGATTTTTTAAATTGTGAACAATTTACATAATGTGTTAGATTGAGCCTCTTCCAGTTAGGCAAAAGACCCTCAGAATTCCTAGCTCGGCTGGCTGGGTGGCGTGAGGGGGAGAGGTCTCGGGAGTGTTGATGGTAAGATTCTTGTAAACAAAGAGAGAGAGGACAGCCTTTTTATTTATAGAATATATCAGTTATAGGACATTATTTGAATCACTGTTCATCAGCATTGACTATATATGTGTGTATATATGTGTTTTAAGCTACGAGCTAGTTTAAGTATTATACATTGCAACTTAAGAGAGGTGTAACATTGGTATCCACTCCAGTTCCAGCTATCTGCTGTCCCCTCCAGATCCAGCTCTAACAGACGCTCTGCCTGCTATGTCCGTTATTTGAGCACTTCGATTCTGGCAATTTATTTCACATTGTAAAACCAAGCCATGATGACCAGACCAAAGAAACAGGTATTGCATTGTCTTGTGAGTTTAGCTATCAGCGTTGAGATGAGAAAAAGTTAGAATGAAGATTCAAAAGGAGAACGAGCCAACCGTTTGACCTCATCAAGGCGACTTCATGTAGAAAATGTTTGAGTTGAAACTCTGCAAGGCCACTGAGGAAGTTGCTACTTGCTAACGTCCTGACTAAGTATATTGTTTCTGTTGTATACAGTTCAACTGCTGTATGTTGAACAGCACCTTGCTTCAGAAGCTCCTGTGAAGATCGGTCTGAGACCTTTCTAGAAGGCCACCATAGGCCAATCCACCACGGAGAGCCACCGCAACACACTACACTAGACTTAGGTGGAAGGCATCTGTGATCCTTGAATAAGTGACCTCAACAAATTGCAAAACTGTTCTGTTAGTATTGACCTTTGGTGTACATATGTAGCACTAGGCTATCACTTTGTCCACGTCAATATGGTTTACATTTTCTTCATTTGTTTTCTTTCTACTTTATTTTCCTTCCACATCAACATTCAAATAATTAAATAGTAATTTACAGATGGAAACGACGATTCACAGGGAATATAAAGCCCCTACTGATCGCTTCAGTAACACATATTTATCTTTGATAAATATAGAATGGGAGTAATGTTTTGTGTAATTGTGCGTTAAAGCATTAAGGGATCAATCGTTTTTAATCGATCTACTGATCCATGTAAAAATATTACCTGGTAAAATTTAAAACTCAATCCCAATGCCTAATCCTAACCCCATATAAAGCTAATCTCTAATGCTAACCCCATATAGAGGCTTATTTAACTCTAACCCTATCCTAAAAGAAATCATCGTTCCAATCTCTTACCAAAGTAATGCTAACCATTAAGGGGCTACTTCGGTAAGGGTTAGGAACGAGCAGTAAAGCCCTAATTCCACTCATTCCAACTCATTTTCCTACCCTTTGCCAAAGTAAAACCCTTATTCCTTATTCCCACTCCTACCCTTAACCAAAGTAAGGCCTAACAATATACACAAAGCAGAGCAATAAAGAAGGCAAAAAAAAACACAGATATATCCGATATGAATAACTATGAATACATCATGTAAACACATATCGATTATTCAACACGGATGTCTCTGATAAGCATGTATCTATCCGATAAATGTGTATCTAATTAACCCGAATCCATTATTTAAACACGTTTCTATCGTTTAAACATCCAACATGGCTGATATGCTCAGGTTAAATCAGGTGGGGCACCAGTTGAGGGGACCAGGTGGGGGACCAGGTGGGGGCACCAGGTGGGGGACCAGGTGTGGGGACCAGGTGTGGGGACCAGGTGTGGGCACCAGGTGGGGGACCAGGTGGGTGACCAGGTGGTGGTACCAGGTGGAGGTAGGTGGTGGGAGTGGTAGGAGTAGTGGGCACGAGGTGGGGGGACTAGTGGGCACCAGGTCGGGGGACTAGTGGGCACCAGGTGGGGGGACTAGTGGGCACCAGGTGTCATCAGGTGGAGGGACCAGGTAGGGGACCAGGTGGAGGTACCAGGTGGTGGGAC
>JAOPJL010000162.1:1743420-1753705 GCA_027123545.1 Trisopterus esmarkii | reverse complement strand
GAAGTGTGTGGGGGGGGGGGAGATGACGTACTCTATGTGTCTGTAGGACCACTCTCCGCTGACGGGGTCCGTGTGGAAGAGCGGTGAGCTCCAGGGCTTCTCCCCCCGCTCCCTGGCCTCCTTCCTCTGGGCCTCCTCCAGGACAAACTTCTCCTGGGTGGCCCGGTTCTGGTCCCGGTCCTGGATGGCACTGGTCACATGCTGCCACAGTCTGGTGGAGTGAGCACACAATGACCGTTGACTTTTATGCCACCACCGCGAGGGCCTGACGTGCGCCTCCCAAAAAATCGTAACCTTCCGTTTAGGCGACGCAGCCGCAAGGGCTGTGATTGGTCCGCTAGCTAAAACGCGACGCGTCATGTCAAATGAATCGAACACACTAGCTCGTGGGACAACAAAGGCTGACGTTGAGTGTGGCGGTTGCAGAACCTCACCTCTCAGACTCAAACTCCCCCTGGTGGTCTGGCTGGACCACCTTCCTCTTGAGTCGGCTGCTGCGGACCTCTGGACTGGGGTTCCACAGCAGCTCCTGCTGACCGCTGCCGCGCTTCTCCTGGATCCACACCTCGCCGTCCTGACAACCACAACACCGTCAGCAACTCCTCATCGAGGTCAAGGTTCATACACATGGACCCATGAGGTCAAACCTTAGAACAGGGGAAACTCAGTTCTGGCAAAGCAGAGCTCCCTGTTTCCTCATGCAATGCTGTGTATATGTGACTTTGCCACTTTTCAAGCCACTAGTGCCAGCCCCATATAAAACCTGCTTGGTCAGCCTCTGATGGTTGGTCTCTGGTATTAGATGAACAGTTGTTGAGATAACCAAAGGACAGACAGACGGCCAGACAGACAGACATAGACCTCTCAAAGTCTACGTATGTACCACACACTAACAAGTATTACAGATGAAAACATGCTGCTGTTGTTAATGGTTACTGGCACTGATACTTTGGTTCCCAGGGAACTTTAGCCCGGCCCTATATGAAAAAGTGTTTACCACAAGTGGGACAGAACGCTGAAGGCATTAAGGAAATATGGAAAGCGAGCAGGGACTAAGTTGAGTTTTCCTGATGGGCTACTGTAACATTGCCAATGTTTGAGCGTACATCTGTAATTGCTAGTCTGCCCTAGTGATTACCATTTTGTGAGCAGTAATTATGACCAGTGTTTGAGGATGAATGAATTACAGGGAGAGGCCGGGGACCGGTAGAGATTACAGTAGCTGTGAGCGATATCACAATTGGGAGCTGCCCTTACCCAGTGCCCTTCCACAGTAGAGACCAGCTCATCTGCAATCTGGATCTTCCCACAGATCTGGTTGACCGAGCTGGCGCCCCCCAGGAAAGGCTGTCGGTGATGACGGAAAACAAAGACAATAACTCATTATCGGTCAATTTGTTTAGTATGGCTGATGCAGATGTGCCCACTATGATCCCAGTTCAGGTGTCCACACTATGTTCCCAGTTCATGTGTCCATATGTTCTCAGTGTATGTGTCCCCACTACGATCCAAGTGTATGAGTCACTATGATCCCAGTGTATGTGTCCCCACTACGATCCAAGTGTATGTGTCCCCACTATAATCCCAGTGTATGCGTCCCCACTATGATCCAAGTGTATGTGTCCCCACTATAATCCCAGTGTATGTGTCCCCACTATGATCCCAGTGTATGTGTCCCCACTATGATCCCAGTGTATGTGTCCCCACTATGATCCCAGTTCATGTGTCCCCACTATGATCCCAGTTCATGGGTCCCCACTTTCAAATCAGCGGTAGTACCTTCAGCTTGAACTCCAACTCTGCGGCACATTTGGTTTTCTCACACTCAATGGTGATCTTCCCTCCCAGTTCTAGTGTCATGGTCCCATACAGGATACCTACAGCACAGGAAGGAAAAAAAACAACAACACAGAATGGTTATGATTGCCTCCGTAGTTGAATCCCATGGCAAATCAAAGTGGATCATTGGCTATGAAATGTCATCTTGGTATATCAACATGCAATGCCACTTTGCCTGTAGCCCACAGCTACTGCTATACATTACCTTTGCAGTGGGCATAAGGCATGGTGATGACATACTCCTCATCCCTGCTGAGAAAATGCAGCCTGGCTTTGCCGTCCAAGATGGCCGACAGAGAGTTACCTGCAAGTGAAAACGAGGGAAGAGGAGACATCTCAGTGTGCTTACCCATTGCGCATTGAGCTTGTGGGTTGATAATACAGCCGCGTGTTAAGAGCCGGAGATATTAACCCCGTAACCCATTGAATTATGGGGCCAATATATCCAGCACAATGGATGTATTGTGGAACGAGGCAGACATGTAATGAAGCGGTGCGGCAGGACAGTAACATTAGCCTGCTCCGGCTTTAGTCTCCACTGTTCATAGCGGTCCAGGCAGACAGGTTTCCCAGTCTCAACAACACTCCTCCACATGAGACATCACAACAGTGTCATGTCCCTGATATAATTAAGAATAAATTACTATTATTTTTAAAATGTAGTATTTATTTCTTATATATTTGACAAAATTGACAATAAGGAGACTATGACTAATAGGGAAAATGACGTGATGTTCACACATAAAAACAAGACACATTTAGATCGACATATCTACTTCAAATGACACGTTACGGTAAGGCCTTGTTCCTTTCCATGTATCCTTCACTATTACCCACTTTAAAGAGACATTCCCTACCATAAAACTTGGACTTGGCCAAGATGCTGCCGCTGATGCAGAAGCCGTCCTTCTTATTGCTGATGTAGAAGGCCGAGATGGGCGGATGATGGGAGACCTGTTCCAGAGCAATAGCAAGAGAGCGAGAGAGGTGTTGGGTATCTTTCATTAGGGTTTTCATCTGGGATGTTTTCTAAGCACTGGTCCACTGCTTTAAAAATAATTATTTTCAGGTTTAAAATGAATCAATGACGGAAAACGGGTACTTAAAATGTTGTGAGTTCTACTTGCGCAGAGGTGTCTGATCGCCATGGAAACGGACTGACCTGTTCAGCAACGTAATAGGTGCAGCTGTCGGACTCTGGGTGGAGCCAGCAGCAGCGGAACGTCTCGCCCAGAATGGGGTTGTATGGCTTCTTGAGACCCTGTGGAGAACACGCATGTAGAACATGACCCCCCAACCACACACACACACACACACACACACACACACACACACACACACACACACAAACACACAGCACCAAAGGTACTGCCTATTTCTAGACTCTATATTTGCACCAAGAGAAGTGGTTGAAAGTTTGCCCAGACTGCAAAGTTGCAACATGTCCCCCTCTCATCGTACGTTATTTCATCATGTCCCAATAAAGAAATACCTTTAATGACTAAGTCTGATGTCGAAATGTTTGACTGGTACTGTATGTAAAATATAACCCGAAAAAATATCTCTTGAGCTTGGGCGGAAACAACATAATTGCGGAATCAACCTTCAAGGGGGAAACAACCTAGTTCCCCTTTTCACCTGTCATGTTTTGAAACCTGAAATTCTGGCTCTGTTATGTTCGGTAACATTGTAGTCGAACGGAATACGCCTTGACTGAGAGCAGCAACGTCCTGTTCCAAGAACCTTCACAGAGCCATTTAAAAGTGGAATTTAATTTATTACATTAGCCTTCTTCTTTCTAAAAATAAAAAGATAGGGGACATAATGTCTGAAAATCATGCATGCGTGTCACACATGTGGCCCGTGATGGGTGTGCATAACAACCCACCTTGGGCTTCTTGTAGAAGCCAGAGAGGTACCAGCGCACCACCTGCTTGATCCGCCCGTACGCACTCTCCTCCAGCACCGCCCTAAGCAGACCGAGTAGAGGATGGGGGCACACTCGGCATTGGTAATCACATAAATGCAACGTTTCAGCTTATTGGAGGGTGTTTGTTGACTAAACATGGGAACATGACTTGGGCAAGCATTTGGAGATCGGCAGCCCCAGAATTCTCTTAATATCAGAACGACACAGCGTAACAGACCGCGTGTTGCGCTTGGGCAAGTAGTTAGATTTAGAATAAGGACTCCGGGCCTGGACGTGAGGTGTGAGAGTGCGGGTGTGTGGTACGGACTGTGACAGCAGGTCGGCATGGAAGTAGTAGTCGGACAGCTTGTCCAGGAACGAGCGCGGCTCCAGGATGAACGTGGGCAGCACCACCTTGGACAGGTCCATGCCGGGCCGCAGTTGCTTCAGCAGCGTCCAGATCAGACCCTTGTTCTCCTCAGAAACCGTCTCCACCTGGGAGGCCTCGCCAGCCTGGGTGGAGGGGGTTGGGGGTGGTGGATACTGGGGATCAGCTAGGCTAAAGAGGCTAAAACAGAGGCAGCTACGCTACAAGACTAGTAGTAGAAGAAGTGAATGTTGGGGGTCAGGCTAGATGGAAAGCCACGGAGTGTGGCCTAGGCTAGGCAGGTAGAGGGAGGGAAGACAATGTGCGACTGCTAGGTTAAGGAACAATATTGACACTTGGGTTAAGGGCCTAGAGGAGCTTACAGAAGGGACTGGGAGTAATCTACAACTAGGCTAGAGGAGCTAACAGAAGGCATTGGGGGTAAACTAGGCTAAAGGATCTCACAGTGCTGACAACGGGCCTACATTTGGAGATGTAAATAGAAGCATCAGAATGCTGTGTCAGCTACGATAGCACAAGTCCTTCGGGAGGCATGCCAATCACAAAACGACACCCGGCCTCTACTTAATGCAACACAACACATGAACCCACATCCGCCGGTTACAAAACATGCAGAGGAAGACTTGAAATTCAGTTACATTACATTGTGCCAAAAGAAGAAAGTGCCACTGGTGGCGTGGCACAAATGAGCACTACACTACTACCCCCTCACCTCTGCCATCTCCTCCAGGCCCTGCTCCACGTAAGGCGTGGCCTGCAGACCAGGCGACAGGTCATCGGCCTGGTCCATGTCGCTCTCCTCGGTCAACCTCCCGCCGTTCTCATTGGCCGGCGTGTCCCAGTCCTCGTGAGCCTCGCGCTCCGATTTGTCAGAGAAGCCGTCGTTCTCCATTTGGTGATTCACCATGAAATCTGAGTCATTCAACCTGGGGAGGTAAGGAGAGGGCGCAAAGGAGTGTGATGTACAAGTCCTCACAGGGCCAACGTGACAGACCCAGACCCTAATGGACGAGGGAGATTTGCTGCGAATCATACACTCGACATCCATCTTGACAGTCTCCTGTCCGACATTTTCCCCCTTATTTCTATCACCTTATCTCCCGCTCTGGTAATCTGATCCTAATAGTCAGCCTGATCATCACTCAAGTTCCACAGCAGTTCCATGTGTTTCTCTCGTGATCATTGCTTGATCGCAGATTTTCTCAGATCCATTCAGGTTTTACACATAATGATAAGACCCAGGTACCGGGATAATAGAATGGGATGTGGACCACTACACGTACGGGTCCCAGGTTGGGAGATCCTAGAGTTTGGGTGAGCAAGAGCAGTAAAGATATGGACAACAAGCTGTAAAATCATGATGAGTCACCAGTGTTATCAGTGACCAGTATGCCAAAGTACAGGACGAGAGAACTAGTATGTACGGTATCGCCCTTTTTAACACATTGAGCACACCGGTGGGGTTAGCTGAATAGAGTTTTTAATGTAGTTTAACTTTCCAACATATCACTGTAATTACATTTAGTTCATAATGGGTGCTAGGCTTTGCATCACTTGGCTCTGTTTGTTGGCAGAACACGCTTTGACCACAAACTGTGGTCAAAGGGTGATAAGCAGCGAAATCAGCTGGCGTTCTCTGGAATGAATGACGACCTCAACTGAAGGTGGCTTACACTCTGTGTTCTTTGCCAAGAAATCAGATTTTGTCCTTAAATTTGTGTTTTTTTCATTTATTTACTTGGATTCAACAAAGAATTCAGTTACTTTGTTGAACATCGTTGGGAAATGAGCGAGTGAGATGAAAAAGTACATTTGCTTGAATGTCTTCAAGTGCTACACTCATGCTGTACCCCTGGGGTCCGACAGACACCCACCGGTCAACGTCTCTGAGCCCACCGACCTACAATCGACCTTGATGTGAGATGGTATTACCCAGCACGTTGATGCACTGGATTTCACTAAGGAGCACACCGGTCCTTTAAGACAAAATGATGCATGCAAATGTATTCAGGAACCACGTATGCAAATGTAGTATTTGTGCTACAGTCTAAACACATACAACCTATTCAGAAACGCTTCTCACATCTAGTCAATAACTCAAAGGGTTGCTTGCCTTTCTCTGGTCAAAACAGAATCAATAAATGGATGGACAGACAAGGACAAATAGTTTATCAGCCATTAAAGTCCCAGAGCGTGTCTGGTGTGGAATGTTCTAGGTATGGGGTGGGAGACAGCAAGGATAGAGTGCTAACAGATGAAGAGGGATAGGGCCCAAGAGAGAGGGAGTGAGAAAGTGAGGTGGGGTGTAAATCAAGGGCAGAAAAGTAACTAATAAGTAGAAACACGGTGGCTCCAGTTACACCCTTTATTTCAAGGTTGGACAGTGGACATTTGTATTCCCTAGGACCCAAGCAAGAAAAAAAACAACACAAAAAATCTATGTCTCACTAAAGGCATGATGTAGGTGTGCATAACATATTGAAGCACGACGTAACCCACTATCTCCTTGCCTCAGCAAAAAAAGGAAACCTGAACGTCAGGAGTTTTATAAACAGGGAAACGCATAGCACATAATCAGCACAAAAACGCCCACTAGATGTCAGCTAACTTGCAACCGTCCTGCTCTACATCAGAATAGACCTGCAATACAGCATTCCAGTATATCTTCCACTAATGTACCCCCTTCCCCCTAGGAGTATCAACATTTGCTTACCTTGAAGACAAATAACTGCCGTTCCAGCTCCAAGAAGCTAGCACAGTTGACACTAAATCCCACCACAACAGTCTATACTTAGCTCCTCTGATTTCCTTTTAAGTTTGCGTGTGTGCGTGTGTGTGTGGGTATACGTGTGTGGGTGGCTGAGGGCAAGCAAACACTTTGAAGTATCATCAGTGTGAAATGAATGAAGGCTAGGAATACGCTATCTCTGCTTTTAATGTCCGAGTGCGTGCTCCCTCTCTCTCTCTCTCCCCGGGTTGTGTAAGGTTTCCATTCTGCTCTTCCTGCTCTTCCGTATGTCATGTGACCCGGCCAGGAGGCTGAGATTGGCTGGCAGCGGAGCAGGAGAGCAGGGAGTGCTGGATTATGTGGGGAGGGCTCACACCCTGAAAGGAGGGGGAGGAGTTGTGTGTGTGTGCGCGTGTGTGTTGAAGGGGCGGTATCTGTGTATGACGATGTCACCAGTGTACAAACACAGCCTTCTTTAAGGTTGAAAAAAAACACGACTATACCCTCAAACAAGGACAAACGCAAAAGCATTTTATGTTGCCTTTATACAGCTGAAGACAGACTCAGCAATTTCGGAAGCAGTCTACGAGACCCATAACACAGCACGTGCGTCACTTCTCAAGCACAAAAGTGACATTTTATGGCCACGACATTTTACAAACGGCGCTCTAGTCAGTGATGTGATCTTTTTCGTTGTTGTCGTGTGTGTGTGTGTGCGTGTGCGTGTGCGTGTGCGTGTGTGTGTGTGTGTGTGTGTGTAGGGGCGCCTCGAGGACTCACTGTAGCAGCTCTGCGTCGCTGAGGGCAGTGGACTGTAGCAGGTGGAGGATGTGGGAGGAGTCAGAGGACGCGTTGAAGTCGGCCTCTCTCCCGCCTTTGGCAGTCAGCTTGTAAATACTGGAGCAGCTCAGCGCCAGCTCCAGGGCGTCCATCCAACACCGACCTGGGCACCAGATCAGTGTGAGACGCTCATCACAACCCTCCTCCTAATGTCCCATAGATATCCACGTCATTTTTACATCACCTTACTGTTTAGCATGTACCATATGCCCAACTCTCTGTTAGGGAAACACCGAAACACCTTTATTTTTATTATCACAATGTGCTCACATCCCTTGCATTTGGCATGATATGATAAATGGCATTAAATCAAAGCAAATTGTGTTCAGGCAAGATGCCTCATGCACAAAATAACCCGAATGGAGAAATAAGAGCAGTCACCCACATGTCTAAAACAAAGACAATTGATATTCATAGCTCCATTTTATATTTGAATGGCTAAATCAAATCCCAGCTCACCATCAGACTCTGAGGCAGCTCTGAAGATCAGGTAACTGCTGGGCAGTGGCTGGGTTATGGAACCAACGTTCTCTCCTGTGGGACCCTGACATGATGGCAACAACACATCTTTACATTAAGGCTCAGTAAAACATCATTTCAGCCACGGAAACTGATTTCTTAGTACATGACAAACACCTCTGAGTATAATCAAGCGTTGCTGATTAAATGTTTCTTCTGCTTCTTAATATCACTGTGGCAGAAGAGTATCCCTATAGCTTTTACAATTAGTTTCAAATAGGATCACAGGTCGGCATTCAAATGACATTGGATGGCATTCCAATGCTGAAACTTGAGGGACACATTGTATAGTAGTCATACATACATAGTCCTTCCTCTAAAGCAGCAGTAGGTAAGATTGAAGGATCGTCAAATGAGAGCGTCTACCATCTAAATTCACTCGGACACGGACATGCGCACAGTCAACCAGAACAGATATTCTCACACAGCATCTCACTCACTAGGAAAAGACGTATCGCGATACCATTTCTAGCTGTAACTCGAATAAATAATTTTTTGGAGAAAAAAAAAAAGAGCGTATTTTCAGTAAGACTGTTCACCTTGACGGCCCAGATAGACTTGTCAAGAGGGTGGTATAGCTTGAAGCAGAAGCCGTCCTTCTTGGAGGGCCTCTCGATCAGCTTGCAGGCGTTGAGGAGGATGGTGCCAACCCAGTGGTCATTCTTGGGCGTCTTGTAAATCAGGAGAACCCCAGGCTTCAGAATGCACCACAGCTTGGTCCAGCTCTTTAAAGAGCCTCGGATCTGAAGCAGGACCAGTAGAGGGTACAGAGGTCATTGTTAAAGAACTTTAAGGATCACCTGTAATGTTAATGATAGGGGAGCCATTTTGGAGAAACCACTCCGAGTAAAATAGATATTTAAATATCAAACCAAAAAGCCGCAAACAAAATTGACAGATGAGCTGCAGTTTGGTTTAGTTTTGGTTCTGGTGGCATGGCAACCAACCCCATTTAGTTAGCACCCAGATTGGCTAAGCCAATCTGGGTGCTTAAAGGGCATTACATGGGTGTGTGATCTTCAGGTTAAGGCCATCAGGTTAAGGCAGATGTTTAAAAAATTATAATGATATGATACACATGATATAATGATAAATAATAACCTGTATTTGCATAGATGGATAAGCACCGTAGCACATTAAAATACATATAAACATATTACAATTACTATTATTATGAGTTTATTCAATATCTCCAAGAAGACTCCACCTGCTGAATTTAGCTTAAAATGTCAACCGCAAAGATTTCCAAACATTACAACTGTTGCTGCCAGCAGTTTTATTTGTGATGATTGTTAAAGGGCGTGACCGTACCTTGAGCCAGTCGGACATGATGACAACCCTTGGGTCCTTTAGCGCACTAAACAGTTCTTTGGCTGCCCGTTTCTTCTCCTGTCTGTAATTTCGCTTCTGGACCTGAGGCATGGAAAAATACAAGCTTCAACGGTCACCCTTGGATTCAATAGGAAAATCAGAAAAACTCCATGGTGAAAGTTATGTCACTAGGGGGCATCAGAGTCACACACAGTCAAACTCTGGCATTTTGCTCAGCAGTCAATTCCCATCAGTCATTGCCGTTGTTTCAAATGCAGATAAAATAAAATGGAACAGAGCAGAATGAGGGCTGAATAGATGAACTGTTGTGCTTGCTGTGACACAGGAGGATAGAGGGCACCGCACCTTGAGGGACTCCTTCCGGGCCAGTCTCTCAGTGGGGGAGGGGCACTCCTTCTCCACACCATTGAACATCCGGGACTCCGACTGGGGGGAGGGAGACGAGGAAGAGCATGTCAGAGAAGAAGAGAAGGACGGGGTGCAACGTGCAACATGTCTAGCCTGTAAGGATGGACGTGCAGAGAGGCACGCAGTTAGGACTGACGGGAGAAAAAAGGAAAAGGAAAGAAAACAATTTCGCAACAACACATCTGGGATTCCAGGAAATGTGCATTTTACTGGTGTAAAAAGATGAAAATAAGATGACTGATCATGCAAGGTGAGAGAGAGAGAGAGAGAGAGAGAGAGAGAGAGAGAGAGAGAGAGAGAGAGAGAGAGAGAGAGAGAGAGA
>JAOPJL010000162.1:1723860-1734096 GCA_027123545.1 Trisopterus esmarkii | reverse complement strand
ACACACACACACACACACACACACACACACACACACACACACACACACACACACACACACACACACACACACGTGAGTGAAATCTCAATGTCAAACAACGTGCACTGTAAAGCCACCAGCCAATTAAAATGCTGCATCTCCTTTACCATGCTAGTGTGTGGCTCTCTTAGCACACTCAGAAGACCTGTGCAGTGCCCACAACAGGCGGGTACCACGTGTGGATGCAGGGCTCTTGATGCTCCAACGTCATGTTCTTTGAGGCTTTTCCCAGCGTTGTCCCCCGGATAGGTCTGGCTCGACATACCCTGGACTGTAAATAGCCTGCCGGTCCCAATGCCCTTCATGTTCTGCAATGTAATTACAACGACCTAACTGCCCATTTCAAAGTAGGCTCTAAAGCGCCTCACGTCTAGAAACATGTAGTGGAGTAATTTTAGGGGAGGCAGCCAGGCAGGTATCTCGTGCTGTCCCTGAAGCGTGAGATGAAAGCAGGTCTACTGTAGCCACTAATTAAGGCCCCGTCCACATGGGCAAAAAACTATTTGGGAATATCTCCGTCAAGACGGACTACGTCCACACGTATCCTAACGCGAAACCGCCTAGGTCCATTTTTATCTGAATCCACCCCGGGACCTGGTTTCAGAAAAGTGTGTTTTTCGGGCAGCGGATCCACCGGTCCCTCTGGATGGTCGGCCCAAACGCACAAGACTTATGCGGTTTCACCAAAAAAAAACGGCTCTGTGTGGACGGGGCCTAAGTGAGCTAATTCTGGCTACAGTACGGCCATGGGAGATGGAGGGGGCTGCTTGTTTGATCTTATGTCTGGGTGTACTTTGAGGAGGAATAAGGAAACACCCTGAAACCGGGGCGGGGTCAAAGTGGAAACCTTACCTTGGTTATGAAGGCTCTTGTTTCGTGGCAAACCACTTTTTCCACATTAAAGTGCATCTCTCTCCCTCTCTGTTCCTGTTCAGCCACCATGAACATTGACCCCACCTCTCTCCCTTCACCACCACTTTACACAAATATATCCCTCAGCCAAAGAGACAACCCCAAGTCCTAAACGTTTTCCACTACACTGTACTCATCTGACCCAGTCACTTCCTGAGGTGGGTTTCATTGAGAAAAGAAATCTCAAAAAGCACTTTCATGTATGAATTCATACGGTCGGTCCTAAGTTTATCCTCACTCCATGTACATTACACACAGTGAAGGCACCAATATACTTGCAGACAAAATGATGTGTTGCCGGTACAAAATGGCTGGTTTACCACCAAAACAAAGCACCACACTGTGCTTCCATCGGCACAGTTTGCATAGGGTTCCCAATAGATACGAAATAAATACTCCCTCCAACAGATTGATGCCTGCAATTGGTTCACAAGCCCATTAATAAACCAGGTCAGTCGCTGGTATCAGTAAATATTTGTCATTCGTACAATATGGATGATTGCATACTGCTCCCGTAAAAGATCGACCCGTTCTACGCAAGACATGCTGAGACGGCGACGGGAGGTGCGCATTGGCATGACTTCTCAAGCAGAAACTACAAGGACAGAGATATTGGTTAACTCCTGGCGTCATTACACAAACAACCCACACATGGCAGGGACAATATTGTCTGAATTGCAGCATTCAACAGCCTACGTGAACACAGCAAATTTGAACTCATTCTAAGTATACAGGGACTTCACATGCACACTCTTCCAATCCCACTCCTAACCTTGACCATGAAACGCTTCCCATTAGTATCTTGTATGATACTATGATAAGCAGTGATGACAGCCGTGATGAGTGATGGCATTGGCAGACAACCAGCAGTGATGTCAGAAGTGACTGCTGAGACTTGGGGGCTTGTCTCCCTCGCTTCCCTTGACCCTTCATTAATAAGGACCTCATAATAATTGAGGACATCTATAAACATTGGCCACTGGTCACTGTGTTTAGTGCATGGGTTTCGAAAACACTTTAAATATGGGGTCAAACGTGATGAGGTTTAGACAACATTTTTAATCTTCACCCAATGATCACAAAGACCGGGGAAGGTATAAACACCCAAGTTATCATTACCACTAAGGTAACAAGAGGTACATGAACACAGACGTTTGGTTTACAGCACTGCATTGTATTTGTACAAGGACATTCGTGGAGCCAATAGGAAGAGTTAAAAACCCATACACATAATCACATTCAGCAGCACAAACAATGCCCAGGACTTGACAATACCGAAGAGAAGCACGTCATTTGACTTCTTACTGCGCATTAGAATAGTAAAATTGAGCCAAAATACACAATTGAATTGGGTAGTAGTGCGTAAGAGAACAAATATAGGTAAGCAAATGAAGGCAAGGAAAAAAACCTTTTCCATACTATACTCAGCTGGTCTTTCAATACCTTGAGCTCTTTGTTTTTGAGCACCTTTGAACAAAGAAAATGTTGTTCTTTAAAACAAGTGTTCCCAGAGAGCAAAAGAAAATGATTTTTCAGGGCCTTAATACAGGACAGCAATGATTTGAATGCCGCTGTGTAGCAAATACAACTTAACTTTGCATTGAGGGTATGTCAAAATAAAATATATATGCCAAAATGGTTCATAACATACTGAATTATATACAAGTACTATGGAAATGTAGGTCTATTAGATGTCTCTGCAAATACCATGTTATGTAATGGCAGGGCACCTATTCTAGAGCAGGAATGAGGTTAATAATAACACCCAGACAGAGACCAATCGAGAGAAAGAGACTGAGATACACTAATGTGACTCTGGCTGTGAGGGAGTGAATTGGGATGAAGGGTATTATGGTGGTCTGAAAGGTTACAAACTGTACAGGCTGTACAGACCGCCAGGAATACAGCTAATGACAAACAATTGGAATAATTTTGTCCCCAGTGATTGTCACATTTTAGTTAGTCTCTGTGCAACAGGTGTCTTGCTCTGTTCTCAAAATCAACAGCTTTCCCTAAAGGCCTACAGTTTCCAGGCCTACCAGGTGCGGTTTCCTTGTTAAACAATATAGTCAAACAGCATTTTGTAGAATATTGGCTGCTTTAGGGCTGTAGCCCACAATTCCACCAGGGAAATCAATCATCGTTCAAATGTGCATCATAATAACCTGTGATAAAAAATAATGATTTCAATTATTACAATATTTATACCCCGTAATTAAGCATACTTAATGAAACCCAGTTATCGAAATTGGCGTTTAAATTGTGACAATTATACGATAATGATTCATTATGGAATATTCATTGAATAATAAACCTAACCTTTTTTTTTTAAATGAAAACGGAATAAACAATGTCAAATTTGCTAGCTCAATCTAGTTCAACTCTCAGGTTAGTTACATAAGAGTTCTGTTTTTACCACAGCAATTATTATTAGTAATGCTTTCCTTTCAAAGTAAACATATGACCTCACCCTGGTCAAACAAGTTTAATTAATGCAAGGCACTCATTCCTCGGCCCCACCCTTAAAGAAAACATGGAATTGAAACTTGCTTTCTCTATCATCAGTTTTTCTATCAAACATTTGACTGCGCCCAGGCCTTGTCCGGCCCCAACATCCTGTTTAATATGAAATGTGTCATATTCATGCTGCAAGCATGCCATTTCTCTCTGCCTTTAAAAATAAGAACCGAGCGTGGACAAGACCTCCCCATGACCTGCACACTGCTGGGTACTCCAGCAGTCGCCAGCTAACCACCGTCAATCCAGCCAACCATTGATTAAAATAGACACTAAACCTGGAAAATGCATTTACTGTGAAAACATTTTCTGATACCATTTCAGCCAAGTTACAGAAACAATGGATGCATCTACCTCTCATTGAGTCCCTGCATCATTCTCTGTAATCCATGAGGAGCATGACATATTTCTGACTTAGATTTGTTTTCTTTTACTCTATTTAGGGCTGAAACGATTACTCAAGTTACTCGAGAAACTCGATTTCATAAAAGGCTTGAGGCAAAAACTCTGCCTCGAAGCTTCGTCAGATTCCTCTCGCGCATTATGCGGCCTGCTCAGTGCAGGGCTCATTGTTCCACACGGACCGCCCTTTGAGGAAGCACACCACTACGTTCGGAATTCAGTTGGCGCAATGGCGGAGAGCCAAGAAACGGTCCGTAAACGGCAGAGAATGTCAAGACGACAAGGTGCAATGTGTCTACTGCAAAGTAGAACTGGCGTACCACAACAGCGCGACATCGATGATTCAATATCTGAGCCGAAAGTATCAAGTTGTTAATGCTAGTTCACCTAGCGTCGCCGGGTGCAAATTTCACTTAGTGTGAAAACTTCCGATTTCAGTGGTGCATGTCCTTGGTACATCTTTGATCTGGCAACAAACAAACACATTTGTGTGTTTATGGGTTCTGTGCGCAGGCACACCACACCCATTCGCGCTTGCTCCTTGTCGCTCTCTCAAAAGTTGTGCACGACCGATGGGCTGTTCTTGGCAATTAGTTCCATCACTATGAGCTTTCAGTAGGTTAATGCAAAAACGGACCACTGGCTTAAACGTACCACTACAATTTCAGTGCGGGATTGCGGGTATTGCGCAATCGGTAGGTACACATTCATGGATACTGATGTACCATGAAGATGTGACTTGAGATGAGAGGGAGAAACTAATAGGACTGTATATTGTTAAGAAAATAAGTCAACAACTACTCTTTCCATAGTACAGGTAAAATGATTAAAAGTTAATGAATTCATTGAAAACATCAATTGATTTCTTCTTTTCTCAACAGAGCAAAGATGAAGCAGAAGACAGTACAGTAAACGACGGTTAAAATAATAGCACATGAGGACATTTGTATAAGGAATTTGATCAAGAGAATCCCTTAAATTAGTGTTGGGGGCCATATGTAATTAAGCTCACAAGTAGTATCCCCCAAACTATAAAAATCCCCCCTATGTGGAGCGCTTAAGGGGGGGGAAATTCAATTTGAGCCCTAAATTTGTATTCATAGTTGAATATACATGTTTCACAGTAAGTTTACATTACTGTATTGTTATTTAATTGTAGGCACTGGGACTCATAAGCAGTAAATGGTTAAGTTGCAATATATGGGCTTAGTTTTGAAGCCAATTGTTGTGAGTTGGAATAAATACTTGCATGTTTTTTGAGAAATAAAAGCCAATTGCTAGGTCAATAATAATAGACAATATATTCTGGAAAACATGTGGAGATATGGGGAAATACTTACAAAAACCAACCTACAGACGTTATGCACATTACAAAAAAGAGCAATTAGGATCATCAATAATGTTGGCTATCTTGAACATACCATTACCAACTCATTATTCCTAAAGTCACATGAAGCTCACTGACCTGGTTCAAGTACTGGTACTGAACTGTTTTACTTGCCTTGTGTGCCAGGACACAAACTTCAGTATTATTCTTACTTACAGAAGGTTGTGTCAGTCACAGTCTTTTTTTTTACTTTTCACACAGCCTCATACATTGTCAACATTTAAATAGCCTGAATACATGGACACATTTTTTATATTTTATTTTTTATATTTAAATCAACCAATATTGGCACAGATCGAAAACAGTGTTAGTTACTACCACCCACATAACTTTTAACCATGGAAAATAGAAGCTGAGCATGTCCATAAATGTGAGGATGGCTTCATGATTAGGTCGTTTTGGATTGTCTCTAATCAACATGGACGAGCTGGGTCATCTGACTAGGAGTGGAACCTCAGTCCATTGTCTTAAAGAGGTAATTGGATAGATCCATCACAGGCCAACTCCAAGGATCGAATGCATGTAATGCAATCGTGCTGACCCAACCACCTCTGCTCCTCTTCACTTGCTTTCACTGATGTTATCAAATGCTTGCTTTCTTGCCCACCGTTTAGAGATCATTAAAAATGTATAGCCAAACAAGCCATGCGGTCCTCTGGTTACCCAGAAGCCCATTAAGCTCACTGTTGAATGGGGTTAAGGTGGCACTGAGTGCTCGGTTATACCTTCCCTTAAATAAATTAAGTCATGATTGTGGAGTCATTTGGCTAATGAAATCTGTGGATGTTTCTTTTGCAGCATGATCAAATCTTGCATAATTGTATAGCAAAAGATGTTGTCAATTTCCAATTCACACTGCAGAAAACCCAACACCAAATTAAAGTCAATTTTTTTAATGGAAATAACCTGAGTACGACTAAATAACAAGCTTGGATCCATGGATGTGATATATATGTCATATTTTTTGTCACTATTATGCTGCTTTCATAGAAGAAAAGAACCCATCTGATTGGTCTGAGTAAGCTAAATGGAAAAAGAGATCCCAGATCAAACAGGTAGAAGCATGTGATTGCTCAACAACTACTGGATACACAATGAATAAACATGAAACGCAGCTTTGCTCCCTTCAGTTTTCAGCTCATTAAATAACACTTTCCAGGGCTCATCAAACAGGGCCGCAGTGTGTTGGAACATCTCCATCAATGGAGCTGCATAATAGTTTGCATAGGAGGAGCTGCTGAACACCACTGTCAACAAATAGATTGTTCATTTGTTAATTAATCTTGATTTATTCCAATGGATGGTGCTTTATCATGTCCTCAAAAAGGAAACATCTTGAATGACTGATTTCCTTATTATATCCAATTAGCATTTTTTGCTAAAAATAAACCAAATAATGCACTGGCTTCCAGTGAGTTTCAGAATAGATTGTTACTTTGTATAGCCTTGCCTCCAATTAGAAATAAGAATATATACTATGAATAAAAATGAGGACAGGTAGATAACAGGCAGAGAGGGAGTGTGGCTCAAAATCGAGACAATTTTAAAGACTTGAACGTACCATGATCCCCAAAGCTTTTACATTTTTATTTAATCATGTATGATTACTTGGTTAGTTTTCTGTATTTATAGACTGAACATTTTGCAATAAAAAAAAATATTTTCTTCTTATGATAACTTAAAATCGTAATAAAATCTCCAGGGATATGTTTCTCTTTTCAGGGTGACTAAGCGTCTATCAATCCTGGATCTTTGGCAACACAACAAGTCATGTTTAGGTAAGGGGTCATGTTTGCATCTATGGTTTACGCTAATGTTGCTTTTGATGGCTTGAGTTGAGTTTCAGAGTCTGGACTCCAGGCTGTTCATGAAGGAGTCGGGTAGTGTGTGGGTGCTGTTATGGCCAGAGCTTTCCAAATAATTGCAGTCCCCACACCAATGGAACAAACTTTTTGAGATTTGTATGAACATGGTGTTGTGTGTAAGGTTAAGATTACGATTGTGTATTTGCAAGAATGTCCAATATACAACAATACACTGGGAAACTATTACATGAAAATTAACAAATAGATGTACCAGGGTTCCATATGCCACAATATTCACATAAAAATCCAAGGCCTAGATTGCTCTATTTGGTGGAGCCCCAGGAATGTACATTAAATACATAATTGCAATGAACACAAAAGTCTATATTTTCAGATTCAACAACATTCCAACTATGCTTAATATAAACAATCAATAAGCCCCTAGTGGCCACAGTGGGACTAACACAGACAAAGCCAGGCTGATTTAAGAGCAGGCCTTGATGTGGACAGAACTAAGCCAGCTACCATCTGTTGACTCGGAGTGTGTAAAATGGAATACCAGATACACAGTAAATGGACACTGTATTTACTCTATAGAACATAATTATTGAGCCGCTAAAGAACAACCATTTACACAGACTCCATCATAAACTCGCAGGTATGGCCGTCAGCCCAATCTCACATCTACGTTAAGGACACATAACATATTAAAATCAGAGCTGTGTGTGTGCATGTTTGAGAGATAAGACAACTACAAGAATAGCACTTGGTTGAATCATTAGGGATTCTGTCTAGTTTGCAGTTTAGAAATTTGGCTCAACAGAAAGTCACACTAACACTTTGAAAATTGTGCATTCAACTGAGACCTTATCCAATCCTTTTATGTGTGAAATATTTAATATCAGAGGAATCAACCAAGGCTCTCAGTCTGTGACGTATCGAAATCAAACCATCTGACAACCAAATGCATAAATTGTTGGATTTCATAGTTCCATTCAGGCATATTTAATAAAAAGCAAAAGAAGCAAAATAATTCATTGCTGGTACAAGAATCAGTTATCTTTGCATCTACCAATTATAATGCCATTATATTGGTATTAGCCCCTTGAAGGCGTGGTCGGAGCATCCTGAGATCCCAGCTAAACGGTTGTAATTCCTCTAGGCCAGGCAAAAGATGCTCGCTAAAAGAACCGTTAATCCGTTCCAAAGCGGAACCCAGGGTTCATCCACTTAATCCCAACAAGCAGCTGTGCTTAACATCTGCCCGTCTCCAAGGCGGTTTATACAACCACAACAAAAAGCACTAACGTGGTCCATGTACAGAAATACATTGAAAATGGACAGGAAGAGAGAGAGAGCAAGAGAAAAAAAAAAACATGGCAACCTCTCATTAGAACATTACTTTTCTCGCTGAAAGAGAACGTCCCTTCTGGCAAAAGACCCGTTCTGGGACTTTGCACATCTCCCATTATTCTGCAGCCAGCTGTCCCTAGAAAACCCAAGGCGCTGGCTCAGTTTAAACTCAAATACATTTTGACACACCCTGTAAGCTGCACATCTCCGCTCTGTCAAAGCCATTCAGTGCTCCCACGTAGGCACATTCTGCCTCCTGCTAACCAAACACACGCTGAATCACCCGCTAGGAGAGAGGACTACGGGCGTGGGTAGTCCTCACCTAACCAACGTCTGTGGTCCCCAGGAAGAGCAGAGGATACGCATTTAAAAATAAACCAACTGGAGGTACATGCTTAGTCAATGAACTACCAGTTGAGACATGCCCTATTTATCTTCCGCCTGCTTTCTTTACTAAATGAGGCCATCCCTTCTCTATCTTAAGGTGTCGGTTACGAGGCCCCAGGATCTGAAGGCACGCTTGCTTACATATGCTCAGTATGCTGGTTTTGCCAGGGTACTGAAGTCCTGCTGTTTGTTTGGACACAATAAATGAACCTCCCGATATCATTAGAGACTACCAAATGTGCTCAGTAGAGCATGTACTTCTGCGAAGGCCAGCTACAAGAAGGCCCACTTCGGTACCAGATGTATATATGCAATGGCCTTTTTCAATAGGCATCTTCCCAGGCATTTCAGGGGGAAACTAGTCAAGATAAACTTTTCCAACAGACATTGGAAAAAAAAAAAATTTATTCTAACCCATGCAAAGTAGATATTCCTGTAGGACAGCTCCGCCAATTTACATCAAGGGATAACATTGTTTGCATTAGGTAGCGGTCTTAGTATCTAATTAAATGTATGCTGCGATGCCTACCAAGCAAATGACATGCTCGCCATGCGAGTGTCAACATAGCAGTCCAGGATAAATGGCCGCTCTGTGTTTTTATTCATGCTACTAGGACAGAGGGGGACAGGTGAGAGCTCAACTTACCTTTCACCTGAGCCACGGTAGGCACAGCATCCAGAAGCCTCTGTCGAAGCTGCCGATCTCACCTGAAGAGAGAGAGAGAGAGAGAGAGAGAGAGGGTTTCACGTTTAATTGTACAGAATACAACAGGATGGGCCAAATTAATCAACATACCACAAGAAAATTGACTCTCGGAAAAATAGGCAATGTGTGTATAAGCTAATTCCATCCCAGCAAATTCCATCCATGTCCAATGTCAATAAGCCATGAGAAAAAAAACAAAAACGAAATTTGGAAGTGTGACGATAAATGATAACGATGAATTACCGTGCCGAACAATCAAAAACCCATCAGAATAACCGATGCTCCAAACAATCGTTCTTGGCAGCCCCTCAGATATATAGATAGACATAGACTCCTGGATGTCTGTCCCTCCCCTCTCTAGTCACACCACCAGGGACCGTGATGAGGAGGGAGGGGCTCCGTTTTGCCTACTGTCGTCAGGGAACCCAACCAAGGAGCTGCCAACCTCCCTCTGGAGCCACACCGAGAGGCTGTTTACGTGGCCTCACATCCGTGCACCCTCCACCCCCCAACACCAGACCACTGTACAAGAAGTGGCACAGACCCACGACAGCTCCTAAACGGCACTTGGTTCGGATACAAGAGAGTATAGAGTTCTACTGCGAGTGAGCAGTGTTTACAGTCAATACCATTATGGTTTAGAGTGTCACCTCGCGGCCACACACACACACACACACACACACACACACACACACACACACACACACACACACACACACACACACACA
>JAOPJL010000162.1:1703730-1723760 GCA_027123545.1 Trisopterus esmarkii | reverse complement strand
CACACACACACACACACACACACACACACACACACACACACACACACACACACACACACACACACACACACACTAAGGAACAGTATAACAGGATTTGGGTGTGGTTAAACATAGGAGGGATAGGAGGCATGTCTATTGATATGTGGGATTTGCCTGTGTAGCTAAGTATGCCTAATTGCATAAATGCTTGGCTCCTGTGATCATCATTGTTCATGTGTTGTGTTGTCAATCACAGAATTAAGTTCCTCAAGTAGATTTGATGCTGTTCAGTCCAGCCCAAATGACACTAAGAACTCATGGTTTGTTGCATATTAATATGATAACTAAGCATAGAAACAAGCAGCAGGGCGTGTCTCCAGAACCTTTACTAGCGTTTCCATGGAAGAAAAGAAGAAGAAATCCTATGTGTCAACATAGAGTAGCCTGAGTCGCTTGTCCAAACACCAGTCGACGAGGAAGTGTTCAGGCGGTTCAGCAGTGACAAGGCTTGAAGCAGGGAGCAAGTCTGTTCCTTTAAATCCCACCGCAGTGCTGAGGAGAAAGGCCTGGAGTACATCTAACCTAAATAAGAAGTGAACTGAAAGAGATTCCCTGATCTGACAATACTGAGAGGCGGGGAGAGAATCAGATAGAGTGAGGGATCTGGCAGGAAACCTTTATGAAAACGTTTATGAAAAAGATTATGAAAACGTCAAGTGAAAAGGTGAAAGAAAAAAATAACACACAGTAAATTAAGACATCAGCAAAGTCTTAATGTGTCCTGATGAGGACACATTTTATGGAGAGGGAGAACGGGCCAGCATGCAAACAGCAAGAGAAATAAGAGAAGGTCAAAAACGTTATAATTGACCAAAACGCAATAAAGTATTGTTGCCATCATGAATGATCCTGGCTGACTGCAGGTCCAGTAATTTGAGAGACCATTAGCAAATGAAGGGCTGATCGAGGCAGATCATTGTAGTCATGGGACTAGGGAGAGACTACGTCATATTCTGGGTCAACATGTCTTCCCATATTAGCGTCACATACATTAAAGCTGCTGAAGGTTCGATTCGCGACTCGAGAGTTGTTAAGAAAGAGCAGAAAAAAGCTGGCTTTTAAAACTAAACAGCCCAAAAAAAGTCTCCTCATTCTCTGATCCCTACATTGCTCTGCCATTGAGAAGTGTTGCCATCCCTCAACCGAGATTGACAGGGCATGCACTGATGTTTTGTTGAAATGTGTTTTCATTAACCATTAGTACTCATGTCATGATTATTTTCCTTTCTCATGAAAGAAATGTAATGAAATTCCTGCTTCTTAAGCCTCCGTTTCCTGTTTTTGTTCGGCTATAATGCATATAATAAAAGGTTTTAGATCATTAGAGTTGTCTCTTGGCTGTCCAAATTATGATTGGGCTAATCAAATTTTAGGGCTGAGCCAGAATAATTTCTGTATATGATGAAGTGAATATGCAGTAAATGGCCATATATCACCATGTTTGAATCTTTGACTTTAAAACTAAAACAAAAAACCCAAATTACCACACAGTTTACCAGACATGCTTAAGACATTAGTGATTCTAATTAATGCGGAAGATTGAGGTGAATCAGCTGAAACAACCTAAGCAAAATGAGAGAAGTTACCCAAGCCACAAATAACCAGATACTGAAACAGCTCAACACAGACAGATGCGAGGCGACAAACATTGTCCTGATTACGGTTCTCCTTTGACTTCTGAAGGAACACAACCCTTTAAAGTCAAGTATCTCATCAGCCATCTCCTCCACCTCCATGTTCCACATCCCCATCGATGATCTTTAAAAACCCTTGGCTTGATGGAATCACTTCAGCAGCTCCCAGCTGGGTTTAGCACGTAGCATTGTTCAAGTTGCTAGGAATAGACATTCGAAAGGAAGTAGCTGAACGTAAGGCATTGGGGTTTGTGCTATTTTCTAACCCCAACCCTTGAATATGATTTGTAAAAAAAGAGGCTTGTTTAGCTTGGTCAGGTACTAGTAGCAGCAATTTATAATATACTAGTTATAAAGTTGGCCCATTACACTAGTTCGTTTCATCATCTTCACATCATAGAGCACCAGATGTCACTGAATTTTTTACTTTGAGCAGACTATACTCCGAATCACTAATGCAGAAGTGTACCTATGCTGTAGGTGTTTACTCAAAGGTAAAATTCCCCTTCACGTCTCATTAATTTAACAAAGGTAGATGCTGTGCTGAGCCAATGCTGAGGAATAACTGAGCATCCGGTTCCATTCCCTTCTTAGTCTGTAAAGTATAGTGTTTTTTTGTTAATATTAAACAAAATTATTGTATCAAATAATTCCAACTTAATTTACTCTCTAAGCATAAATGGTCAAATTTATCAGCCAAGAAGCGGACATGGGAGCAGGCATGGTATTGCATGTTAGATAGCAAACCTTTGATGTACCTGTATACACATACAGCTAGCCAACTAATGGGCCATGTGCCAGCATAATAATGCATGCTAGCTACCGCACTAAAGAAAGCTAGCAGGCAGACCCATGGTATTGTGCCCGTTAAATTCAATGCATCATTTTCATAACAATAACCTTAAAGACTGTTTGGAATTTATTATTATTAGGAAAACTGGTTGCTTGAATTATGGTTCTACCTGTCAAAGTGTATAGACTTAGTCATTAGGGTTTGGAAACACATCCACAACAAGGATTCTGGAAATAAACATCCCAATCCATTTGTGTTTAAACTAGGGCTGGTGGATACAGCCAAAATCTATCTGACCTCAAACTTTTTCAGTCTGTAGTCTTATAATTATTACGATTACAGTCAAATAATCTGTTAACAATAGAATGGCCGTATAAATAACTATCCTTCAACTGCCGAGAATGCCAATTTGATTGTAACAGATGTTGGCACATGCAGATTCTGACTCTGCATGTGTATGTTCTGCAGGGTAATACTGGGTGCGATGCCCGAACACTAACAGGTTTGTTCTGTTCCATGTATTAGTTGGCAGTCATGCACTGATTTACAGACTTGATCACCGGCCTGATTCCCATTGTGTCTAGCTGTGTACCTGCCGAAGAATAGTATGATAGTTGGGCAGCAGCACTTCTCTCTACCATTTGGTACATATTCCACACAATGGGCAAATAACAAAGCACCTTGCATCCAACTAGCTCTGAAACAGTAAAAGCAGGTAAAAAATAAGTGTACTCGTAACAACATAAAGAGTACACATCGAGATTTGGAACTCAAATTTGTTTTTTGGTATTCCTTGCTTCCCTAACCTGCAGGTCATCTGTCACTAACGTAGCCTATTTCATTGTTCTTGAAAGTACTTTGCTGAATCAGCGACGAAAACAAAAATGCATAATGTGTAACTAAAACCTCACTCGAAAAGATATATATTTATATCCCGCTATCAAGGCAGATTTTATTGGGGTTCATATTGATTCATCATCTATTACTTGTTCAAACCTTACCAAACCAAACATTTAAATAGGTCTATGAGATTAAAGTTTGGTTGAAACAAGCCTACACACATTTTCAACGGAAGGGCTGCCATGGATGACACACGTCTTATATTTTATTTCAACCTCCATTTACCCTTGGAAGTCAAGCAGAGCATCAAATTCTCTTTTTTCAGCAGCTTCCTCAGCATTAAATTTTTACTAGCAACCCAGGGGAAACACAAGGAGGGGAACATGCAAACTCCAAAAGGTGCCTGCTGGAAACCATTAATTCTGCTCATTGTGGGAAAGTACCTCTTGTGCACCAAAGAAATCCTGACTGAAAACACATTGCTGTCACAAGAGTGTGTTACCACATGACCAGAGCACCTTTCACAAGGCCACTTAAACACACATCACACACAGGAGACAGAAAATCAGCAACCACAGAAGAAAATGTAAACAGCGATAGCCATACTATTGAAAAGTATTATTAGAATACACAAATAAACAGATAAAGAAAAAGGAAGTGACTGTTTTCAAAGACAGTCAGGTGCCATATCCCTGCGAGTGTGTGATGTAGAAACTGTCAATGCAGTGCAACCTGAGGTTTTGATGTGAGCTAGCTGTCAAAGGGGACCACACCCATCCACAAACATTAACACAATAATTCAGTCATCCCTTATTGGGCCATTCTGATGATGGCTGCCATTACCTCAACAGAAGCATTGACCTGAAGCATTCTCAGACGGATATTTTATCACTGTAATATTTTGACGAAATGTAATCTAGCCTTCCGTCCGCAGTCACCAAACATGACGTGTTTTTGTATTTACATTTATTTGTTAAAACAAAGAAAAATAATATTAGGATGTTGAATTGAAATTCGGATACCTTCCTGCCAAAAAAATATCTCTATATTCAAATATTCGGGCTCGGACGTTAACACAATCCCTAGCTCCACCATGACCAACACCACCACAGAGCAGCTTTTACGAAATGAAGAATACATGACAAGGGAAGTGCTTAGTAACTACTTAGCCTTGATTAAATCGATGTTTGTCGCGGCACCGTTATTATCAGGCAGGGCCTAATAATAGTCTAATGATACAATGCATTCATCCAACAATTTGAAACCCTACAATACACTGTGGTTTCAATGATAGCCTGGTGGGGATAAAATCGAATGGTGAAGCAAAAGAGATGCAGTGTACCAGAGCTCAAAAGTTTTTCATCAAAAGGCTGTAAAACACATGGCTGTGAAATACATTTACTTTTCACACCATTTTGCCTCTACTGAATTAACTGATTATTACAAGGCAATCTCAAAGCCTTTTTATCTTAATATCATTAGCAGCACATTCAGGTTACAGAGATAAAACTCAAATATAATATATTCTTTGATATGTACTGTGTTTATTATAACACTCAAAACAAAAGGCCATGGGTGAAATTGGTCACACCTACACAAGTGGCAGTCCCTTTGTAAGGTTTGGAGTGAGAGTGAGAGGCGGATATCTATTGCAGAGGCAAAAATGTAAAAGGTTTTCTTCAAACTGTTGCAGAATAACACCAGTGGGGCTACCACCCCAGAGAGTTACTATAAATACACAGTGGCTATAACCACCTGGCTCAGAGAAAGGCGACAGGGGTCAGAGGTGAGAGGTCAGCCTGTCTGAGAGAAAAGACAAGCTGAATAACTAACAGGCCTGCATTCGTACAGCACACTCCATGTAAAGTAGAAACAAACATAAGAAACACAGCATGAACTAGGCTCCATTTCATCTGGGGGAAGTCTGGGTACCATCATAGTAGGTTCTGGTTGGTTGGTCAATTTGCACTGCTTCGAACAAATTCTCCTTGGTCGGACAAACGCTGGTGTTACTTTCATAAAAGACCCTTCTTAATCCATTACTCACGGGGCAGGAGAGACTTATGTGACCCAATGTATTTTCATTTCGAACTGACGGGCTAAATTGTGTTAGAAATAATATATTATAAATAATAAATGATATAAGAAATAATTATTATGAATGAATAAAAAATGTGCTGTAGTTTCTGTTATGTTGATGGTATGGTTTAATAGATTATAACACTCTTCTGGTGTGACCCGCTCTACGTTGAAACTCTCTTACCGAATCGAACTGGCACCATGAGTGGATCGATGCAGTAAATCTAGACATAACATGCATGTTTTTTATTTGCTTTGTATTCTCCCATTGACCAATCGATGGGTCATAGAGTTGGTCGAATTTCAGCAGACCACCTTTTCTTTGGCTTTTTCAGCATATAAAAAATGACAAGAGGGAGGAAAAATAAACACAAATGAATGTAGGCCTTCAGCCTATTAGAGCATCACAAAAGACATAAATGACATGGATATAATGACCAATCAGATTCTGTGTACTCTATATTAACCAGTCGAATTAACTCTGAGAACTAGGTCAACTATAACTCACCTAAGAGAAAGAAATATAATACAATTATATTAATACCATGGGTAACTCCAAAAACTGACAATCTCCATCATCCCTGAGCACTACACAATGTGCCAGTAGGAGTGTGTTGTTTGAGGTCAGAGAGAGATAGAGACAAAGACAGCATCCTACCCACTAGCCTGAAGAGCACAGGAGCATAGCCGCAGCACTGAGCCATATATCAAAGCCCTGGAGAGAGACACTCCCTTAGTGAAGATCCCAGTCTGTCCTACTGCCATGTTACTATACTGTCAGTTCAGGAAACACATCACCAGTCATAAAACTGGGTAAAGGAGGATAAGGGAAATGTATTTTACACATTTGTACTACTGTGTAAGGAGGACAAGTCCTTAAACACTCTACGTCTTAGACAGGTATGTATTAAAGGTTTTTGCCAGACATTGCTTCAATTTCATTGGGCTGCCTTCTGATATGCATGAGATTATTAGAAATACCTGTGACCCCGCAGAAGAGACTCACCAATACAAACACCATAATTCCAGATCTTGACATTAATTTTCAATGTGACCTTGATAACAAGGCTTGTCATATAATAGTCATGTGTTCAGTATACATTACAAATTCTGCATTCAGACTGTTAAACAGAAGACACCTGTTGGTCACTTGTTGGTAAAATAAATTATAGTCCTCTTTAATCTTGGACTTTCCACATTCACTAAGAGACTTATTCCTTCCATGAAAAGCCACAAGTCTACTCGATAGGCTTAAGGGTCAATGCTATTAAATGGCATGGTCCGATATGTGCAACTTACAGGCCAAAGCTTTGTATTGGATAAGACTGGCACAGCAGGCACTGGGTCAATACTTAACCATCTTACAACAATGACCTTAAGACATTAATGCGTTTATCAGGGAACATTACAAAAGTCCATATGAAAGATGGTAAATAGGTCTATAGAAATAATGCATAACTTTGAATGCCACAATTTCTATACACATACATAGACAAAGAAGATTGCATCATCATTCATTGTCATCCTATGACTACACTCTGACTGACCCGTTAACCAGTTCTTGATTTGTTTACTTATTACAAATATAAGTCTACACCATTTCAAATTGAAGTTGGTCCAACAAGAGTAATAAATCGTCTCATGAAGAAAGCTACAAGGTGTTGGGATTGTTCAGTAAACACAATAGTAGTAGCTAAGAAATATAGGTTTAAAATAAGTAAAAGTAAGCGTGCTTATCACCAGCCACCACTGGTTGTTCATAAGAGGGTACGCCCAAAACTAAAACATACAGCTGTTGCAAATATGACCTATACTGCGTGATAACGCACGTTATAGTGGTTGAATATGTCTTACACCCACCGTCCACCTTATAGTTCAATAAGTGTCATCAACATATAACGGTTGACAACAATAAACTGCATTCAAAATGCATAACCCAATATTTTTTCAGAGCTTAGTACGGATTATTTCGTGGTAATGGTTTGTAAACCCGTGTTGTAATTGGTGTATATGGCATGTCTTATCCATCCTAGCATTCCAAGGTTGCTACAGCCGAGGTATATCAAGCTTTACCAGACACAATCCGTACTTTTCTGTCACATGCAACCTTTATGTTGAAAATCGTTAATATGCTAACAAGTGACAGGCAATGAAACACCGCATGGGGCATCCGTTCCGCTAACTTGCTAACGTCGTTCCCAGGCGTTCTCATCTCACGACGGAACGCCTGGAAGGGGATGCTCCAAACTAGCGTTACTGGCGAGAAAGAGGGCGGGACCTTCATATACATGGGCGACAGAGGGGGAGGGACTTTTAATAGACGATATCCGTTTTAGTTGCAAGTTTAGGATATTGCCCCGTCAAATATTACGTTAAAACCAAAAATAAATTTTCCTTTCTGTTGTTGTTATTCATGCCATGTTTTAATAATTATTGCTCCAGGTAATGGTTACTTGCGTACTCAGATCATCAAAGTATGAGACGGGAAATTGCGTTGCAGCGGACCGGGATAACGCTACAATCCAGGATCCTCGCTCAGCCTACTAACTTGCTATCGTGGGAGACTTTAGCTTGTCGGGTACTAGCGACCCCAGTGACCACATAACGAGTAAGGAAGATCAATTATTTTTCATAAACAGTGAGCGGACTATCCACATTTCAGAATGTTGTTTATTAGTCAAATTCAGCAGTGGGCTAGATCTCACAAATGAAGAAATTACATAATGCTATTTATACGTTGCTAACCAACGTAAGCTAGCACGTAGTTTTAGCACAAAAGCAACTAACGGTAATATTCACTCAAAAGAGCTATTCTGTTTACGCCATGTTGCCGATGTACAATCATATCAATACCATTACACAGACTTACTTTTTGTCGTGATCGGTCGTGCACATGAAGCTGTTTAAGACCTATTTTCCACGTAGCGACCCAGAATCCGCTACTCTCCACGACAGCTTCCTTGCCGTGGCTCTCTGGATAGCTCGACTGGCAGCCAGTCGGCAGAGGAGGACCAGTCACCGTAGTGTGTGATGCAGACGTCTGGACGGAGGAGCAGTCAAGTTGGAATGGGTTCCTGGAGGTTTTGGCGCCTCCAGTGTCAGCAGTGTGTCACAACTGTTTGAGGTTTTACTACATGATCACCATGTACTCTCTTTTAATTCCTACTTAATGGGGCTCGCAATTCTTATAATAGGCCTACAAATCATAGGGTCCGTCTTTCCCAATCATTCAATGGTCTTTAGTTTCCACTGACATCAATCCTCCGACGGTGTCAAAAAAAATGAGTAATCAAAGTAATCAATTATATGAATATTGTTGCCTGGTCATTTGATTAGCCACCCTGTTTTATCAGTGTTTGCAGCTATATATAATGCGTTTTTGTGTGCATGTGAATGTACATTCTAAGCTATTCTATTAATGCAATATTATGACTGGCAGGCCAGCAGAATTCATAATTACTGCTACAAAAAAATCTTTGAAGCAGCCTGTCTGTCTATTCCTGGCAAATTAGGCCTTTAAAAAACTGCAGCATGACTTCGTCTCGACAGTTAGGTCCAAGATTCAGAAGTCTCTTATTATTTATTTATTCTTTGAGGGTGCACTTATCTGTCCATAACAGTCAGACTGGTTGAATAATGCAGAGGTGCTCCACAGTGCTCCTGCAGAAGGCCATCTATTCCAGACATTGTGTTCCTGTCTTTCTTCTTTCCTGATCACCCATTTTCTTCATGGAAATAAACACTTGTTTACATAATGGCTTTGTTACCCAGGTCATGGAGTTTAAGACACACACAGCCATTTGGTGTGGGTTATAAATTAGTTTTTCCATCACAATGATTTGCTTGCTGCTGTGAAATGGATTCATAAAATTACTGATTGATCTTAAACCATCCATAAACTTATTAATGTAAAATAAAAGGTATTATAAGAGTTGGTAAAAAATAATAAAGAAAGTATATAGAGCATGCAATAACATGGAATACAATTTCCTTCGACAAATTGGTGATGCATCACAACAAAATGATTGCTTTATTACGGGTTAAGTGGTACCAAAACATAATTCAGTAGATTGAAATAGTAAAGAACTAAACTTTGGTTTTCCATTGCTTAACAGATTTTCCAAAACATTACTAGTACATTATCACAACATTGTACAACAAAACACAAATAGGCTTACATCAGGACAGTCTAAAAGATAAGCAATTGCTGACGCTCACAGCCAGACCGCCTCATGGAAAACCCTGTGCTTTAGGAGCTGAAAATAGAAGTTTGGGATCCTCCTGGGGGTTTCATTCCTGCAGCATTCGCAGGAATGGATACAGTAGATAAGATATGCAGCAGGAAGTGACATTACGTCTTAACATTATTCTCTTACGCATGTATGTACAGTACAGAGCAAAGGGGACTAACAGGATACAGAAGGGACCATTCGGTCCCACATACAGTAGGCTTGACATTGACAGACTCCATATATGGCTGATGCATTGCTTCAGTACCTGAGTTGTTTTTAACTATAAAGACAAGGTCGGTGTCAAAATATTGTTTAACTACATTTCCAATAAATCAACCAAAAGTGACGTGGTCTTTCTCTTCCACTCACAGGTGTTTTAAATGGCAGTTAAGCCATGTTGTTTCATTTAGTCAGCCTCCTCCTTCCTCAGAATATATGAATCAGCATTGACAATAAGGCACAGATTTTACACAATTGGTCTAATTGTATGGGGTCGCTATCCTTGTGAGGAGGTGAAAAGTCACATCTTATTTGAGTACACACAAATTTACCCCAGCCTAGTCCTTCAAGATATACATAGAGTAGGGAACACTATTTTCATAAATGTATTTTTTTTTATATTCTCTTTCAACACTTTCATTACAAAATATTCACACGTCATATGTAAAAAAAGGTTGTACAGTAGCAGAAATGCATCCAGTGCAAGCTCAGCAAATAACATTAAAATACATAAATACGTTATAATTTTCAGGGGAGATTACATTTTCTATGTAAAATTGATAAAAGTGTGCCACCTATTGGTTGTAGGAGGGTAGAAAGTGCAAAAAAGAGTGAATGTGACTTTCTAAAGCAAGCCAGAGTTCCTGGTTATCATCATTGTAGTAATATTAGTAATATTCACATTCTAGGTCTAAATCTAAGCTATAAAACATGAAAATAAAACAAACAAACCGATACATCTTATACAAAACATTACTTGACCAAACAAAGATAAAAAAATATAAGAAGCATAAAAGACCTATCCGAAATAAGATCAGCACATCATATCATCATCATCATCATCATCATCATCATCATAATCATATAATAAACATGTACAGTGTTTTTATCGACAACAGACAAATTACAATAAAACAATTATAAAAAGCTGCATATAAAAATAAATTAAAATGTCTATCTTAGAAGAGTGCAGAAGAGTGAGAACCGTTTCCCAGGTTTATGCATTGTGGTAATGATTTGGTAAATATTTTCTTGGTTCTATATTTTCGTAAAGACACATAGCATCAGTGTTTTGGTAGATCAGGTCCACATTGGTTCCAGTTCTGGCTCTGATGATGTCCATTGCACACTGGTTCAAGAACACATACTGATCCTGTGGCATTAATGAACACTAAATCAGTCAACAATGACGTTTCTATTAATAGAGACAATGAGTAAAATGTGTCTTTGTGTGCAGTGACCTACCTCTGTTTGTACCATTAGCGTTCTGTGCATACGCAAGTCATGGATGGTGCCGTACACATCGACGACGCTCTCCCTCTCAATCTGAAAGATCAGCCTGTCGATGGCTATGAAGGTGCCTGTGCGACCGACACCGGCGCTGGGAGAACAGACAGAAAGTTAACGTGACAGTCTTAAGCATACTTTCTGCTAACGTAACCCTGGCATTTATAGCTGTCGTTTTGCCATAGCAATGCGGTTGATGTTCCATTTGTACACTCTGCACACAAAGCTTCCCAGTGTCAGAGGGGCGTGACATACGACAAATCGCTGTGCGAACCCTCTGTGAGGGCCTTAATTACGTCAATTTTGTTCAAGCATGGCATCTATTAATCAGGACCTAATTAATCCGCACCTTTGTGTGTGTGTTTGTCCGAGTATGCATCTCTATCTCTGCACATGTGTGTGTGTGTGTGTGTGTGTGTGTGTGTGAGTGAGTGTGACAGTACCTGCAGTGCACGACAGTGGGGGAGTTTGCCGAGTACTGGTCCATGTGCTCTCTGACCAGGTGTCTGAAGTTGATGAGCAGCTCAGTGCTCCCCGGAACACCGTGATCCGGCCAGGCCGTGAAGTGGAAGTGCCGCACAGAACGGGTCTCTGCCGTTTTAACCTGCCAGTGTTAACACACACACACACACACACACACACACACACAAACACACACACACACACACACACACACACACACACACACACACACACACACATACAGATGCATGCAGAGACACATGCAGAGTCAGAGACACATATACAGACGTATACGTATACACAGTTATTGTTTTCATGAATTAAGACAAGTACATTGTTAGAGCGAATTATGATTACGAATTACGCAGTTACATGGATTAAATCGTACATTTTTAATGTCAAAGTCCCTGATAGTCCAGTCTTCAAGCACAATTTCCGATGTCATTGTCACAGTGTTGTTCCCAAAGTGCTTGGAGTCCTCAGGCCAGTATTTCTCACATTTCACCTATGAGGAGGATCAGAGAAGAAGACCATTACATACGTGTGTGCGTGTGCGCGTGCGTGCGTGCGTCAGTCCATTCAACTTGTTACTGACCCGTCCCTGCTCATTACAGCGTGTCAGCATGACCAGCGTCTGGATGTTCTTCTCCCAGATCATCCGCCAGAACTCGTTGACGGTGCAGGGCAGAGGACCCTGAGCTCCAATGTACTCCTTCTTGGAGTTGAAACCCTGTTTGTGTTTTTTCCCAATAAACATTGCTTAAAACAAATCATCATATTTCACCCTCTGTTTGTTAAAGAGTTACAAAAAAACTGAATAGTGAAACTACAGGGGTTGCAGAAAACATATTCTGCATTAAACCCCCCCACCCAAGAGGGGTTTTTGCATATTATAGTATCCCACGCCATCAGACAGTGCAATCGCCATAACCAGCGATTCCACCAGTAGTGCTGGACCTACAAGTGTTCAGTGACTGTTTAACATGCCTCACGTTTTCAGCAGCAGTCTTAACATTACGTGTGGCCGTGTAGTGACGTAGAGAGTTAAAAGAAGAGAAGTAGGCATGGAGATGGTTAAGAAGAGAGTGAGTACGCACCGGCATGTAGCTAGCATTGATGTAGTCGTCAAACGGACTCCCCTGTATAGAGAGCTTCACCCTAGACGAGTCATCTAAGAGGAGTGAATGAATTGATAGAAATGAGAATCAGAAATAGATCTGTCGTATAAAGGTGGTTCTTTCTAGTTGTTACATTAGGTATATAACTATGTCATTCGGAATTCTGCAAAATGTTCACTATTTCCAACAGTTATGATAATTGTTGTATCGATGATGATCATTATTTGGAGTCTCGTTTACATCCAAGGTAAATAAACAAAGTATGATGAGGAATTAGGAGATGTGATGTGGCGATAACAGTTTGACATGATGAGATGTTACTTCTGGCCCAGCGAGTCGAGTCCAGACTTAAAGTTAGTTTTGGCAGAAGGGTGATTCCAGAGCATGGGGATCATCCTACATGGAAGTACGTTGTTGTAGCGGTTCTTGGACTTATTTTCCAGCGCCAAAGCACTATTCCTCGGCTGGGCGGTGCCTACAGGCTTCAGGTCCTTGGAGTCAGACAGAAACATACACACATGTATACTCACAAGCGCCAACACTGGTTTCATATATGATATACACACATGTTCTTTTTATGCTTGTTTAGCAGCGTAAATTAAGCCTAGGCTAAGTGTGCTAGGTTCATGTGTGTAGGTAAAATGCTAAATGTGTTGCCATGACGGCAGTACGGTACACACAGCCACAATAAGAATGTGTTTTTTATAACATTCATAGTTATTTAAAGCCTGGTGGCTTACCTCAAACTCCTCAGCGAAGCCACAGTTAGAGTCTGCCTTCTGCTTTCTATAATAGGCCTCATAGTCCTCCACGTGCACAGAGATGTTTCTGTTCATAACCAGAGATGAGACCCTTCATTTCACTGCTGCTCCTGCACTCATAGCCCATGTAGAGGACTTCACTCATTCAAATACAAATGGCTCTTGTAATTAAATTTTGGGTACATGTAGGAGGAACGATTGGTACTCACACTTTCTGCCTACTGTTCAGGGAAGCAGAAAGGAAAATGAATGAATGATATTGAAATACATATGATTAAAGTTGGATAAAGAAAGAGGAAAAGGAGTAAAACCTCACCTAATTGAATTGATCTGGATGTCCGAACATTCTTTCTTATTCATTCTATTAAAAACAGAGCAGTCGCAGATTAGTACTGTTTAGTCTCGGGGTCTCATTAATATAATCGATTCTCTTAGGGAATAGTGAACATACTTCTTCCAATAGATGATGAAGCCAATGGTGATGATGAAGAGGACACAAAAGACTCCCAGTGAGGCCCCAACAGCCGTATAAATGACAGCTTTAGAGGTGAGGGAGATTGAGAGGACAATGGATCTTCACAAGGTTTCACTGCATTTCTCTCTGAGTAAATGGTATGGATAAAAGCTTTAGTGGCTAGGATAAGACAAACCTGGGTCCTGAGGCAGTTGGACAACTGTAGGATTGAAGTAAGTTATTGTGACCAGTGAGGACTGGGAATTCACAATACCGCTGGTCGACACAATCAGCTGGGTAAATAACACGATAGCAAATCTGCGATAAAACCAAAAGCAATTTTTGAATCATTAACTTTTCCATCAGCCTCAGTACAAGGTGAAAAGGAAAAAGTCTTAGATTTATTCTTGAGATAGAGATATATATATATGTTACACAAGCTATTAATTATAACTAGGATACCTATACTCCTAGTTATAATATATATATACATTCCTTTTTGGAAAATGTGTCCCTGTCCATACCGATATCCGCGATTGGCTTTCAGTGCACCATTGGGATATCCTTTCCAAGTTCCACCGTCCCCTATGTCAACCAGCAGATCGCTGGTTGACGCTTCTCTTATATATCTTGAGTTATCTCCACTCCGAACTGGGATTTCTTTCACTGTTGCCAGGTATGTGGATGTTCTGCCTGCGTTCCAGTCTTCATGGGTTTTGTTCAAGAACTGTTTGAGTTCAGATGAATCCTTGACTACAGGATAGACAAAGAGTAGACAAAGAATATACACCTCATGAAAATACACCTTACACCTTACCTTATAGTACTTATTGCAAGTCGATTTGGATGAAAGTGTCTGCTAAATGCCCTAAATCTAAATGCAAACGTTATGCCATTGGTTCCCAAACGTTTTACTTTCCGGTCTTGAGAAATTAAGAGGGCCATTCCACTTGATTTAGCTAGTTTCCACTAGGTTTTTTTTGGATGTTGCCCTACTTCCCCCTATGTAGTTCCTTTGTTTCCACCGTAGAGGTCACACCCCTCAGCCTCAGCAAGAAACCACTGCCTTATCCAACTGGAATGAAGTCATACAATATCTGCCACTATGCCTCAACCAAAGTGCATACTTTCTTAGCATGGTTTCCCAGTGTGATTAAAACCCTTAAACCCCGGTTTAAAAGGATAAGTCAAAACCCACCATTGAGGTTGTCGTTCAGGAGCACCCCGTAATATCTTATTGGGCCATTGGTGGAGTCAAGCATCTGGGGACTAATGTTTAAGGTAAACCTGTCATGGGCCTTCGCTGTCACTTGCACAAATGATTCATGGTTTGGTGGGATGAAAGGATCTTGAAAAAAATGAAGAGAAAATATTACATACAATTGATTAACAAGCCATGATGCAATATGATTTGATATAATTATACCCATTATTCAACTCAATAGTTGTAAAAGATGCTCTAGGTAAAAAGCTGTAATTTGTGGTGGCATCTGTAGATATTAGTGAGTGAAATGCTCTGTAAAAATATCCTTCCTCACCCCCTCCCTCGCTCCAATAGTATTGCCAATGAAACGTAACACTTAAGGTTCATATCCTACCTGTGATGCCAGTGGTGCAGGTTAGAGATACGGGTTTGCTGGGGCTTCCACAGCTCAGTGTCTGCATGGTCACTTGGTATGGTGTATAGTACTTCAGCTTGAGGATCTCGTATGCACATTCAGGACTGCAATTATCCGTTAGGTTGTTCCAAGTAGTTTGGTCATTGTCTTGGTACTGGCGATGGCCCAATTTGAAGACAGGACTCCTGCCTTTTGGTCGGGTCCAGAGCAAAGTAATGTGGGCTTCCATGGCTCCATTCAGACTTGAACATGTGAGGTTTTGCACCGAGCTGGCTTCTACAACACCAAAACAGAGATAGATAAATGAGTGCTTGTGGGTCATTTCCTGTGGATCCTAATTTACCTTAAAACAATATTTCACCCTCTAAGATTAATTGGCTTGATAATAGGCACCCACTAAGATTAAATGTACTTACCGAATATTGAATATGTGCATAAACTGACATACAGTATCAATTATTCACAATTAATTTTTTGAAAAGGCCAATAGGAGGCTCGATGGGTGAAATATTGTTTTGTTTGAGTGTTAGTTAAACCACAATTATCTCTGACATTAACTGTATATTGTATAAATATGATTTGGGTTCATATTAATGAAATCACTTAGAAGCTGAAAACAGGTGATTTGTAAAATAATAATGAAATATCAATTATGCTTGAAATAAACACAAAATATAGACTTTAATGGACATACTTGTGCAATTGGAAAGATCCACGGCATCAGATTCAGTGCCATCCAAAGTCACTGTGGTCACACTGTAATTGTAGGGGCTGCCAGGAATCAGTGGATTCACGTTTAGCACCTCCTTGTCTGTTTCAGTTTTGTTTATTGTTCCAAGACTAGAGGACCATTTTACCAAGTAGCGATAGCCTGGTCTGTAAACGACAGGCTTGTCCCATGTAAGCATGGTGGCCTCTTCTCCTGAGTTGGCATGGAGGGATTGGACACTCTCTGGTTCTAATCAATTAACAACAAAAACAGCCATATCAATTGCCAGGTTTGAGTGTGCTTGTTATCGTTTCATTGTGTGCATGGATTGAAATCCTTACTTGTGGTCTCTGAGTGGGAAACACTGCCGCTCCTTAGCTTCAATGGCCCCACTGTAGCTACGAAAATGTTGTAGGGTGTTCCGGAGTCCAAGTGTGAAAATGTATGAGTGGTGCTATTGGTGAAATATGATCCGGTTTGGTTGGATTGGACATAAGTCACCACATAATACCAAGAGTCTGCCTTGCGATAGGCGTCCTGCCATTGAATCCCAATTGAGCTGGAGTTTTTTTCCAGGAATTCAATCGCTATAGGCGGGTTTGGAACTGGAAGAAAAATATAAATTGTATCCAAGTAGATTTAAACTAATCATTACATTGAATAAATTAAGACACAAACAACAACACATGCATGCCTCTGCAAAGCCATCATGTATTCACACTTACGAGTGGCATTGGTGATCACCCTGGAGGTTGTGTTGAAGGGCCCACTGCTTGTAATCACCACGGCCGAATACTCACGCCCGGGCAAGAGGTTGTCGAACTGGTGGGATAAGGTATCAGTAGGGGACAGCCTCTTGCTATAGGTTTGGTCACTGCTGTTCAGATAGACATAATAGTGCTCCACATCTCCTGACGGGGCTGCCCAGGACACCTGGATGGTGTTGTTGAGGCCTTGGTTGTACACTTCAGGGTGGACCAGCGCCGGTTCTGTGTGATGCGGAGCAAGCACAGAGAGAAGTCACAAGAACATTGGGTAAAACTAGATTAAAACGTCATACGTCATGAGCCATTTATAAGGCTGCAGTTAATTAACAAATCCAACATTTCTTTATAAGCCCTAATTAATGATTAACTTATCATTAACAAAAATGGATACACATTTGTAGATGATTAAGTGCACCTTTAAAAGGATCAAGTATATCATATATAGCATATCCCAAGTGGGAGTGTCAGCCCAGATGTATGATGGATAGATCAGCATAACAAATAGTCTACTGGATAGGCTGGTAGGCAAATGTATCCATAGTACTTATTAATCATCTACAAATCGATATCGCCGTTTTGTTAATAAGGAGTAAAGGCTAATAAAATACTTTTAACCCATCTCGTTTAGTTTCCCAGTGTACTCTGATACATTTACTGAAAGGTAGTAATGTGTACTGGCCCTGTCAAATATACCAATATGGGAGGAGAGGGACGGCACCTACTTGTGTATTGAGAAATGCACCGGTCTTCTCCCTTGATGCCTGCCTCTGAGATGGTCAGAACGCAAAACGTGCATTCGGCTCCAGGTCGAAGTTCTCCCAACTCTGCCTGTTCATTTACAACCGTAACATTACGGGAGGTGCAGCCAATCGCTTTGATCCAGTATCTGTAGGTGTCCCGATACTCCTGTGGTCTCTCCCAGGTCAGGGTGGCGGTTGTGTTCTGGATGTTAGCCCATATGGTACCCACAGCATAGGGCTCTGCAGACACAAGGACAGAACGTTTGAAGGTGCGCCAATGACGACCCATTTGAAATCCCCATCTATCCTCTTTTCCATAAACGTGTTGAAGTATCAGTGTACACAAATTAAAATGACAAACGACACAATAAAAAACTACAAATAAGCGTTGTGTTGCGAAATATACAGTATTGTTTTAGACATGGAGGAACATACCTGTGTAACAGGCCGTTGTGCTGGGGAAAAGAGTCTCGGTGCCGTCACTTGTTTGCGTGGTAACAGTACAAGTATAGTTGCCCCCGGACACAAGGCCGGAGATATTGTGCGGGCTTTTAAGAGCTTCATTAGTAGACATGTCATTAGTAGAGTTGGAGACGTGCACCAAGTAGCAGTAGCCAGGTTGGTGGTCTCGCTGAGACCACGACAAGACCACGGAACTGGGAGCAATTCCAGTCTGATTTAACTCACTCACAGGATGCGGTCCTGCAAACATTGAACAATGTTAAAGAATGTTAAGTAGATATAGTCTACTACTATCATGTTTTGTTTGGATGACCATGGATGGTGTTCCTTAATAGTTACATGTGTGCATTTCAATACATTTATTTATTTATTTATCTGCTCTGAATAATATATAAGCATGCAATATAGAGCTTGATTGGAGCTCCATATCGAATTTTCCTTCATTCATCTGTATCATTTCAATAAAAGGTAAATTAACCATTGATCAATTGCACTTTGCTCTTTAAATCTCACTTTTTTGCAGTTTGCAGGTTCACTTACTGGTAGAAATGTTTGCAGACACGCTTTTGCTCTGGTAGTCTAGTGGGCCAACTGTTACCACGGTGATGTTATACAGTGTCCCTGGCTGGAGGTCCCCCAGAAGAAGCCAGCTGTTTCCTGTGTGCTCAGTACGGTTCAGGTAGGACACTGAGAAGATGTATTGACCAGTCTTCCCGTATTCAGGTGAAGACCAACTCACGTTGATGGAGTCAGTAGTCTGAGACTCAACTGTCAAAGGACCTGGAGGGTTTGGAACTGTACAAAACAAGATGTAAAGAAAAAAACGAAGCTAAAATCCATGTTTTCAGAAATGCGTTGTGGGACAGCCTCCGAACTGAACCTCACTCAAGGACGTTTATTGAACACAAATCCACATATGAAAATGTGAAGGGAGAACGCCACAGATTGGAATCGAAAAATGTGTATGAATCATGTTGATTAAACATGTTGACTTGAGTACGACTATTTAGACTCCCACATTATTGACTTGAGTTCAAAGGATTACAGCAGGAAGCTAAAAGGAAACACATATATACCGTATATACATACAAAGTCAGCTCAGACATTAAAGAGACTTCATGGCTAATTTCAAATATGAAATAAATGGACTCACAAGTTGCATTCCTAGTGGCCACACAATTAGAGTCGTTCCTGCTCATTACGCAGACTGTGATATTGTACAGTGTCCCTGGATTCAGGTTCTCATACAAGATGTGAAGCGTTGTGTTCGTCAGACGGGTCAGATTTTCGGCCGACTGGTCAGCTCTGGTCAGCAGCACAGAGTAATTATCAAATTGGCCACTTGGAGCTTTCCAGGTTACGGACATATTTGTAGTAGTTACCAAGGTAGCCAATTCAGACACTGGATCCAGCCCTGTTATAAAGTAAGTGAAATAAATATGGCAAATTAAGAGGGTGAAAGCATGCAAAATAACAAACAAACTAATCACCATATTTCAATGCAGGTATATGAGAGCGACCAGGCATGGCTGTGTAGACCATCATATTGTAATCGTAAAACTGCAGATAACAAAATAACCCGAAAATACTAGAATGTGTAAAAACTGTTTCAGGAATGATGGTAAACAAGGCAATAATAATCACACCGACTTCTTTCACAAAAAACAACCTGAAAATTGCATAGACGCATAGATGGTCCCTTCTCTCCAATCTGATATCTGGATTTAGGTTAGCCTACCTGTACATGCCGTGACAATGAATCTGTGACATAGTCTACATGATGAAGATAAAGGAAGCTTCAGGGACATACCTGTG
>JAOPJL010000162.1:1689615-1701902 GCA_027123545.1 Trisopterus esmarkii | reverse complement strand
GATCAAGGCAGGAATTATTCAACTCCTGAGGTTGGGGCCTGTCTGACTTGTCATAATGGTTCTCTCCATACAGAGCGGTGCTGGGAGTCTGTGGAATCCATGTCCAGCCTTGCTTGGTCCTGCTACACTATCTTCTCCCACGCTTTCTTCTGTCTTTCTGGTCTCTTCTCAGAGGGCACCTCCAGCGCTCTCACAAGCGTGATGCAGCCAGGGCTGCGTTCGATGTGGTTGAACCACCTCAGTCTGTTTGCTCGCAGCACTATGTCCATTTCTAGGATGTCGAGCATTTTGAGGAGAGAGTTTGAGCTGACCTCATCCCTGGCCTTGATATTGCATATTCAGTGGATCATTGCGGTTGTTGCCTCAGAGGGGATTTACAGTTATCTCAGTTGTCACCGCCTTGTCAACAGTCTCGGAAGTGTGCAGCATCGCACTCCGCACGCGGCCCCGGGACGTCAGCGGTAGATGTCGATTGGCAAGCAGTGGAAGGAGTTGGCTGAACTTGCCCCATGCACATTTGCGGCAGGTTACGGTGGCGGGTTACGGCCGCAAGCCCACAACCATTCCCCCACCAAGATAACAGAACTCTGGGATGACCTCCAGCCTGTCCTCACCAATCCTCACCACTTCCATTGGTCTTCCGTCAATCGGCTGTGCCCAGACATCCAGGACATTTGGGTCGGGGGGAATGGGTCCCTTCATGCCACTGCATTTTTTGTGGACCCAGAGCAAGCAGCCACCACAGAAGATAGCGTTGCAGCCTGTTCCTGTAAAAATCTACACACACAGCACTCGGGTGCGTCCGGGACTGCTTCAGCAGGTCAATGTTCGCTCCCGACACCATGATCTTCATTTTTCCCATGTTGACTTGCAGGCACTTTTTCTCCATCCACGACTTCAACGTCGGGACCTTCACCAGCAGCTCCTCCAGAGTCAGTGATGGCCACCATATGTTCCACGTACAGCAGCTTCCATGGACAGCCAGAACGAAACTCCAGAGATAGCTCCTCCAGCACGATAATGAAGAGCACTGGGTTTAGGACAGAAACCTAGTCCACCTCTTTTCAATCTGAACTCATCACTGTAACCTCCTCCGACTCTCACTCTGCTCCACACGCCAGAGTATATTGACTGTACAACACCCACCAGCCACGCGTCAATCACGAGCTTGCGCAATGCCTACCAGATGACGTCCCCCCACACTCATACATCTTGAGTACTTGCTCAATAAGCTTAACCCCCTGTAGTTCCGTCTGTTGAGAGCATCGCCTTTGCCCTTGTACAGACATACGATGTAACTCTCTTGCCGTTCAGAAGGGATCTTGCCTTCAGAGATGATAGCCTAGATCAGGTCACGCACATGGGCTAAGCCTGCTTCCCCTGCTGGCTTCAGCATTTTGTCGACGACACTGGACAGTCCAGCTGCTTTGCCGTGGCTCTTCCTTGAGATGGCTTTTGTGATCATCTCTGTAGTGATCGGCTCACTCGGGCCCTCGACTGGTGTTTCCTCTGATAGATCTTTTGGGTTCCATTTGAATTTGACATTGAATTCAACATTTCCCTGCATTATGCTCACATTAAGTGTGCCGACACAGAAAGACTTTGGGCATTCACTGGATGTCCACCCTGTGGCTCCACGCCCTTGGATCTGCCAAGCCAGAGATGTTACCAACACCATGGCTGCCGGCACTGACTGTACTAAGAATTTGATTTTGACTAGTCATTTGGTTTTGTAGCATTCTAAAAGCAGGATGCCCTTCCTACGCCAACCGGTTACTCCTGGCAGTTTGAGGGCTCCTCCGTTCCCAGCAGACTCGGGACATGTGCTCCATCGTTGGTACCACCTAGATAGTGGTGCTCATCCGCAAGACCATTGCTTGAGCATGAAGAAGTCGTCTGTAAACTCCCACCTCAGGAGCTACCGTCACCCAGGTTGTGACAGGCTATTTTAGGCCACATAGCCAGAGCCTGCTACAGCTAGCCGAGGTTCAGTCATTAACTTGCTGTACTGAGTCTGTTCACCTTGGGCGGACCAGACGACAAAGTCTCGCTACGACCCCGTGTACACCCCTTCACCACTTTGAGGCAAGCAGGTTGGTCTATAGAAGGGGGTTGGTCTTTAGAAACAAAAAATATGACTGGGAATATACTAAGGTGAGGTAACGATGATAGTTAGGGTATCCTCAGCAAACATTTTTCAGAATCTCAAGGACTGTAAGGATCTGGACCCTGACCAACACACTACCTTATTTTTCCTTACTTTTCCTTAGTGCTATGGTCATCACCTGTGTTCCATGTGTTTAGGTCAAGTAGTTCCTGCCCGTTTTATGGTTCCTTATTTGTTGTAGGGTTATTTTGGTCAGTGTGATTTCATGTGGTTAAGTTTCCTTTAACACGTACCTTAAATCTGATCTCTGGATTTGGGTTAGCCTACCTGTACATGCCGTGACATAGAATCTTGTGACATAGTCTACATGATGAAGATAAAGGAAGCTTCAGGGACATACCTGTGTAACTACTGGTGGTTTCTTCTGTGGATTTGACTTCTTGTACAACCGTTGACACCTTAAAGGTGTAGTTTACTCCAGGAGTCAGATGGGTGATGGTATATTGCTCGGTGGTGGTGTTAAATTGTTGTTCTTTGTCCTTTCCAAGTACAGTGACTTCATAGGAGTACTCTGACTTATGGTCATCCTGCCTGTGCCAGGTCAAACAGACAGCCGTGGTGTTCACGTCAGCTACCATAAGGTTGGTGACTGCTTTAGGCACTGCAAAGGAATCCATGAAACTAGATCAGAGCTACATTTGATTTAAAATGAGTTGTTTCACATTGTTTACTAAATTACATTGAGATTAATGCAAAAAAAGATAAAACTGTGAATATGACTAGATATATTCTAGGAAGGTGAGGTGATGCCGATTTATGGTTTCCTCAGCAGATATCATTCAGAAATACTCACTTGTGTAACCAAGTTTCTGTTCCACAGCAGATTCACGTCCTGGCACCACCACTGTGACTGTGAAATTATATCCAGTTCCTGGTTGTAGACCGGTTACAATTGCCGTAGTGATGTTGAACTGTTCTGCTTCAACTCTGGTTGTTTCTGACATGTTTGTAGTTTCAATCTTGTATTCATAATACCGTTGTAGGTCATACGGATTTAACCAGCTCAAACGGACAGCAGTGGTGTTCACATTAGCAATGGTAAGGTTGGTGACTGCTCCAGGCACTGGAAGAGAAACCATGAAATGAGACTAGAGCTACATTTCATAAAAATAAAAATAAAAATTTACATTGCTTATTCAACCCTATTCAAAGACATTAAGATGAATGCAAAAATAAGGGACACATCATCATCATCATCATCCTCGTTTATTTGATCAAGGCAGGAATTATTCAACTCCTGAGGTTGGGGCCTGTCTGACTTGTCATAATGGTTCTCTCCATACAGAGCGATGCTGGGAGTCTGTGGAATCCATGCCAAGCCTCGCTTGATCCTGCTACACTTCCTTCTCCCACGTCTTCTGTCTGTTTGCTCGCAGCACTACGTCCATTTCTAGGATGCCGAGCATTTTGAGGAGAGAGTTTGAGCTGACCTCATCCCTGGCCTTGATCTTACATATTCAGTGGATCAATGAGGTTGTTGCGTCGGAGGGGATTTACAGTTGTCTCAGTTGTCGCCACCTTGTATACAGTCTCAGAAGTGTGCAGCATCGCACTCCGCGCGCAGCCCCGGGATGTCAGCGGTAGATCTCGATTGGCAAGCAGTGGAAGGAGTTGGCTGAGCTTGCCCCATGCACACTTGCGGCGGGTTACGGCGGCGGGTTACGGTCGCGAGCCCACAGCCATTCCCCAACCAAGTTAACAGAACGCTGGGATGACCTCCAGCCTGTCCTCGCCAATCCTCACCACTTCCATTGGTCTTCTGTCAATCGGCTGTGCCCAGACATCCAGCACATTTGGGTCGGGGGGAATGGGTCCCTTGATGCAACTGCATTTTTTGTGGACCCAGAACAAGCAGCCACCAAAGAAGATAGAGTTGCTGCCTGTTCCTGTAAAAATCGACACACCCAGCACTGGTGCGTCCGGGACTGCTTCAGCAGTTCAATGTTCGCTCCCAACATCATGTTCTTCATTTTTCCCATGTTGACTCGCAGGCACTTTTTCTCCATCCCCGACTTCCACGTCTGGACCTTCACCAGCAGTTCCTCAAGAGAGTCAGTGATGGCCACCATGTGGCCACCAAACTCCAGAGACTGCGCCTGCAGCACGATGATGAAGAGCAGGGGGTTTAGGACAGAACCCTAGTGCACCCCTTTTCACTCTGAACTCATCACTGTAACCTCCTATGTCTCTCACTCTGCTCCTCACGCCAGAGTATATTGACTGTACAACACCCACCAGCCACGCGTCAATCACAAGCTTGCGCAATGCCCACAAGATGACGTCCCCCCACACTCATACATGTTGAGTACTTGCTCAATAAGCTTAACCCCCTGTAGTTCCTTCTGTTGAGAGCATCGCCTTTGCCCTTGTACAGACTTACGATGTAACTCTCTTGCCGTTCAGAGGGGATCTTGCCTTCAGAGATGATAGCCTCGTTCAGGTCACGCACATGGGCTGAGCCTGCTTCCCCTGCTGGCTTCAGGGTTTTGTCGACGACACTGGACAGTCCAGCTGCTTTGCCGAGGATCTTCCTTGAGATGGCTTTGGTGATCATCTCTGTAGTGATCGGCTCACTCGGGCCCTCGACTGGTGTTTCCTGTGATAGATCTTTTGGGTTCCATGTGAATTTGACATTGAATTCAACATTTCCCTGCATTGTGCTCACATTAAGTGTGCCGACACAGAAAGACTTTGGGCATTCACTGGATGTCCACCCTGTGGCTCCACGCCCTTGGATCTGCCAAGCCAGAGATGTTACCAACACCATGGCTGCCGGCACTGACTGTACTAAGAATTTGATTTTGACTAGTCATTTGGTTTTGTAGCATTCTAAAAGCAGGATGCCCTTCCTACGCCAACCGGTTACTCCTGGCAGTTTGAGGGCTCCTCCGTTCCCAGCAGACTCGGGACATGTGCTCCATCGTTGGTACCACCTAGATAGTGGTGCTCATCCGCAAGACCATTGCTTGAGCATGAAGAAGTCGTCTGTAAACTCCCACCTCAGGAGCTACCGTCACCCAGGTTGTGACAGGCTATTTTAGGCCACATAGCCAGAGCCTGCTACAGCTAGCCGAGGTTCAGTCATTAACTTGCTGTACTGAGTCTGTTCACCTTGGGCGGACCAGACGACAAAGTCTCGCTACGACCCCGTGTACACCCCTTCACCACTTTGAGGCAAGCAGGTTGGTCTATAGAAGGGGGTTGGTCTTTAGAAACAAAAAATATGACTGGGAATATACTAAGGTGAGGTAACGATGATAGTTAGGGTATCCTCAGCAAACATTTTTCAGAATCTCAAGGACTGTAAGGATCTGGACCCTGACCAACACACTACCTTATTTTTCCTTACTTTTCCTTAGTGCTATGGTCATCACCTGTGTTCCATGTGTTTAGGTCAAGTAGTTCCTGCCCGTTTTATGGTTCCTTATTTGTTGTAGGGTTATTTTGGTCAGTGTGATTTCATGTGGTTAAGTTTCCTTTAACACGTACCTTAAATCTGATCTCTGGATTTGGGTTAGCCTACCTGTACATGCCGTGACATAGAATCTTGTGACATAGTCTACATGATGAAGATAAAGGAAGCTTCAGGGACATACCTGTGTAACTACTGGTGGTTTCTTCTGTGGATTTGACTTCTTGTACAACCGTTGACACCTTAAAGGTGTAGTTTACTCCAGGAGTCAGATGGGTGATGGTATATTGCTCGGTGGTGGTGTTAAATTGTTGTTCTTTGTCCTTTCCAAGTACAGTGACTTCATAGGAGTACTCTGACTTATGGTCATCCTGCCTGTGCCAGGTCAAACAGACAGCCGTGGTGTTCACGTCAGCTACCATAAGGTTGGTGACTGCTTTAGGCACTGCAAAGGAATCCATGAAACTAGATCAGAGCTACATTTGATTTAAAATGAGTTGTTTCACATTGTTTACTAAATTACATTGAGATTAATGCAAAAAAAGATAAAACTGTGAATATGACTAGATATATTCTAGGAAGGTGAGGTGATGCCGATTTATGGTTTCCTCAGCAGATATCATTCAGAAATACTCACTTGTGTAACCAAGTTTCTGTTCCACAGCAGATTCACGTCCTGGCACCACCACTGTGACTGTGAAATTATATCCAGTTCCTGGTTGTAGACCGGTTACAATTGCCGTAGTGATGTTGAACTGTTCTGCTTCAACTCTGGTTGTTTCTGACATGTTTGTAGTTTCAATCTTGTATTCATAATACCGTTGTAGGTCATACGGATTTAACCAGCTCAAACGGACAGCAGTGGTGTTCACATTAGCAATGGTAAGGTTGGTGACTGCTCCAGGCACTGGAAGAGAAACCATGAAATGAGACTAGAGCTACATTTCATAAAAATAAAAATAAAAATTTACATTGCTTATTCAACCCTATTCAAAGACATTAAGATGAATGCAAAAATAAGGGACACATCATCATCATCATCATCCTCGTTTATTTGATCAAGGCAGGAATTATTCAACTCCTGAGGTTGGGGCCTGTCTGACTTGTCATAATGGTTCTCTCCATACAGAGCGGTGCTGGGAGTCTGTGGAATCCATGTCCAGCCTTGCTTGGTCCTGCTACACTATCTTCTCCCACGCTTTCTTCTGTCTTTCTGGTCTCTTCTCAGAGGGCACCTCCAGCGCTCTCACAAGCGTGATCCAGCCAGGGCTGCGTTCGATGTGGTTGAACCATCTCAGTCTGTTTGCTCGCAGCACTACGTCCATTTCTAGGATGCCGAGCATTTTGAGGAGAGAGTATGAGCTGACCTCATCCCTGGCCTTGATATTACATATTCAGTAGATCATTGCGGTCGTTGCATCGGAGGGGATTTACAAATGTCTCAGGTGTCACCGCCTTGTCAACAGTATCGGAACTGTGCAGCATCGCACTCCGCACGCGGCCCCGGGATGTCAGCGGATGATGTTGATTGGCAAGCAGTGGAAGGAGTTGGCTGAACTTGCCCCATGCACACTTGCGGCAGGTTACGGCGGTGGGCCCACAGCCGTTCCCCCACCAAGATAACAGAACTCTGGGATGACCTCCAGCCTGTCCTCGCCAATCCTCACTACTTCCATTGGTCTTCTGTCAATCGGCTGCGTCCAGACATCCAGCACATGGGAATGGGTCCCTTGATGCCACTGCATTTTTTGTGGACTCAGAGAAAGCAGCCACCACAGAAGATAGCTTTGCTGCCTGTTCCTGTAAAAATCTACACACACAGCACTCGGGTGCGTCCGGGACTGCTTCAGCAGGTCAATGTACGCTCCCGACACCATGATCTTCATCTTTCCCATGTTGACTCGCAGGCACTTTTTCTCCATCCCCGACTTCCACATCTGGACCTTCACCAGCAGCTCCTCCAGAGAGTCAGTGATGGCCACCATGTGTTCCACGTACAGCAGCTTCAATGGACAGCCAGTACGAAACTCCAGAGATAGCGCCTCCAGAACGATGATGAAGAGCACTGGGTTTAGGACAGAACCCTAGTGCACCCCTTTTCACTCTGAACTCATCACTGTAACCTCCTCCGACTCTCACTCTGCTCCTCACGCCAGAGTATATTGACTGTACAACACCCACCAGCCACCCGTCACTCACAAGCTTGTGCAATGCCCACCAGATGACGTCCCCCCACACTCATACATCTTGAGTACTTGCTCAATAAGCTTAACCCCCTGAAGTTCCTTCTGTTGAGAGCATCACCTTTGCCCTTGGACTGACTTACGATGTAGCTCTCTTGCCGTTCAGAGGGGATCTTGCCTTCAGAGATGATAGCCTCGATCAGGTCACGCACTTGAGCTGAGCCTGCTTCCCCTGCTGGCTTCAGCATTTTGTCGACGACACTGGACGGTCCAGCTGCTTTGCCGAGGCTCTTCCTTGAGATGGCTTTGGTGATCATCTCTGTAGTGATCGGCTCACTCGGGCCCCGACTGGTTTTTCCTCCGATAAATCTTTTGGGTTCCATGTGAATTTGACATTAAATTCAACATTTCCCTGCATTGTGCTCACATTAAGTGTGCAGACACAAAGAGACTTTGGGCATTCACTGGATGTCCACCCTGTGGCTCCACGCCCTTGGAGCTGCCAAGCCAAAGACGTTACCAACACCATGGCTGCCGGCACCGACTGTACTAAGAATTTGGTTTTGACTAGTCATTCGGTTTTGTAACATTCTAACAGCAGGATGCCCTTCCTGGCAGTTCGAGGGCTCGTCCGTTCCCAGCTGACTCGGGACGTGTGGTCCACCGTTGGTACCACCTAGATAGTGGTGCTCATCCACCAGACCACTGCTCGAGCACAAAGAAGTCGGCCTGTAAACTCCCGCCACAGGAGCTACCGTCACCCAGGTTGTGACAGGCTATTTTCGGCCACAGAGCCAGAGCCTGCTACAGCTAGCCGAGGTTCAGTCATTAACTTGCGGTACTGAGCCTGTTCAACTTGGTAGGACCAGACGACAATGCTTCGGTACGATACACTCCTTAGCCATTTTGAGGTGAGCAGGTTGGTCTTTAGAAGGAGGTTGATCTTTAGAAACAAGAAATATGACTGGGAATATGCCAAGGTGAGGTAACGATAGTGTAGGGTATCCTCAGCAAATATTGTTCAGAATCTCAAGGATTGTAAGGATCTGGACCCTGACCAACACACTACCAGATTTTTCCTTAATTTTTGTTAGTGCAATGGTCATCACCTGTGTTCCATGTATTTAGGTCAAGTAGTTCCTGCCCGTTTTATGGTTCCTTATTTGTTGTAGGGTTATTTTGGTCAGTGTGTTTTCAAGTGGTTAAGTTTCCGTTTACACCTACCTTCAATCTTATCTCTGGATTTGGGTTAGCCTATCTGTACATGCCGTGACAATGAATCTGTGACATAGTCTACATGATGAAGATAAAGGAAGCTTCAGGGACATACCTGTGTAACTACTGGTGGTCTCTTCTGTGGATTTGACTTCTTGTACAACCGTTGACACCTGAAAGGTGTAGTTTACTCCAGGAGTCAGATGGATGGCGGTGTATTGCTCGGTGGTGGTGGTAAATTGTTGTTTTTTGTCCTTTCCAAGTACAGTGACTTCATAGGAGTACTCTGACTTATGGTCATCCTGCTTGTGCCAGGTCAAACAGACAGCCGTGGTGTTCACATCAGCTACCGTAAGGTTGGTGACTGCTTTAGGCACTGCAAAGGAATCCATGAAACTAGATTAGAGCTACATTTGATTTGAAATGAGTTTTACATGGTTTACTTATATATATATATATACACTTATACTTATACTTATATATATTAAGATGAATGCAAAAAAAGTATCATGATTCATTTACTAGAATATTGCTAGGAAGTTAATGCAGATTTAGGGTTTCTTCAGCAGATATCATTCAAACTCACTTGTGTAACCGAGTTCCTGTTCCGCAGGAGATTCACACTCAGCTTCCACCACAGTGACATTGAAATAATATCCAGTTCCTGGTTGTAGACCAGTTACAATTGCTATAGTGCTATTCGACTGTGTTTTATTGAATATGGTTGTTCCTGACGTGCTTGTTGCTTGAATCTTGTATTCATAGTGCGGTTGTGGGTCATCCGGAGATTCCGGACTGAGCCAGCTCAAATGGACAGCAGTGGTGCTCACATTAGCAACACTAAGGTTGGTGACTCCAGGCACTGCAAAGGAAAACCATTAAACATTGGTACGAGTGTGCTTTAAAGTTTCTCCAGCAGCTTTGAGCAATGAAAATTAAACTAATGCAATCAAATTTATTTGTAAAAAGCATGTTTGGTCCTGTAACCTGTGATCAATGTATGATCAGCTCAGGGATATTTGCTCACAACTAGTACAACTACAACAGCAACATCGTCATCATGTCATTTGAGGATGTCACGTGATATCAAATGAGCAGGACTGCACAGTGCACAAATGATTACTGCTAATATTACTCCACCTATGACCCATATGACGCTAGTAGGCAAGGCAAGGCAACTTTATCTATATTTATTCATAAAAGCTTAAAAAATGCAAGTGAAATAAGCGGACGTAGCACAATTCAAGTTTGTTCAAGAAAACTCCACATATAGGCGTGACCTTACGTTAACTTGTGACCTCAACGTAAGGTCACAACGTAAGGTTCAACGTTGTTGAAATTACTCCGGCCAATCAGAAAAACTCTCGTGCTGTTTTTGCTCTTTCCTAATCCGGTTTAAATTACACATACTCTCATCTGAGAAAAGCCTCCACTGCAGATTTCTGTTCATCATTTAACGTCGTTGTTCAGTATAGTTCACGTTTTAAACTCAGTATTGCGGCGCTTCCTGCTGTCATGAACTGAAACCCCCTCCCCCAAGCATTGATTGGTCCTAGCTTTTTTACATGTATGGAAAAGGATTTTTATAGGATCGAGACCAGAGCGATCTACACAGAGAAACAGAACGTGAACTTGTGAGATGCCTCACCGGTTGTGGTGTTACATGTGCCGTTAGCAACGTCTGTTGTGTTGTTGTTGCAGTCGTCACCTATAAAGGAGACAGTACAATGAGCGGCTTATGCATTTTGTTCATAAAATATTAAATATATGCACACAGACACAGACACACACACACACACACACACACACACACACTACAAGTAGAGAAATTAAAATATGCTCACTGATGCAGTCTGCTTGGGCGTTCTAGGAAAGAATGGAAAAAATGGATGATTGGGCATGTACCAGTAGAGGGCAGCGTTAGGTTAAGATGTATACCAATATGTGTTTGGAGACAAAATGCGTACAGAATATAGAAGCTGACATAAAATCAGTAAACAGCAACAAAAAACGTGGTCAAATGTATATAATAAACATCTTAGAATACCAAATGAAATGTTTTTGCCATAGTCAGATGCAGTCTATTCAGCTTGATAGAAGAACCAACAAATAGCATACTGGTGACATTGGGTGCTGTCTTAGTATATATTTCCTGCTTCTCCTCACCATACCCTTGTCCTGTAAACAGCTCTCTCTCTCTCTTTGTTTTTTTCTTCCTCTCTCAGTTGCTTAAACAGTAAGCAAGTGGCAGTACAAGAATAAAATGGTGCGTTTCAACTCAACAGTGTCCCTTGATGATCGAGAGATAGAGTGAGATCATTTTACATATTGTGACAATCTGTCCTCGGCTACAGCATGACAGTACCAGGAACGAGGAAGTGAACAGTGGGTGTTTGTAGTAATTTCCCCTGTTTCATGACCCACACTTTCCAACCACAGATACATGGTGAGGTGAGACTGCAAATTGTCCTTATACCGGTTGTGTCACTTGTAAAACTCTGAAACTGTTTTAATAAAATGGGTGGATGATGACCTCTTTTAGCCTCATTGATACCCTCTGGTCTTCTAGGTTTTTTATTGGCGTAAATGTGAATAGGCAGAGAACATAAAAAGAAAATCAGAGAAAATGAACACAGCTGTGCACGTTCAAGGTGACAGTGGTGGACAGTCACAAAACGGATGTGAGTGGTCTGTCTCACAGGGTGGTTCAACCACAGGCAAACAAAATGTCTGCAAGATACGTCTGCAAAATCACCAACGATATGGTGTAATAGTTTGTCACTTTTTATCTAAAACTCTTTTTCATTTGTAGTTTCATGCCTTTCGTGATTATATTTTTGGTAGCTTTGCTAGCTTTAGCAATAGGCCTGCTTGGCCTTGTGGAACACTGGGGTCATGAGCTCTGAGTGTACAGGCAGAGTGCATGCAGGTTCAGATTCAGGGTAGGTATTTAGGACAGAGAGGTAGGCCTTCCAATCATATCATTCGGACCAAATTATATGATTGAACATTATTGATGGCCAACAACATAAAACATAAAAGATACACATTTTTGTAAGAGCATTTTATTTATTGCTGTTGGGCTGTAAAGAGAATTTCAACAAATAGGCCCTAAATTCCATTAAAAATAAATTGCGTACCCTATCTTTAATGCCTTTAGGATTTAAATTTGTATTAATTTCAATGACTACACAATCCTACAATGTTGAAATCAACTACCAAAACCTCTTACTTTAGACCTAACATGATGTGGATACATACATGATGAAGGACACAAGTACAATACACCGAACTGTGAATTTTGTGTATG
>JAOPJL010000162.1:1500348-1512892 GCA_027123545.1 Trisopterus esmarkii | reverse complement strand
TGTGTGTGTGTGTGTGTGTGTGTGTGTGTGTGTGTGTGTGTGTGTGTGTGTGTGTGTGTGTGTGTGTGTGTGATTTACTGGAGTCACTTTGACAAGATTGTTTTTCATTGTTTATTTGCAACAAATAAAGCCATTTTGAATACAGTAAGTTTTTTGTCCATGCTTTATTTGTATCTTAATCAAACTATAACTATCAGATTCATTATTATGTTAGAAAATAGATATACCCTGTAGATAGAATAAACTGTATCAATTTGTACAATGTTGGCTGTTGCTTAATCGATGGACATACAGTACATGACTGCCATAACTTTCACAGGTTAAATTACTAATCAATGACTAATCAATTACTAAGCAAACATGTCTTTTGTGTTTCACTCATAATTAATAAATAAATGTCATCATAAATGACAAATGGTAATTTATGTCCTCCTTCAGATTGTATTGATACACGTCTCAATATGTTCTAAAAAATCTTTGCAAAAAAAAGCATTGTATAAAACATTTATTTATATATATTTTTATAAAACAAGCACTACGTCAAACAATACTTCCACACTCTCAAACTAGGGGGTTGTCTTCCGCCTAGACTTTGGTGACTACTGTCCTTTTGAATGCATGAAGTAAAAATGCATTGATTAAAATCACACAATATTTCTACACGTTACTTTACAACATATTACTGACCAGGATATGTTGCAGGATATGTCACACGTCCGATCCAGAATCTGGCCATATACTTATTTTCCAAATCCGCATGCACCATATACGACCCATAGAGAGGAACAGTACTCTGTGGTTCACAAATTAGCTATGAAATCTGATTTATTGAGTAAATCCAGTATGGTTAAAGGTTAGAATTACGACTTGACCGGGACGCTTTAGGAAATGTGAAATAACTGTCGTTATGATAAGGAATATGAATTCTAACTCACAGAATTCCTTTCAGAAATGGGCCTTAGTCAATTCTGGAAAACGAATACCTGCATATATTTTGACAGTCTCTGGTCCTATAAATCCGACAGCAGATGCAAACCTTATAATTAACATTTTATCTCTGCAGGCCACATACTTGATTCATGTAGTCTTCTGGGCTGGATGCCTCTTCAGTTGTTACTAAAGATCCTTTGCCAAGGCCAGACCATGAGGCAGTAGTTTCTAAAGAAGTCCCTTGTTTTCCTTTGCTTCCATTTATTTTCCGACAAACTGTACCTACCTTTAAACCAGATTTTTTACCTGTTTCTAATTTCAGGGATCATTCGGAAAATCTGGAAAACTGCCAACACACAGGCTTCTTTTGCATAAATTTGAGTTTTTAATTATCTAAATAATTACCGCTCTTTTCCAAGCCTTTTCCAACGTCTAGCTAAGGTTCCTGAATCCCAAGTCCACTCCTGAGTGAACCTTCTGTCTTCTAGACTTTACTAATAAGCCCCTATAAATCTGGTTTCAGGTCCACCTCAACTACTTGTCTTATTCTCAATAACTTAATCTATCCTCTTGATGGCAAGTGATCCTTTGTTGCCTTAATGAATGACTAGTCCAAGGCATTTGCCACTGTAGTAGACCATTACCTTTTTTTTTACATCAGTACACTTGCCTCTGTTGGTTTTAATGATAATGCTCAAGTATGTTGATGAAAAAACTTCTTGACCTAAAGTGAGTTTTAGTCTCTGATATGGTTTTATCCAGGTCAAGTACTATAGTAGACCTTTATCTAAAGTTGTTCAGTCTGGGTGGCTGTTATTGTTGATGAAAAACAATCTTTCAGACACCCTATTTATTAACTGATAAAAAAGAGGAATGAAGCTATGTTTCCTTATATGCATGCGTCTGCATCTGCTTTATAAGAGCTGGACTTCAATTCTGAATGTTTATTACTGTTGATCTTTTATGCACCCATCACTGTAACCTATATGGGGCAGTAGCTCTGCCTTCCCTTTCCATTAGAAGGTAGAAGGGGCATATGCCTTGAGGGGCCTACACTTTTCAGTGGTATGCCCCTTAAGCATGGGATGATGTGCAGGAGGGCAGAGGACGCACACCCTGGTACATTGGACATTTGAATAGATTTGTTTCATACCCGATGACTGTAGCGGTCTCCCTGATGTCATAAACCGTATTCTTATTGATTTACTTATGTATTCATTTATGCTGTGAACCATTTTTTACTTGTGTTCTTGTATGTGCTCAGGGCGCCATTTAAAATGAGACCTTGATCTCAAAGGGTTTACCTTTGAGGATCAAGGATTAAGGATTAAATGAATAAAAAATTAACTAGATGGATGGCACGCTGCTGCTGGACAACCTGCCCTCAAGTTGGATTCTTTCTAATTATAAGAATAATTTTCGCTGTCTACCTGTAATAAGACTAATAATTGTTTGAGCGTGTGTAGTCCCCATGGAATTGTGTGAATAAAATTAATCGTAGCACAAGAACACATTTTCATAGGTTACTGATCAATTCTGGCTGGTCTTTCTGCTACGGATGTCAACAAAAGCATTTTAATTAAGTGTCTACTTGCTAAAATAATCCACTTTGCAGATTCAAGGGCTTTTGTTGGGCTACACTAGACCTCCCCCCAGAAGTCCAGCTATAGCAATTTCTAACCTTGATCAATCATTCACTTATTAGTTTCTGACGTTTTATATTTGACCACATTTGATGATAATCTGGTTATAACTTTATTGAAGTATTGCTGGGGCACAGTTTTGCCCCGGAGCTGCATGTGCTTTGGTAATTATGTTAATGAACGTAATGCAGGCCATGATTACGACACTGCTGCTGACAATGGGCGATAATCACCGTCATTATAATCATTGTAATGATTTCCTCCAAGTGTAATCGTGCAAACTGCGAATGTTGATTGATGGCCCTATTTTCGTGCTTCCAAACTCAGATCAAACATCCATGTGTAGTTGGATGATTCCCGTAGTCCTACTAGCGAGAGCGCCCCATGTTGAGCAGTGCACTAAATCATCCGGGCCGTCATGACATAACATGACAGCTGGGTAATTTGGCCGGAAGCTGGTTGTTGTCTCAGTATCCGATCGACCTGCCCCCAACAAGACCTCTTAAAAAGCCAAATCGGGACTTTATTAAAATCGCATTGTGTAACATTTCAACTAGCTTGTAGTTTTAAATTACTCAGACATATCTGTAGTCAACAAAGATTTTTCATGATAATAGTGTTAACAATAAAATATCATCGTATAACAGATACATTCTGCAAATAAAAAATGCTAGCCAGGCCGTACTCTGTCTTTGTTTAAAATAATCTTACAACCAACGCTCCCAAAACCCCTCCCACCCACGCGACCCAGCTAGCTCAGACACAACGGTTTGAGTCACAGCCAGTGTACAAAACATTTTATTGAGTTGTTTGAACTCCCGCCTACTTACTTGGAGGGGCTCATTCTTACACATTTCCACTTTAAATGTTCACTGTTCACCGACAAACCTACCAGGACAAAGAAACGGTTCACCAATATATATAAAATAGCTGTGTGTGTGTGTGTGTGTGTGTGTGTGTGTGTGGTTGTGTGTGTGTGTGTGTGTGTGTGAGTGCTTGTGTGTGTGTGTGTGTGTGTGTGTGTGTGTGTGTGTGTGTGCATGTCTGCCTGCAGGTGAATATGCACCACATGCGTGTGTGTGATAACTGGACAGGTGGAGGCGGGGCTCCCTCTGAATCCCAAGAGAGTAGTCTCACGGCACGTCTTCAGGATTGTCAAGCTCATCACACACACGGCAGGCACCAGTCATTTCACAGCCCAGAAAGTACCCTGCTGCAACAATAGGCACATGGCGGAACCCTCTTAAAATGCATGTCACCTCTCCTCTAATTTCACAGTCCAAATACAACCTCCTCCACCATCAGTTTCCTTCTCCTGGACCCTGATGACCACCTGATGGTTTATATATGTACTGGTTTGCTTTCTGCAATTTCATATTTGAATCTTTAATCTTTAAAAATGTACGTTTTCCCCCCCTAGTGTAAATCATAACAACAAAACAGACATAACTGTGCTTGATTTGATGTGTAAACATATCTACGTTTATAGCTAATGTTTCTAGGGATGCAGGGTCTGGCATTGTCATACTGCATTCTGACGCACACTACACATGAAATATATCGTACAGACAGTAAGACGCACATGTCAAGTGTATGTACCATTCAACATTTCAATGTCAGCAGTGGTTGGCAAATAAGCAGGTACTTAAGCAGACTTATTCAGGTTATTTAATGTAGACATTTTCCTATCAAAGGCTGCAATTCTTTTCTTCTGGCAAATTCACACACGATTGAAAAAATGGCACGCCGCTCTCCTTCTGCATGTTTTGTGGCAGAGGGAGCGTTGTGATTGGGTCGTTAGCCAATAGAAGAAGGGGGTTTGTCCTCTGTTAGTGGTTAACCTGGCCGCCTTGGGGCTGAAGGGCAACGGGAGATGTCACTCACTTTTCCTTTGCTTCCCCACTTGATATTGACTTGGGGTGGGCGTGGGTTGATCTCGTCGCTTGTTCTGCATGCACCTGTCAACGTTCACACAGCAGCCTCTACTACACTAACCCGACAGCCATGGTGGGGCTCCCGTGGGATGTGTGCATGCAAGGCTTTGTCAGTAGGCTGATGCAAGCTCTGAATCACTCACTGGTTCGCCGCCTGCAGAGCCGAGAACATCTTTCGCCGTCTTCACGACATCACAGGCATCACATCGCAAGGCTAGAAACACGACTGGCACCAGGGCCGGTGAAAGGTGAGAAACAGCCAGACCACACTGAGAGCATGCCCAAGCCACTTATAGTCTCCAGGGCACCACTCATTGCAGCAGTCTGTCTAGCAGAGTCCATGGAGCCATCAAGTATGTAGATCACGGCCCTGGGCTGTGATCTGGGCAGAGGAAGGGACCTCAGTGTTTGAGCCCCTTTTTACACAGCCTGTTCACAGCCAGTGAATGTTGCAGCATTATTCCACCTCGCCTCCTGTATAAAATCTACAAACACTGGATGAGGGGCCATTGTTGTTTCATGGCTGTAAGCCGGCGTTGAACGTAGGAACAAAGCCAAATGGATGTTTGTGCGAATGGGATGAACCGGCATGCTGGGACAGCATGTGATATTTCTATGTCGTGCTACATCTGCAGCACGCTGCTTCTCTTCATGTCGCCTCGCACAAAGCTGCGATTGGACCGTTGCACATCAACATGTTGGTATACAATGCACAGCAACGCCACGCCATTGGGGTCAGCGGTTTTAAGTGCTCTCGTGGCATTGGGTGGGTGAGGTTTGAGGGAGTGAACGCTCCGCAGCAGGGGCTTGAAGCAGCCACCCTAGAGTTGGAAGGCCTGAAATGACTGCGGCTAATTGGGTCTGGAAGTGGAAGTGACCGGACTAGTGTCCCTGTGTAAACAGCCCCCCCCCCCGCCTTCACCCACCTGGAGAACATCAGGACACCCCAGCTGCCAGTCCACCACATGGGTCAGCTGATTATGGCTGTCGGCCCGCCTTCCCATCATATCCAAATCTGAATTATACACCAACGCCCATTGAAGGGCTAAAATATCTGAACTCACACACACATATACACACACACACACCTCCTGTCTCCACAAATACAGTGACCACATCACGTCTCCTGGCCCATTATCAATCGACATAACACACATTCCTCACACACCTTACTTCCTGTGGTTCATGTTGTGAACAATCCCAATGTTATGCCATTGACCATAGTCTAATCATATTATGATCACCGATGATTCAAATCGCCATAAATCTGATTCCAGTGGTGATAGATTATTCAAGAGGGACTGCTAGAATAACACACTATAATATAATTGTGCACATCTGAGGGTTATGGCATTTGTTTCACTACTCATGCATGTACGTTTCTCAGCCTGAGCAGCAGAAAGCAAGGTTTCCCTCAAGCCCCAAGCACTGATGGGCTGTGGAGGGATTGCCATGGTAACGCACAGGGACATCACTATGCTGAGCTTCACTAGCCTGTTTCTATAGTGACAACACTTGGCCAATCAGATGCATTCAGGTCATCATGGCGGAGAATGTATGACTATACATAAACATGAATTAAATACACACATCTCAGGTAATCCCACATATTGATAAAGTGGCATTTTATGATTCATCATAAATGAATAATCACTCAAAAATTCTCAACCCAATTTCTCCAGACCTTTATATTTACATACACAGCTATAACATCATTTCTTAAAACCAGTAGTTAGCTGCCTATTTATCTTACTTACCTTTACAGAAAAGGACAAACAAAATGCTGACCAATGGGGAAGATGTACTTAGTTTTCCCGCCCCCTGTTTGACGGAGTGAGGGTTCCCCAGCCGAGAGCCTGGGAGGGAGAGGCACACGTCTATGAACAACGTTATGTAAGCTGCATTTTCTGTTTTACATTTTAGATCTTAAATGCTCCATCTCTGATTTCAAGCCACATGATTGCAATATCCATTGTGCAATGCCTATGTTAACGCTGCTTCTCCTGTGTTATATAACATATAATCTGTAATATTTTTAAATACTTGAAATGTGTGAAAATTAAGCCTATTTTGTTGGTTAAGGTATAGATCATGTGAGAGTGAGTGGTCTCGTACAGATGGTTAGCCCGTGGTTATTTAATTATAATTTTTTCATGCAATATTTATTATTTATGCACAACGTAGGAGCCATCTGTATTTATTCACATCCTTTTGTGGTAATATAGGTCACAGATCACCTTTTCCCTACATACTTAGGGAAACCATACTTAAAACCATACTTAAATCACTTCAATATAATGCAGTATGGACCTAATTCAGACACTTCTCCGGTAGATACTATATATTTACATATATATATATATATTCATTTAGAAAAATACATGATTGTAAGACACTCCATCGCAGCCAAGCATTTGATTTAATGGAGCATGTTCATTGGAACACTGGCAGCATTTCCTTACCATTTTCAGGGAGAGAGGTGGTTGTTGGAGGGGGATTTTCACAGTGTGGGCGCAGTGGCACCAAAGGATTTAAGATCTTTTTATTTTATTTTATATTATATTTTTAATATAATATAAGTTTACTGGAGTGACTGTCTTGGATTTTTGGTCTCGGCCTTTTGGATTGTGAGAGGCCAACCTAAATTGGAATAAACTGTGGCGGCAAGTGGACACTTGCCGCCACAGTCTGTAAGGATGCAAGACAACTAAAAAGGATCTACACAATATGATACATACGTCACACTATGCTTATTGTGTAGTGTGTTCTATTCAACACCCAATTCAACACCTAATTCAACACCTGCTTTGTTTCTCTCACTCCTTCAGGTTTGCAAAAAAAAAAACTGTCAGTGACAGCAAACCACGTAAAAATAACCAAAAAACCTTTGCTATGGCTTCCACCAACGTAAGAGATGCAGTGCTTTCAATGATCCCTTCGCTCTCCCTTATCCCCTCTGAAGTGGCTGAGTGGCTTCTTGGGTACTCTCTTTTATCCTCCCTGCCCATGTGTTTCATCCTCATCATTATCCTCATCATCATCATAATTATGGGTGCCTACCCCATCTTATCAGCTATTCCTCCAACGAGGAGCATTTAATTGACATTCCATCAAGAGGTTTTTCATCAGCTTAACAACAAGTGACATCTTATCCAATCTAGCACCACCAGACAGGAAGCTAAAAGCAGCCAGTCGAATCCTCAGTGGGTCTGATCCAACACAGGTGTTTGGTGCGATTGTGTGTCTGCCAGCAGCGTGTATGCTCTGATTTTGCGATAGTTTGATCTGGGAAGATCAGATTCTCTGTCAAGATGGGTGTTGGCACTAAAATCTGTCAGTTCAACATTCAGGAATTCAATCCATCGCTGTAAACCGGTACTCTTTCACCACGTATGTTACAGCAGGGTGGGGCAGTGGAGCATCACCTTGTGGTGAAGGTAGATTGGTGGAGTTCTCTGTACATGTGGTCTCTCTGCACACAATGTTCCAGCCTACACGTCTGTACTTTAGGTAGCCATGAGTTAAATAATCTGATCCATGTCATTCAAAAGGTTCATGAAAACACATCCAACTGGGAACATAACTGAGGCAGAACATCGAATGCATACTTGGTCGAAATACCTTGGTTCCGCTTCTGGATATCTGGAATTGTTGGCTCACAATTTGGCAAAGCGCATACATAGTTAGTGTGTCAGCCAATGGTCTGTCTGGAGAGCGGGTTGTTGTGGTGCGGCCTGGTGCATGTAGGGGGCTGCCACGCTGCCCAGACGGTGTTTGCTAACGCTGAAATGCGTCATTACCATCCGTTGATCATTTTAGTTCCTTTCTCTCATCCCCCACATTGTAGGGTCGGGGAGAAGCACAGACAGACATCCTCCAATTGAAACCTGTTTCTGTTTCCTTCCTCCTCTTCTTGTCTTCCACTTTAATGGAATAGGGCTCAGCCTTCTCCTACAATACAACACATCAGCATAAGCCTTATAGAGCAGATCACTGAAAAAGATCACTGGGAGATAGCCTTGATATCCAGCATACACATTCACCAAATCCTCTGATCTTGGAACTAATCATTAGAGCGCAGCCTAATAAAGGGATAGATGATTCCAGATGTGATTCAGGAATCCATTCTCAATCCATTATGATTCCAAATGAAAAGCACGCACAAAAAAATGTGTGCCCTCATTGAACTATAATAGACCCAAGGAATCAAAAACAGATTGGTATAGATAGGCCTTAAACTAAAAATAAGCAACTTGCGAACTTCTTCAATTACACACACAGTTGACTCCAATTTTTTTTTTCTTCACAGGATCGATTTGCAGAATTGATGTGAGGGAATTGAGACTCTGGGACTTTGGGGTTGACAATCCATCCCTACTTAACACTTAAGTCTGTTCTTTAAAAAAAAAAACTCTTCCTGTGGTGGATGTAATTAACATCTGATGATTGTTTATAATGATGAAATCAATCATAATGCTTATAACGGTGTCTCTAACTAGGGCAGAGGTGGGCAATTATGTTTTCATTGGGGGCCACGTGAGAAATTCCGAATGCCTTTGAGGGCTGAGGAAATCCTGACATGTCTTAACCATTAGCTCTGATTACAGAGCATACATTGCTGTAACTCTCATTAGGCATTTGTAATTAAATCACGAAGAATATGAATAAACCATTATATTTATTTCAGAAACACAGGTTGTACAGTTGATTTTCAATAGACAAAAATAAATAATATACATTTTTGAAATGTATTACCAAGTGCACTGAACGGGTGTATTGATTAGGTTAACTAATGCATCCAATCAAATAAAAAAATGAACTCATCTTAATCCAGTAAATGGAACGAAATATTGCCAAGCCTGTGACCGCTCTGCACGTTCATCCTATCAAGGAACCAATTGACCAAATGAGAAATAAAGAGAACGAGGGCGTGAAGCATTTCAATTCTTCTTCGTTCAGTGTAACGGCAATTCAGTTGAATTATATATTTTTTATTAGGTGACCGATGTATGTTTCTTTGTGCATGACACGACATGATTCTCATCCCTCGAGATATTTTTACGTTATGTTGAAGGACCCGCTCGACTCGACAGCAGTACAGATAAGCTCGGATCTTATTGATTTTCTTGCTTTGAGATGTTTGGAACCGGGTCTCGATCCCCACTAAGTGCTCACATTTTCCTCTTCCAAGAGGTTTTTTGTATTTTTACCCTTGAATTTGTATGAAGGTGATTAAAATCCTTACATACCCATTCATTACAAACTAAACACAGGGCTCTATACCGGGATTTCTGAGAAAATAATACTTTCCATCTGTATTGACCACCCGACACTCTTCCGACCTTTACTTCTCATTTTAGCTGGCTACCTGCTCAAGTTTATTGGGTTTTGATGCTACGTTTATTCAATGCATTTACACGCATGGTACGCGCTGCCGCATGAACAAGCAGTTTTTCACAATAAAAGCCCTCTGGACGTGTTTTCAGGTATTACATTTTTTTTATTTTGTTTGTTTTGGAACTTGCAGGCCACTCAGGACCCACACAACACCACGGTCTGATCTTGGGAGTTGGTGGTTCTCCACCTGCTGCATTTATGCAGGCTATAGTTTATGCAGGTTAATGCCCACCAGAAAACATCTGTAGAGTTGGATCACGTCAACATCCGTTCTTATCAGTGCCACACCATGGGCTCTGGACCCATTTGTATGTCAGCCTCTCACCATCCCACCCTTTTATCTGCCTGTTGGGTCTTTCTGTCCTCTTTCTCAGTGAATGTGAATGAAATAATAATAATGACCATAATACAGCATAATATCACATAAAAAATATACTATTTGAAGGCCCGGGGAAATAGTGTCAAAAGTCCATGCCTACTTTTAGAGAGTAGGGCAGGGGGAGCAGATTCACACTTTATATCATAGAGCAGAATTTTCTAAGGTGAGTCATTATCCCATTTCATAGTACTACATATTAATGTGCACATCGATGACATCACTATGGATCATGAGCAGGCTGAGCAGTTAGTTCCACAGTAATGCTACAATTGATGGCACCTGTGTGTCCACGATCCGCTTGTCAAACTATGTAATCCTTATTGAAACATCATAGTTACGTCTTACACCTCTCGGCAGTCTGCCTAGCTATTAAAAATTGGCACTGCTGAACAACCAGGATTGGCCAGCTGGCAATGCATCCACACCAATAGGAACCCAATAGGAACCAGGTATCACCCATAAAGCCCACTGGCTAACCTTGCTTGATCCTTCAATGGGAATCATTGTCTCACAACCTAATGCGATATGAATGATAAGGTGAATGCGACCATGACTGTTAAGCAAAACTTAGTTTGACATCAGGGATAGGACAGTCTCTGGTGATGTCATTCAAGGAAGATGGCAACTGACGTCTCTCATTATAGCCAATCAGCAGCAAACATCTACCGCAATAACCCATGGTTCCCTAGAGAGGGTGCCGTTCCTTTTATTCGATTTGAGTGTATTATTTGACCTTTATTTTACAAGGTAAGTATGATTGAAATTACAAATCTATTTCAAGAGAGACCTGGCAAAGAACACATTAATTGAACTAAAGGAACCAGCCTGCCTCTGCTTTGGATTTCCTAGCCCTAACCCAAGCAATGTCCCTGTCTTAAAGTCAGGGAGACCCAGGGGGTTTTCTAAGGTCTTAGCTATATGAATATGCTTGAATAAGAGCATGTTTACCCATAATGCAACAAAACAACATTCATAAAAGGAGTTCCAAGCCAGTTCCACGATGCCAACGAGTGAGATCCTGCCCCTGCTATATGGGGACAGGTCATGAAGAAAGGCTTGTTCACGGAAATGCTTCCGATAATGGATCATCTGTGGTCCACGGAAGCATTTATGACTGCTGTGGTGCGGTGATCCCTCAATCATGAGAAATTCCTGAGAATTTATGAGGAGCAATTGTACATATATGGGCTCGTCTGGGATCTGGTAATTAATTGTGTCAGAATGAAAGAGTTTGATTTAAAGCCTGTCTGTGAGAGCAGGCAATCCAAACGAACGGACAGCCAATCCAAAGGACGACCGAGACTGGGCAGCTGGTCCAAATTAAAATCCCCAGCAAGAAAACCTCACTGAAATGAAGCGTGGACAAATACTGGCTTAATAAGTATAAGGCCTCACAGGTCGGTGTATATATAGCAACCTATAACAGTGATAGACTTTCCCCTGAGCTCCAGCATCATTGCTAGAAGTTTCAAACTGCTTACCGATGGACAATGTGGTTATGATTCTAGACATGGTGTCCCTTAATTGCAATGTCTAGAATGGATTTACAAGCCCATGTTTATGACACTATGGGGATGTCAGTGTCAGATGAATGGGCCCAAATACTAATGGAATCCATGGCGCGGTTGCTCTTTAATGGCTGTCATTGGCAGGGTGCTCTCTCTGTCCTTGTGTTCCCTCCTGTCCCTGCCTCTCTTCTCAAGGTCTCAGTTAAGTGATCTTTCATTTGTAATTAGTTTTACTCCATGACCTCTGGTCGGATTTGACATGTTTGTGTTTAAACAAACATCCAGCCAATAGCATAAAACAAACTATAAAAACAAGCCATGGCATAGGCAAGGCATGAATTTGAAGTTTCATGGTTTTATGTTAACAAATCATATAAAGAGAGTGGGACTTCTTATATGGTCCATTCCACCAGCATCGGCTGTGGGAACTAAAACTCACAAACCTTCACCAAACTGTGATTCAAAGAATTCAAAGAAAGACCACGCAATGCTTTGACATGACGGATTGTTTGTGATGGACTGTTAATAAAACACTATGTTTCATCAAATGATAAATGGAGCAACACGTATATGTGTAATAAAAAGCTTTATAATCTTTGTTATCATCATGAATAATGTATTATAAGTCATGCTGATAATTCTTCTTCTTATGATTCTTCTTCTTCTTCCAAACGCCTGAAATAATGTTTCAGTAATGATATGGTTATAGGTCCTCTGTTAGCTGCCTGGCCAATCCTAATATTGTATGATATT
>JAOPJL010000162.1:1434322-1444467 GCA_027123545.1 Trisopterus esmarkii | reverse complement strand
CACACACACACACACACACACACACACACACACACACACACACACACACACACACACACACACACACAGCAGCTGAAGGGTCAGAGCCCCAGTGCAGGTGACCAATAGCAGTAAGAGTGCAGAGGTTCCACACACCTGAAGGATGTAGACCTCCTCTCGACCGCTGTACCACATCTCAAACTTCTTCACATCCCCCTTCACGTTCTCAGTGATCCCCACCGCACTCATCTACAGACAGACCAGCACAACCGTTAGGTCGAGGTCCCACCTTACCCCCCCGGCCTGACGGACAGACAGCTTATGGTGCATTCCCACCGGCAGGGGCACGCTTCAGACCCAGCAGGCCTCAGCCCAGTAGTGGGGGTGCGGTTTAGCCCAGCTCGGTTACGGCTCGCGTTTCCACCGCCGCCAGTACCCTTATGGTGGGCGGGGTTTAAGCCGGACGGCGACAGCTACGTAAGCATCGTGATCGCATAGCAGACCGACACAGTGTAGCCTGCTCATAAATCCATGCAAAAAGAACGCGAACAATGAACAAAGAGCAAGCAACAATGTAGGACGTCCAAGAAGGACGCCTTTGCGCGACATTTACTTCAATAAACGAAGCTTTCGCCGTTGTCCAGAAATACCTCGCGGGTTATGTGTTTGTTTGTTATTATCCCCCTGTCGCCCGGAAGTGATTCTGTCGACCAATCAACGGACGGCGTGTGCAGCTCAAACTTGCCAGGACCCTTTCAGACGTCTCAGTACCCCAACGGAGTAGTACTGTGAGGTGAGTACGTCTCAATACGGCTCAGTCCGGGTCACTTTTTTCAATTTTGGCCGTGGAAACGCGACCCGTGCCGCACCTTTGCAGACTGAACCGACCCGCACCCTGCGGTGGAAATGCGCCATTAAAGTACTGAAGTAAGTTCCATCAGTAAAGCTACCTTCTAAGTTTATCACAGTCTATGCAGATGAGGTGCATCACAAATTATAGTCTTTGTAGACACCCAGGGGTCCGTGCACATGGGAATATCCATGCAGAGGGGGCGTGTCCATGCAGAGGGGGCGTGTCCATGCTGAGGGGGAGTGTCCATGCTGAGGGGGCGTGTTCATGCAGAGGGGGCGTGTCCATGCAGAGGGAGTGTGCCCATGCAGAGGGGGAGTGTCCATGCGGAGGGGGAGTGTCATTGCAGAGGGGGAGTGTCATTGCAGAGGGAGTGTCTTTGCAGAGGGGAAGTGTCCATGCAGAGGGGGAGTGTCCATACAGAGGGGGCGTGTCCATGTAGAGGGGGAGTGTCCATGCAGAGCGGGGCCTGATCATGGAAAGGGGGGGGGGGGGTCCATGCAGAGGAGGCGTGTCCGTGCAGAGGGGGGCGTGTCCGTGCAGAGGGGGGCGTGGCCGTGCAGAGTACCCCGGGGAGCCCTGACCCTCAGTAAGTGTTTGAAGCTGTAGTAGGGGGTGCGGTCGGGCCCGTCGTCGTCACGGCGCTTGCAGAAGAGCAGCGCGTGCTCGTACAGGAACAGGTGCCGCTGCATGGGCTTGAAGCGCGGCAGCTCCTTCATGCGCACCGCCGCCCGCTTGTGGCTGATCCACACGCTGAAGCCCCCCTGGAGGACCACCCGGCCCAGCTGGCTCAGGTCGCCCTGACACACGCAGACAGACAGGCAGACACACAGACGGACACACAGGCGGACACACAGGCAGACAGCAGGTAGACAGACAGACAGACAGACAGACAAACAGACAGGCAGACAGCATGCAGACAAACAGGACACCCAGACAGGACCGATAGGCAGACAGCAGGCAGACAGACAGATGAACAGACAGGATAGACAGCAGGCAGACAGACAGACAAACAGGCACACACAGACACACACACAGCAGGAAGAGAGACAGATGAACAGACGGGTAGACCACAGGTTGACAAAAAGAGATGGAGACAGACGGGCACACACACACACACACACACACACACACACACACACACAGGTAGAAAGCAGGTCGACACACAGGGAGACAGACATGCAGAAAAAAAGGTAGACAGACAGGCAGACAGACAGACAGACAGGCAGACAGACCATACAGACAGACAGGTGGACAGACAGGTAGCCAGGCAGGTGAACCGAAAGGTAGGCAGACAGGAGGATAGAGAGGTAGACGGAGAGGTAAACAGAGGGTTAGGGAGGAGACGGACAGCTGGACAGCCAGCCCACGTCAGAGCTACAGTAAGGAGCTGAGCAGCCTGACAGACACAACGCATTGATTGCATATTAATTTGATCTCAAATATCTGAGTGCTACAAAGGTTTAACATTTCATTGGGGGGGGGGGGGGGGCGGTTAGCTTTTATAAAACAAGTGCGGCGTCTGTCGATAAATCTTCATTCAAATGCTATTATGGGACGATAAGACACATCGGTCCAGCGTGTCCCATAAGGCTGCGTATCGATCTGAGTACCTGGTACCCCGTGATGGCGATCTGATGCATGGAGTCGTTGACGGACTTGAGCAGCTTCAGCATGGCGTCCAGCGCCTCCTGCAGCTCCCAGCGGTACTGCGGCTCTGGACAGTGCTTCAGCATCTCCTGCAGACACACAGGCACGCACATACATGCACACACGCACGCACACGCACACACATACACACACATGCAAGCACAAGCATGAACACACACACACATGCAAGCACAAGCACGAACACACACACACACATGCGCTCACACACACGTACACAAACACACACACGTACACACACGTACACACACGCACACCCTCTTTATAATTGACACACTGATAAACATTTCCATCCCACATCCTTCCTAGAGTCAATTGATTGAGATCCACATATGCACACCACTAGTAATGGGATGAAGAACACTTCCTGGCTGACAACATACATTGATCGTCAAGTGATACATTATTTTAATGGGGTCAGAGCAAAAAGGTACACAACGCAAGTCAAAGTAGAAAATAGGGCACCTAGATAAGGCTCTCCAACTTTCTTTCCTAAGGATGACCACAAGATTTAGATTGGTCCCTCTTGTAGTCGACATCATTCTAATGTGCCTAAGCAGGATTCTTGTGTTCTTTCAACGAGGACATGCTGGATATAGCCGTGTAACGGAAGGAGCTCTACAGAACCTTGAGCAGCAGCTGGTACTTTGTGAGACGTTGGATGGGTTTCAGCAGATAGGAGTCCAGGCCAAGCTTGTGATCCAGCTTCTTCTGGCACTCCTACAGACAGAGAGATGGAGAGAGAGAGAGAGAGAGCCAGAGGGAAAGAGAGAGAGAGAGATGGAGAGAGGGGGAGAGTGATGAAGAGAGAGGGAGAGAGATGGAGAGAGAGGCAGAGGGTCAGAGAGAGAGAGAGGGAGCCACAGATGGAAAGACGGAGAGAGATGGAAAGAGGGGGAGAGGGACAGAGAGGGATGGAGAGAGGAAGAGACAGAGATGCGATGAGATGGAAAGATAGAGACAGATGAAGATGGAGAGACAGAGAGAGGATGACAGGAAGAGAAAAATTAAGATGGAAAGAAAGAGAGAGATCAAGATGGAGAGATTATAAATAACCAAATCCTAAATATAACTGACTAAGTATGTTAACATATAAATATGTACATATGACAGTGTATAAATGTGGTCGGTGGGCAGGGCTCATGCAGTGTACAACATGGCTAATCACGCTACCTGGAAGAATGGACAATCAGAGGACTGTCTCCATAGCAACTCGGAGTGGGGCTTGTTCTGGCAGTACCGCTCATACACCTGAAACTTCTCTTTCTGAATTCACATTCGCGCACACACACACACACACACACACACACACACACACACACACACACACACACACACACACACACACACACACACAAACTTTGTACTCACAAAGTACAAAGTTTGTGTTGCAAAAATCAACTAATGTGTGAAACTTATTTGCTAACGCCTTTGTGTTATATTTATTTGATTTGATTTGATAATCGTCTATGCACCGACCACTTAATTTTATTGCCGCACTATTTTGGCCATGCTAATTTTCATAGGGTGCTCTGAATGTCTTCAGGCTCATATGCTGGTGACTTTGAATAAAAGGGCCTGCCAAATGTAAAGGAGTTCATGTAAATGTGTTTTTGTTACAGCAATGTAACAAATATAACATAGAATACACTTGCAGGCCCGCACAATTCTTGACCATCAGTTTCCTAGAATGTCAAGTCATTAGACAGTAGGGTCGTTTACCTTTCTTTTGAATGCATATTTCAGCTGAGCGTTGTGTCTTATCATTTCTAGCCGTTCCTCGCGCTTCTTCCGCTTAATCTCGTCCTCCTAAATGTCACAGAACAACAATTCCCCAAATATTCCCATTAAGCCACAGATTATTTGATTATAGGTCAAACAATGATATATTCAGTCAGTTACACCCCACCTCACCTTTATCTTGGAAACAAGTTCACGCTCTGATTTCTTCTGCACAAAGTCAGTGATCCAGTCTGGGTCTGCTGAGGAGTTTTGAGAGGAGGCAGTGGTGGTGGGAGCAGAAAGGACTGCTTCTCCTTCCTGCAGGAGAGCAGCTGTCTCCCGTCTCTTCCTTTCCTCAAAGTCCTTTAGCCAGCTAAGGGCTCCACATATCAGGCTGAGAGATTTGCCCTAAGAGACAGAGAGAGAGAATACGTGGTGGCATTGTAATAGGGACGATGTTGGTTGCTCCTCTTGGTCTATGTAAAAGGTTATCTAATTTTCATCAGACACAGCGTACCGTTCCCGTGGGACTCTCAAAGATGCCAACTTTGCTATCCTCCAAAGCGCCATACAAAGCTCGCATGAACTGCTCCTGAATCGGGTAGGGCTGGTAAGGAAATGGAAATTCGGGGATCTCGTTGGCCATGCTAGCACATGTACCTGTACAACGAGACGTGTGCTCCTGAATGACACACATAGAAAAGGGTGAGGTTATTTAGTTATACAAATGGTATGTCATCTCAATTAAATAGGATCAAAATCTCATTAGCCTCCAAAACTAGCCAAATTACAACTATAGAGATGCACAGACGTATTTATTACCAATATACGGCAAAAAAAAAACCATGAACTGCAAGCAGCTAATCTGATCATAAACAAAAATCGTACATACATGATCGAGTACTAAAAACTAGGTCTATCTATTCATCTAGAGAAGTCCAGAATCATACCATACCTGCTGTCAAGTTCTCTATTAAACTATTTACGATAATGATTATTTGGAACTATACCTCTCCACTTATACATTCACTCGGATACAATATAGTACTTGACAACACGAGTCTTTCAATAAACGCGCCAACATACTCCAAGGGGACATAGAATCTGACCAATGGCAAGCGAGGTAATTTCTAGCGTGCGCGTTTAAGTCTAAGGAGTCGCCCAGTAAGCGGGGCATGTTCCATTGAGACCCATTTGGGCTAAAACAGCTGATTATATTATACAAAACGCCTGATTTGATGATTATTAAAGCAATAAATTCAAACCACCACGGATGTTATTTTCATTTTACTGTTTCATGCAGTGGGTAACAGTACGCGCACCGCCCGCCCGCTGCACCAGAGCCTACAATCGAGCGACCACCAAAGTAGAGACGTCTCCTGATCCCGCCCCTTGTCTGGAAAGTTCTCTGCCCTGCTGCAGTCAGTCGGTCAGTTTTGTTTGGTGTGCTGCTGAATGGTAACGTGGACTTGTGGTGTACCAGCACGGCTTCTGCTCAAATAGACTTGCGACGAGTGTGCATGAGGCCCAGCAAGAGCTCCAGGCAACACGATTGTTCAATAAGAGCGGGGTCGTCTTAGCTGATACACCAGTCCGCTGTAAGGTTAATACTGGTCATACGGGTTTCGGTAGTCGGCTACGTCGTTAGCTCGTATTGTCTCTCTTTGTGGCGCACGTTGGAAAAGGAGATAAGGGGGTTTGGTCTGCAGCGACACAATGACAGTGGAAGAACCGATGAGTGAAGGACAACACGCCATCCCCATGGAGGGAGACGATATCACCCCGAAGAAAGATGGGGGTGTGTTGAAGGTAAGTCGTTCCATCATGCATCCTTAGCATGTGAGGTGGTCTGGGTTAAAGGTGACACATGTGGTCAGTATCCTGTGCAGATTGTACTGGACTGGTGGCTATCTGACCTATATAATGCTAAAGCCGCCAGCGCTGTGCAATCTGCTAATCGTTGCCAGCTCCGGCTAATATGACAACACGTTGCTTCAGTTTCATGATCAAACGGCATGCTTATTTAAACAAATGCTTGGTTGGAGAATGGGCAAACGTCACCTCCTGGTCCACCAAGTGAGGGAGCAGTCAAATGGCTTTCGAGCCACCCCTCGTTTGCAGGGATGTTTCTAGAATGTTCCGTAGTATGAAGCACGGCTACTCAAGCTAGTAGCAATTGATGCAGGGCTGCTCATCCCACATGGTAGCGTGACCCTGGTGTCTCACAATGAGGACCTTATCGTTCCGACCGCACACATATCGCTGCAGGCTGCTGCAGTCAATATCTTGACTTCGGATCGTCGGGTTTGATTCTTAACTCATTCCACCCTATATCACTGCTTCTTTCTTTCTTTGTTTTTGTCTAGTTGGTGAAGACCGAAGGCACGGGCACAGAGCTGCCTATGACTGGGGATAAGGTGTTCGTGCACTACGTTGGAACACTTTTGGATGGCACGCCGTTTGACTCAAGTCGAGACAGGGGGGAGAAGTTTTCCTTTGAATTGGGCAAAGGTTGGTTCCTCATAAAGTCGGCACATGGGCACACACATTATTAAACTTGTTTTACATTGCCATTCTAACTTGGTTATGTTTTTCCCATGTGTTTAGGTCAAGTGATCAAAGCGTGGGACATTGGTGTAGCCTCAATGAAAATAGGAGAGCTATGTCAGTTTATCTGCAAACCAGAATATGCCTACGGGTCTGCAGGCAGTCCACCCAAGATTCCCCCAGATGCCACACTTGTATTCCAGGTAAGTCTAGCTGTTGCAGTTTTGTGTTGTCCCAGCCACTTTAGAATGTTTTTTTCAGTTTCTTCAGCTTATTGTTAAGGTCTTGGGTGTAGCCCTATCACCACTGACTGACTGCATTGACGACTGGTGCCACCCTCATGTGTCAATATTGGAAAGGTTGTAATTATACAAATAAATAGTATTATTTGTTTGAAGATTAGATGATTCATTTTCACAAAAGGCATTTGGTTTCATAGGTACATGTTGGTTTTACTTGTGTTGTCCTTGTCCTAGGGTTGTTGAGGAACAATGGAAGATGTCTTTATGCATGCATTTGCCTGGGTAAATACATAGTTGGATCGTGTACATTTCTCTTAGGTGGAGCTTTTTGAGTTCCGAGGAGAGGACATCACTGAGAATGAGGATGGAGGGATAATCCGTCGGATCATTACCAAAGGGGAAGGCTACTCCAAACCAAATGAAGGAGCATCAGTTGAAGGTTAGCACACCCATCATTTGCTGAGCCATAATGCCACCCTCTGTCTGTTCATTGTATTGGTGATGCATTGCAATAATCTCACATGAGGCAGACATCTGCTTTACCAACACCAAATAGAAAAAAAAAAATTCATGACAATTTTCAAACGCATGAAAATGTTGAGGAAAGGAAATATAGACCAACTCAAGATGTCTGGCATTACCACCCAGTCTATTGATATTTGTTGTGATTTACTACTACTGACTCGATCACCATATGATCCTGTGGTATTTTCAGGTCATCACTATCTAACCCGACCTTGTTGTGTTTGTAGTTTCCGTGGAGGGTACCTTCGAAGGACGAGTGTTCGACCAGCGAGAGATGAAGTTTGAGATTGGTGACGGAGAGGGCCTGGGTTTACCTACTGGAGTGGAGAAGGCTATCCTGGCTATGGAGCAGGGGGAGGAGTCCATCTTTACAATTAAGCCCAAGTAGGACTCTTCACGTTAACATTGCCTTTTTGTTTTCTGAGTTTCTCCTTTTATGCCAGGCTCAAAAAAGCTGTTTGATATAAACAGGATATTGATTGATTTATGTTAATGTCAAAGTACAGTCAAACGTGTCAAACTGTCTTGTTCCATTTATCACTGTCAACATTTAAAAAGTGTGCGTGGTATGTTAGCGTGTTACCAAGATTCAGAGAACTTTGCATGTTTAATTCCAAATTCCTCACTGTGTGTCATGAAGGTGAGTTTGGTTGCTTATCATTTGCTTTCAGTAGGCAGCTTCCATTGACTTGCAGAGCTACAGTAGCCTAGCTCCTGTTCATGTGAGTGGAATAATTGCTTTCCAAAGATTTGCTCTGAATAGTCACTTATGTAAAACAATTGCAAGTCAGAACAAAATATTGTAGTTAAGAACCCACAGATAATTTGGAACCTCATTTGTCACTGATTATTGGCTACCTGTGAGGCAGCACTGGCGCAATTATATCATCAGCTGCTTCTGGCTGTGTAGTCGATGCAGAGGGTAACCAGTCGGTTGGACACATCGCAGGTAGTCCAATAATCAAAGAAACAATTTTGATACTGGCACTCTTAATTTTTTTTTTTTAATGGCTAACTATTTGGAACGCATAGGAGCTTTTTGGACAGTAATTAAAAGTGTATTCCTCTCACATGAACACTACACAATGAGGACTTTAGAATTAAACAAGGCGTCTGAATGTGGGTTAAATAGGCAAATAGCAATTTACATACACAGCTAACTGTGTATGTAGCTTAATAAATAAAATGTTGAAATACCATTTCATCAACCTCTTACTCATCACTAATACCAAGTTATTTTGCACAATCCTTTTTTGTTTAAGGTATGGCTTTGGACTCACAGGAAACGCAGGTTATGCAATTCCAGGTGGAGCTACACTGCAGTACAAGATTAAAATGACAACCTTCGAAAAGGTACAGTTGCAAAAAGGCAATTGTTTGATTCATATCTGTTTTTTTAAATCATAAAAAAAATAAAGGATAAAGTTCTGGTTTGCCCCAACGATGATACAAGTCACAGTGAATAGTGTCAGGAACTGTATGCCAGCAATGGTGACCGAACTGTCTCTGGTTGTTCAGGCAAAGGAGTCCTGGGAAATGAATACGCTCGAGAAACTAGAGCAGAGCAGCATCGTCAAAGAGAAAGGAACCCAGTATTTTAAGGTATGACCGCTGTTAAAAATTATATTGCAATCAACTATTCCCATTGTATCTGAAAGGCAATAAAAATAAACATGCAAATTATAATTGGTTAATCTAAGTTACCCTGATCTTGTGTTTTAGGAGGGGAAGTACAAGCAGGCGACTGTGCAGTACAAGAGGATTGTGACATGGCTGGAGAGTGAATCTGCTCTGGGAGAGGAGGATGAGCAGAAAGCGAAAGCCCTGCGACTGGCCGCACATCTCAACCTCGCCATGTGTTATCTCAAGATCCAGGAGGCCGCCCAGGCTCTGGAGAACTGTGACAAGGTATTCTTTACGGCTTTACATGGGTCACCATACAATGCGTTTGGAGACGCACTGCCAAACGCATCACTGTACTGCCACTGGACCCGAGTTACAAAGGCCAAAGTCACAGGGCACCTCAGACTCAATAATCAGAAGTAGTAGTCTTGATAGATGACTGGTTCGAGCAACTGCTGAAAGAAAAGGATGGACGAGCACTGCTGGGTGCGATATATACACGGTGCTGTCGGGAATGTGGGCGGTGCCCATGTTGATCGGTGCATTGCTGAAATTTTCAGCCCCGTAAGGCGAAGCCTCGAAATAGAACTGAAATGTAGATGCTATAACATATGCTGAGTATAGTGATAACATAAACTGTGTTGTATTAACATTTTTTCCAAAATGAGTATAGCTTTTGACTTGAACACGGACCATGTAGTCTAGGGACAAAGCAACAGATATTATGGTGCCAATTACAATACAAGGTCAATACTTGCGCAAAGATGACGTGCATATTTGTGAAGCTTTCCATATTTAACAAATATTTTTAACCAATTTGAATACTTCCTTGTGTCCGTGTGTCGGCAATCTTTTGAAGGCTATTTTATCATTCTCATGGGTTTTACATTTACATTTAGGGCATTTAGCAGGCGCTTTTATCCAAAGCGACTTACAGTAAGTACATTTGTCATAAGAGGTGCAACAATATATCGCTGTCGGTACAGAAA
>JAOPJL010000162.1:1307852-1328444 GCA_027123545.1 Trisopterus esmarkii | reverse complement strand
CACACAAACACACACACACACACACACACACACACACACACACACACACACACACACACACACACACACACACACGCGTTTCAGTCCAGTTTTAGTTGTTATAATTGTAAGAAATGTTTAAATAGTCAGTATGAATTCTTACCTCCTCATCTCTCTCAGGGTGAATGAGTTCTATTAATCTCTGGGCCAGCTTCTCTTCATTCAGCCACTGTTGATGAGAAGCACAGATATTACTCTGTGTTTGTGTGCATGTGGGTCAGTCAGTGTGTAGATGTGTGTGTGTAAAGGGGGACATACATGGAGAGTCTTCTGTCTGAGAGACGCTGGTTCCACACAACTGATGAGCCGCAGGAGCACATCCATCATGGCCGACGTGTCGATATGCTTCAGGACCAGAGACAGGAAGCCCTCCTTCCCCCGCAGGAAGCTTATCACCTAATCAGATTCCAACCCAATTTACATTGTATAAAACCCCACAGCAAACAGGTCTACGGACTATATCAAGGGGAAGACTGCAGAATAGGAACACATCAAATACCATTCACAATTTACCGATTGTTCTTCATAAGCAAAGACGGAAACAATAATATAAATATTATTTTACCACGGCATTCAGCCCATGACCCCCAATGAACAACAAGATTGATGATTGATGATTTGTGGATATTTATTTTGCTACACTTTACGCCACTTGTGAAGCCTGAGGTGGAAATTGATAGGTTGTCTTCACTCAAAATTCACCCCTCCGAATGAATGAATCACCCCTCCGAGCTCCGAGCTGTCTGCCTAGCTTTGTGTTAGACTCTGTCATGTGCGTAGGAGTGCACGGGCAGAGTGCGAGTAGCCGGGTGGGTAGGACAGAAGATAGGTAGGCCATCATCATGTCCGAATGCCTGGATTAAATGATTGGACAGGCTTATTAGTATTACATACCTGCGACAGCCCCAGATACTGGCTTTTAAAAAATAGATTGTCAGAGCATTTGATTTATTGATTGCTGTTGGGATGTAAAGGCAATTTCAACAACAATTACAACCAATGCTTCTCAAAAAGAGCCGTGGGGAGATATTGGAAAACAATGTCCACTTTTCTAATTCACTTCTCTAAATGAGCCTACCTGCTCCGTCTTGCGTGTGATGAGGTTCCCCACAGTCTTGCTGAAGAAGGAGGCCAGCAGTGGGTTAAGTGGCGATGGCTGTTCCAGGAAGCCGTAGAGTGTGTCCAACAGTGGCTGTTCGTTACCCAGCTTATCGTTGATGACGCCCACGTCGCTTGTCAACAGCTCGCACGCTATGTTCGGATACCTGCCGCCAATCAACACACACACACACACACACACACACACACACACACACACACAGACACACAAACACAACTACTTGAGGACAGAGGATCGAGTTCCTTATCGTGTCCTAGCCATTGATTATTCTAGATCAAGACTGAAATGGATGCTTTTGATTACAGAGTTGGTTTAAATGTGGCTTACTGGCTTACACAAAAGCATGATGTAATTCACCCTTTGCAATAATGATTTGTTAATCAAGGAACTCGCAAGCAATATGCTCAGAGGGATTTGTCTTGAAAAAAACTTTTGTTCTCCCATCTCATAAACTACACCTCTTCTGTATTACATACTGTATAATACGATCAATGTCCATGTAACATCATGTACAGTGAGTGACTGTTACTTGAAGCGCTTCATCTCTTCGACACCAGCAGGGGGTACTGTGGTGATGAGACGAAGTAGCTCCTGCATGCAGTTGTCCTGAGACAAGAACAGGAGGAGCCTAGAACAGGAAACAGGAAGTACATATCACAACATGAAGATATAAGATATAAGAAGATATACAACAAAAATATTAATGCGCCATGCAAGCGTCAGCTGTTACTAGATGAGATTGTCAAAAGTGGAATTCTTGACCTCCTGTTCTGGGCCTTGCATTCTTGCAGCACGTCCTCCTCGTCCATAAGCTCTGTGAGCGTGACATCATCCTTCTCCAGCAGAGCCTCCAGGTGGGACGAGGCATGTAGGTCAAACTTCCAAAACATGGCTGACGTTATAGATGCATGCAGACCTCTGCCAGCCTGCAGAGAATGTGTTGTACAGACACAAGTGTGACATTTTAGCAATTTCAAAAGAAAGGCTATACTACAGTCTGCAGATGGTACATGTACAGAGAAAATTTTATAAATGTGTGATGTGTGAACTGATGCTAAAGAAAAGGGTGATTCAGGGTAAGATCTGGCTTAGTCTCACAAGTCAGACTTTAGATTAATAACTTTTTAATAACTCTGATGGCAGACAAGCTCAAATCTGGACTAACATCATTTTCACTTTCTTTCACTTCATATTTATACGGCCAGCACAAGTAAGTAAACTGTAAAAAAAAATCTCTGTAAAAGTTTCAAGTGAACACCATGTAGAATACCACTGTAGGACTAAACGTATTCAACTCCCTTCTCAAAGCGTCAAACTTGAGCAAATTAGTTTTGCATAGGTGGAGGAGTCCCTCCGCCTTATCTGTTTCTGATTTCCAGCCCAGGCTCTTGTGTCATCTCCCCTCAGTAAATACTGCCATAACATAGTAGGACTGTTGGATCTGAGATTAGATCTGGTTTAGTCTCCCAAATCCGATTTTAGATGAACATCTAAAGTCTAAAGGCAAATTCAGCAAGGACAGGTAAACGTAACATTTCCCTTGGGCGGTGCCAAGGCCAAGACAAACTCAAACGTCCTGTCCAGACACCAACGTCCCTAGACACAGTGTCTAGGGACTGTCCACTGTAGAAAACATGTGTTCCTCCTCCATACTGCATTAGCTAATGAGTTAATCTTAGGAAGAATACATTAGTAACAAACAGGAAACAATGCGTAACTCCGCCCCTCACTCTTGTTTCCGGCCCAGAAACTGCAGTCTCCATCCAGAAACTAAGCCATTACATTGTCGAACATCTGGATCCGAGATTATATCAGGCTTAACGTTAAGAAGATGGTCAATCACACAACCTTTACACTTGCCCCTTAGTCACTAACCATAAACTACCATAAATCATAAACTTAGAAGAGAAAATGTGTCACTGCAAACAATGGTTATTTAAAAAGTGTTTCTCTATCGGCTTCATTGATGTTTTATCATTAATAATCAGTAGCGCTTTAGGTATGCATAGGTAATAACTACAATGCATACACTAATTGAAGATAGTAACAGTAACATGGCCCTAATGCAGGATGCATGGTGGTTAGCTATACTTAGCAGCTGACATAAAGACATAAGTCTGTGTCTAATCCATCATCAGGCTTTCAACAGACGCAGGTGCATCTCACACCACCTGCAACGGTTGTACCGCACAAACGTGAACGTGTGATAATTACAGGTCAGGCCCACATCAATAAAAAAAAGGGCAGTCCAAGACTTCACACTCCCATTAGCAATTACTTTACACTGAATAGTGGCTATTGCATGTGACCTTGGTCTTAACATACTAAATAATATAATAAAGACACCCTCTAACTGGATGCCTCCTGCTCAGAAACAAAGGAAAACGCCTTGAAACACAATTCACCTTTAAACATGATTTAGGACCAGTTCACCTTCTAAGATAAACAAGCGTGGACCGATGCTAATTTGTTGACTAATCCCGTTAGCCTGACTGTCGCCAAACATGTTGCAACAAACAGGTGTTTGCGAGCCAAAGATCTACCACCAACGCCACTTATTTATCCATGAAACGACGTCTGCGGTTCTGTGTACCGCTCACCCGATCGGGTCCGTGTTAGTAGGCCTGTGCTAAAGGCATCAGCTGATGGTTACCAGCGTTATTACACATCCCTAACATCTACATGCGTATCATAACATTCCCAGACCCAAAAACGGCTAGCCCCTCTTTCTGCTTTACCACTGGTTTCACTCGCCACCAAGGTCAAGGCGACATGTCGCTCCTAAAAGAAACATGCAATTGAATCGAATATTTACCCCCTGCTCTTCAACCGCTGGCTAGAAGACGTCCTGATATCAGACCCACCTCGGCATCACCTCGACGTTAGCCAGCTAACATGCGTCGCAGGCTCAAATAAACGCTTAGGCCACCGAAGACAACAACAGCGGCCGGCTCGTATTTATATATCCACCTCGTTTAATCGGTGCTATTCGGCGAGCTGGATGTGTGAAACGACAAATCATTCATTGTTGGCCGCCAGTGCGACTTATCCAACATGGCCAGTGCGGAGCTGGCGGTTCACGGCGGGCAGTCAGTCACTCAGTCAGTCAGCTGCTGCTGCCGCTGCTGCTGCAGCTGTACAACATTTGCAGTACATTCAAGTCGTACTCCCGATGCAAATACACTCGCACCGTCCCTAGCTCATGTCTGCACGGACACACATTAGTGACACTTAAGGCTGTCAAATTGAAACTATTGTTTAGGAGAAAAAAAAACAAAAAAAACTACGATGTAAACAGGAGCTGTTATACAAGGGAATGGCCGTTTAAAGAGGGGAAGTCGGATCAGGACTTAACGTTACATCACATGTGCGCTGTGCACATGGACCAAACTGCACATATGTCATTCCACGTGAAACGCCGTGGTCATTCTTAGGGAGCTGGGATGAAAAAATAAAAATAATAAATGCGTAGCTTATTCACATTAATATGAGGTCTTTTTTTCCTTTAAAGGCAATATTATAAACCACAAGTCGTAATGCCCACTAGAAATTAAGTCGCTTAAATCGTCTGAATGCTATTTATTTGACGCATTGCGTAAAGACAGTCACGTGTGAAATTGATAACAATAATAAAGAATAGTTATAACAATGATTCAATGGTCGTTCTGTGATGTTAATCTGAAATTGTTGCAGTTAGAAATGTAGACTATACACTACAAGTAGGCTACCTGTTAGGCCAGGAAACCCGAGTAATTCCTAATTTGAGTGATGTCGATTTCAGATTTGAAACTTGTTTTTTTATTTGGCTGTAGTATGTCTGTATCCAATTATTACAATTCTGGATTTTGACTGCAATATCAGAGCTAGTGTAATGGCTGTGGATGTTTGTGGGTGATTAACGTTTTGGGAAATCATTGCATTTTTTTTTTTTTTACAGAAAACGCCTTTAATGCACTAAACGTATGCAGACGTTTGCATCTCCTTTCAACCTCAGGGAAGTTAAATAAATGAGAAAGTGCCTTGACTCCACGGTCGAAACGGCATCGCTCATCACCCTACCCTGCTCGCATATACATCTGTGATGTCATGAGGTCGCCGTCGTCGAATGACGTCCGACGAGCGAATCAACGTAATTTTGTCAACAAAAAAAAAAAAAAGCTCCACAGATCGTGCATGCGCATTACACACCGACAGCGGGGACAAGCGAACATTTTGGGTACACACACACACACACACACACGCACACGCACACGCACACCACTCCTGCTCAGCCCTCCCTGCTCCAGCCGAACCCCCCGCACACACACACACGCACGCACACACATGCACGCACACACACACACACACACACACACACACACACACACACACATACACACACACACACACACACAGAGTACACACACACAGTACACTCACGGCGCTTCAGTAAGCAAGAGGTGCAAGCACAGGCATGGCGAACGTTGTGGACACCAAGCTGTACGACATCTTAGGAGTTTCGCCGACCGCCACCGAAAATGAACTCAAAAAGGTACGTGGTTTCAAGCCGACAACAGCGGAGAAGCGAGAATGTTCGGTCGACATCCATCCTGCCGAGCGTGGCCTTTATAGCGGCTGCTCTTTAGCTCGTCTTAGCTAGCGTTCAAGTCCAACACACACACACACACACACCATGCGAAGCGCTAGCTAGCTAGGGTCTGTGAAGGGATTCGGGGATGTGAGGCTCCGCCGTGGGGAAGCATGTTGTATGTAGCGGCGCGGTGCGGGTATACGCCTCGTATCGCTTGGGACGGGAGGGCTAAAGTAATGTAAACGCTATTCAATTGAAGCGGCGAGTGGAGGAAGATTGATGGGCATGCTGTCTTTAGCTGACTGGCTAGTTGTGTTGATCCCCCCCTCTGTAGTCGCCGAGTGTGTCCATTCATCGCTCCTCGACTCTTAAAAGTTGGTTTAAAGCAAACGTTGAAGCTCGCCGCTGAAATAATGTGGCGATGGGAGTGAGTCCTTGTTTGGCTCATGGTGTTGTACACATTGTTGCTCACCAGGTGGGTAACGCTGATGTTCGGGATATAATTAATGCTACACTAGACCACCATCACTGTGATGATTTATATATAGGCTGATAATTACATTATCCACATCCTTATATTTCATATAGTCTCTAGTCCTCACGCCCGTCGCCCGTGCTACCGAAGGAGGTCGTTGTAAAAGGCTGTCAACTCAAGCTGCGTGCCTAGTTGCAGTGTCACGGTTTTCTGACAACAGGGCCTCAAACTCGACAACGACCAGGCAACGCAGTTCACCGATGACAGTGGTGTTTGTTTACTGTCCGCTGAAGCTTTTCTAATAGTAACCAAACGTTATAAGCCTCAAGCTAAACTATTATTAGGGATGTTAATGTCATTGGTTTGTGGTTTACAGTCCTACCGCAAACTGGCCAAGGAGTATCACCCTGATAAAAACCCTGATGCCGGAGATAAGGTATGAGTCACCAAAACACCATCATTCATGTATTCATACAACTGGGTTTTAAGGGGGGACCCTCATCATTTTTCTTTCTTTTTTCAATGAGGAAAATATTTTTCCAAAAAATATGTCCAGGATCAACTAAATTATTTGAGTTTGTCAAGTTTATTTGACAGAAATGACTATCAACAATAGTTAAAAATGTGGACATTATCTATTTCATATCACAATTGTTGTTGTTTCTGTCTAGTTCAAGGAGATTAGTTTTGCATACGAAGTACTGACCAACCCTGAGAAGAAGGAGCTCTATGATCGCTATGGAGAGCAGGGACTACGAGAGGGAGCTGGTGGTGGAGGGCCAGGCATGGATGATATCTTCTCTCACATCTTTGGTGGAGGACTGTTTGGCTTCATGGGGGGGCAAGGAGGCAGAGGGGGTCGTAATGGGGGCAGGCGGAGAGGAGAGGATATGGTGCACCCCCTCAAGTGAGTTGGCACAAAGAATGCTCAAATGACACTTTTTGGTGTGAATCAAAGAATGTGAAGCTGTCTTTTATTTGGGATTCTAACGTGATTCGTTATCTGTCACAGAGTTTCCCTTGAAGACATGTACAATGGCAAAACCACCAAACTACAGCTGAGTAAGAATGTTCTATGTAGCTCCTGTAACGGGTGAGTCTTGTTCAATTAAAACATTTATCACAATTAAATCCCATGCTTGAAATGGGAAATGATAACCTAAACTCAATTGTGTTGGCTTTCATGTCCACCTAAGCCAATCCGTTATTTTGCTTGTTGTCTTTCAGCCAAGGGGGCAAGGCTGGAGCCGTGCAGAAGTGTGTCGCGTGTAGAGGGCGTGGCATGAGGATCATGATCAGACAACTGGCCCCAGGCATGGTCCAACAGATGCAGTCAGTCTGCACAGACTGCAGCGGAGAGGGTGTGCTGCAACCGTACAAATACAGACACTAAAATCCAAAAGACTGTAAAGTCAAGTGAACTTCATTTGTATAGCCCTCGATCACAATTAAAAGCTTCGGGCTTTACAGGCCACATCTTTTGGATACCCCCCTTACACTGTCTGTGGTTGAATCCATGGGCAGTCTATGGATTTATTCATGCCTTGGAAAGGCTAGAAATAATAATAAAGGCCCATTGCCCATTACAAGTTAGCATAGTCTGAATGTACATCTTACATATGCCTGCTTTGTTTGTTGAGCAGTCAAGAAGGTATTACATTTGTAACACTCAGAAACCTCCAAACATTTGCAGTCCTGCAACAATAAGCAGAAAAGTTAATCACTAACCTTTTAATTATCCTAATTATTATCCGTAAATTGTTCCTTGGAAATTGTTTTGGAAAGAGCTTATTAGAAAAAGTGCAAGTTAAGAATACATTTACATGCGCTGTAAAATCCTAACGTTGTCTATTCCTTTCCGAGTGTAGGGGAGTTGATCAATGAGAAGGACCGCTGTAAGAAGTGTGAGGGCCAGAAGGTCTGCAAGGAGAACAAGCTTCTGGAGGTGCATGTCGACAAAGGCATGAAGCATGGCCAAAAGATCACCTTCTCCGGGGAGGCTGACCAGGCACCAAACATTGAACCAGGAGACATTGTACTGGTGCTGCAGGAGAAGGAGCACGAGGTACACACTTCGATGAACCCTTGCCCGGGCATAATGCTCAGTGTATTGGTTGTGGATGTTAGATTATGATTTATCCATGGCGGGTGCTGCTTATATCTGGTGGTTGATTTGAAACAATGTGTTAAATGTCTCATCAAGTTTTTTTTCCTTTTTCTTTTTAGTATTTCAATCGTGAAAGCAGTAACCTCCATATGACCCAGCGTATTGGCTTGGTGGAGGCTCTCTGTGGCTTCCAGATCACTGTGGCACACCTTGATGGGCGCCAGCTTCTTGTCAAGAGCCCACCTGGCAAGGTCATAGAGCCAGGTATGTGCCCTTTCCTCTGATATGAAAAATATATAGTCCCATACACGTATTATGTTGAATCTCCCCTCGAAAAACTCACCAGAAGACTTTCCATGTATCAAAGAAAGCCCTTTTCTGTTTTCACGTGTGATAGTTGTATTTTTGTTTGAGATTAGACATTCGAAAATCGCTTGATACAGGATGAAATTTGGTGTATATCGAGAATTGTAAATCATAACGTTGTTTTTTCGGTTAGTCTGACTGTCACTCTTGTTGCTGTGCCTGACAGGCTGTATCCAGGTGGTGAAAGGTGAAGGAATGCCCCAGTATAGGAATCCTTTTGAGAAGGGAGACCTTTACATGAAGTTTGAAGTTCAGTTCCCCGACAACAACTGGATTAACCCTGAAAAACTAGTCGTAAGTTAGAATACATGATGCCTGATAAAAAAAATAATAATAAAGAAAACATTGTACTTTTTCTAGATATAAAAAAAAAGAAATTGCCTATTGTGTGGAGACACGGGAGTGAGCCTGTCGCTGTTCCCCAGGAACTTGAAGACCTGCTCCCCGCCCGCGCGGAGCACCCCATCATCTCTGCCGACGTCGAGGAGGTGGAGCTCAGCGACTTCGACCGAGCCCAGGGGGCCGGCAGTGGCGCTCGAAGGGAGGCGTACAACGACAGCTCTGACGAAGAGGGGGGCCCGCACGGCCCCGGAGTGCAGTGCGCTCACCAGTAGAAGAGACCTGTGTACCTTTTACACACACACACACAAAAAATAATAATTACACGTACAACGACATACGCACACATCGACATTCACACCTTGAGTACCACTGCTCCCACACAAGTCCAGAGTTGACACGTACGTGCACATTCCTCTCTTTTCTCAGTTCCTGGGGAAACGAGAGTTTGCTAACATCCGTCATGCTCATTCTCTCCAGTTCTAGCGTGGCTGGATATGTGACCAATATAATGTTTATGGACTGCAGTGATCGTCCGTCATCAGCGAGGTGAATATTCCTTTATCGGCTACGTTTAATGAAACCCTCCGAAAAATCCATGCTAGGCTTTTCCGTGTCACCGTGGCGACATGCCCGAATAGTGTATAGAATGCAACTATTGCACCATCTGCCATCTTGTATAAGGTGTAGTCTAGTCTTTCCCATGCGAGCGCATGGTACTGAATTGCCGCAGAACTCGCACATCCAGGTCCCGTGTCAAGAATGTAGGGTGGTGCATTAAGATTTGCCAACGCGACTTTCTGTACCTTGCAAGTGTTCCTGCAATCAAAGATCCCAAATTGGCAGGATCCTACCTGATGACAGCCGTCGAAGCATGTCGTCAACTTGTACCGAGGTAAACGGGTAGGGGCATCCCTGGCCCTTCCAGTAATTGAATGGGTTTTCTTGGATCTGAGAATGACCCAGCTTTTCTTTGACTACTATATTGAATATTGATATTGAAGCTTAATATTGGAGTTATTTGTAGTAATAACGCGTCTTTGTTGGGCACCATGTTTTCTTGGGTCAATACCTTTTTAAGTTGCTTAGTGAGACATTAGGACTGCAACACATGAACCCAAGTTTGAGTTGAACCTCTGTTTTGAGTCAAAGAGTCACATGAATTGATATGTCTGGGAGCCACGGTGGAATATTCCGTTTCCCGTTACCGGTTTTTATTATGTTTTGGGTTTGGATATTAGATCAAATAGTTTTTAGAAGGAAACGGGCACTGATAAAAAAAATACACAAATAAGCACTTTCTATACTTAAGTCCCATGACCGAGCGCCGTCTGATTAGGAAAACCTCTGTGCTCACTCCTTCTCTGTGTTAATATGCATCTTTGCCGTTATAGAGGTGTGACGCCAAGCGATTTGCCCAAGGACATTTTGACGCACCCCCTCTCCCAATGAGCCTGTAAATACTTGTTCTAGTGCAGAGGTGCAGCTATGGTCCATTCTGAGGTCACAGCACTTATATTTCAAAATAGCCTGTTGGTTACCTGTTCTGTTGCTAATGTTATGTTGACATACAGGTGTGTGGATGGGAACCTCTCTAGGCGGGTGGCATGTACTGTATCATCTAATTTAGGCCACAGACAACCTACAGAAGACTTAAGGTCAATTGCTAATGATTGAACGTGTTTATGCCTATCTGTCAAGATGATAAACTATATTAAAAAAAAGTTACCATATAGGACCGTTGTCTTTGTTGAATCTTTATTTCTTGATATTTCTATTCAATATTTTCCCCCCCAAGTCTTTCCACGTTTTATTCACAAGACAAGTCTTATGTCAAGTCATGGCCGTGTACAGAAATGGTGAATCAGTTGGGTTAAAGATTTCTTGTTCATGTAAACGATATGACCAAGAAAATAATTTATGAATTTGGGCATTTGTGTTAAGAAATGCTACGATCAATGGAAGCAATACCATAGACTGGGAACATTGGTAATGTATCAGATGCAATCCATACATCAGTTAAGAATCTGTTACCCCATTACATACAGTAGGGAATGCATTGCGTGTATACAATTCACAATTGGTATGGTGGTGAGCTGGTACTGTGTGAAAGCTGTTGAATACATGTTATTCTGTGCTGTTCTCTGTGTCTGTACTGTGGACCACTGGACCCAGGAGTTCTTTAAAGCCAGCGGTGTTCCTAGTATGGAAAAGAGAGGAGGAGGAAGTGCATCACAGTCAAACCACCATCACAACATTGTACATCTTCAGAGCTGTACGAAGTGGTTCCTCACCTGTCTCTTTTGGACTGCATCACACAAGATCTCTCTCTCCTCAGCTGTTCCAGCCGGGCTCTGACGACGGTCTTCTGCTGAACCTTGTCTTCCTGGAAATGCCAAAACATGCAAAGCAACCTTTTCATCTCTGGTGCTTCTCATTATCCAGCCGGGTAGACTTGGAGGATTCAATTGTGTGTGTGAGTGTGTAGACCGTCACCTGTGGTAGATTGTGTGTTAGGTGCTCTAGTGCTTCTTTCTGTTTCAGACCAAGCAGATCCTCTTCTGCCTTTTTGTTCTGAACAATCGAGAGACGCTCCTGAACCTTCAAAAGTAAAAACAAAAGAAATGTCAGCAACGCGGACCAACACGGACCAAGTATAATTGATCATTGTTTCTTTCTCCTGACCCTAAGCAGCTGTCTGTCTCTGTCTCTCTGTTGCTTCTCCTCGACTTTCCTCTGCATGTCCACCAGGCTGCGCATCGTCTTCTCCCTCTCCATCAATGACACTGGCTCCCTTGTTTTATGGCCCTTCCATGATCTTTCATCCACCGCCCTCTTTTTCTCTGGGACCTCCTATTGAGCAGCAGAAAAACGGTGCATGTCAGTTCTGGGCTGAGTAAAAAGGAACAGGGCTGCCTTTAAATAGTCAATGTCTAACCATGTGGACCACTCAGTGCTTTTACAGAAGTAGAGCGGACGTGGTGACGCTCTTCTTACTGTGGTTGGGGGGACGCAGGTATGGTCCTCAGCTGGAAGCAGTTCAATTCCTTCATGAGCCCATGGCTCTGCTGTACATTGGACCGAGCCAACTTCCACTTCTGCCTGGTCCCTGCAAGCCTCTCCCGTCATGTCGTTGGAGGTCATGTACAGCTCTTGCTGCAAGTGCTGCTGAATCTCCGTAGAAGGAACCAGGGGCTGCAATTGTGCAACCCCTCGCTTCTCTGTCACAAAACCATGTGCTTGGAAGCCGCCCTCAGAGGGAGTTTGTTCGTTCTCCACCTGGTGTTTGCTTATGTGCCTTTCAACCTTTGACACAGGCTTCATCAGGAGGGAAGAAGTTGCGGTTAGATATTTTCCCTGATCACAATTATGGTCTCAAAGGCCGAACAACACCGCATTAACCCTAAGCATTTCAAATAACACAATAATCCTTCAGAAGACCACTCCAGATGGATTCCCTTTTCTTAGGAAGACAATAAAGGAAGACAATAAATCTGCCAAGCCAGACGTACACCATGTTGTATGATACTGTCGATGACGCTCTACTGCGCTGTGTAATACCTGTATCACCGACTGAGCCGGCGGCGGCTCAACCAACACTTCCATGTGGGCCTCCCCGGCCTCGTCCACGTCCCCCATGCCGACGCGGACGCTGCACTCCCCTGAACCCCCGCGGACGGCCTCGGGGTCGCATTGTGTCTGCTTGCTCCAGGCTAACGTGATCAGAGAGCCCTGCTTCTCGTAGCCCTGTTCTCTCTCCCCTCGCTGGTCCTCCTCCTCCTCACAACCCCCTTCCTCTTCAGGGCGCCCGTGGCGGGGCTCTGCGGCGGTGTCCGAGACGCACAGGATCTCCAGGTAGGGCAGTTCCTCCAGGGCCGCACCGCAGCCTTTGGAATTGGAACAACGCACATGACTGTGGTGAGGGCGGGTGTGTGGCGGGGGATGTGCAGGTTCTCCTGGGGGTGGTTGCGATCGGGGGTTGATTCTGGGTTATTTCGTCAATATTTATTATGCGTCATAATACCTGTGCAGAGGTCCTGTCTCGGAAAAACCTCTTCAGCGGCTGGTACGGCTCCTGGTTCCTCGGGTGATGTGACGGGGCTCTCGGCGGGAGCTGCAGCACTTTGATTGTGAAGGCCGGCATTGCTGTTCAGTTCTGTGATTGGCCCAGACTGGCTTATCACTAACCCGACCTTGACCGCTGAGGATTCAGGAATGTCAGGACTGAGGATGTTGTGCAGGTTGGCAAAATGCTGCGTTTGGAACTCAGACCGGTATTTGTCGCTCAGAACCTGGAGGTGCTCAATGCTCTTTATCACACACACACACACACACACACGCACGCACACACACACACACACGCACACACACACACACACACACACACACACACACACACACACGCGCACACATGCGCACACACGCACACGCACGCAAACCATAGTACCATGTATTATTCATGTACCCACATTCCGAGATGATTGTTGCAGAACGGCTCGTTGACAGGAAAGGTGGCGAGTAGCTGGGTCTCACCATGTGGAGTAGCGATGACAGTACAGTAGAAACCTGGGCCTCCTGGGTATCTGTCAGCTGCCTCAGCAGTATCACAGCACTTTCTTCCCATCGGTTGGCAGACCCCATTGACGAACTGCCTACTCCATCCTGGCTCTCGCTCTGGTGGGGCTGCGTTCTGGGCCAGGGTGGTGTACGTGTTTGCAGTGTTTGAGAGTTAGACTGTTCGAGGGGAGCGCGTGTCTGGAGATTGCCACCGATTTGTTGCAACCTCCGGAGGCAGCCATCTTTTAAAGAACCATGCCGTTGTTTTTCGTCTATAGGGGGAAGCAGGGGAAGCAGTAGTCATTCAGAAGATATGAAATGTGTATTCAGTATTTATGCTAAGACAAGCCAAAACAGACTTACTGTCCCTTAAAGGGCACTGGTTTTCCTGTCCCTCAAGCTGGTCCAGGGAGACTCCATGCAGCAGCCAAAGGAGGTACTCCCTCTCTGCCTTTTGCTGCAGAACCAGCAACTGCAGCACTGCCTGGTGGGGTTAGGTTAGGATTGGGTCAGAGGTTCTGATCCAATGTTGGAGAGCGTGTGTCTGCATGTAGTACTGGCTGTAATAATGCAAAGGGGTAGTCTTTAGTCTGAGCTATACCGTGGGTTAAATTGGTAACCCTTAGTATAAGAGGTGAACAGATATTTCGATGCATGTACCTGCTGCGGTGACACTGAGATGCAGATCTCTTTCTCCTTCTCTTCTTCATCGCCATGAAGCCACTGTTCTGCCATCTCCTGCCTGCTGCAGGTGTTGCTTACACACGGCCTTTTGAGGTGCATGTGGTTTTACATGTGGAAAAGACAATAGCGATCAGGGGTCATGAATTCGGCATCTTCATATAATTCCTATTTCCATGGTGTGTCTGGTGGTCTAACCAGGACTCCCAGAGCTGTCTGGCTGCAAGCAGAGCTCCGTAGGACCTGCGCTCTGTTTGGGCTCTGAACGTGGCAAGCCTGATGTAAAGAAACAACAGCTTCAGGCTCTCCCTGTCAAGCCTGCAAAGACAAAGAGCCAACAAAACACGACGTCAATGTCAATAAAGGCATCATTTCCTTGAGAGTTTTTTCCGTCATTTGCCATAAAAAAAATATTGCAAAATCAAAAAAAAAAGTCCAAGCAATGATGCGCTAACGTGATTTGGGCAAAACACTGGTGTAATGCATTTTGATCAGTCTGTTTTGGCCTTCATATCAAGGGGTCAACTAGCATGATGAATGTGTGGTACCTTTTGCTGAGGTGTGTCAGTGAATCCATCTCTTGTTGGCGAGAGGCGTAGGCCTCTGTCAGGACGGTCATGGCAGACCAAGACGACCGTACATTGGACTCAGCGGAACCTGTCGGGAACGACCGCCCATACGTCCTGCCAGGACAGCAAACACTTTGACATCAGTCTGATTTTATTCACGCAGATGAATAAATGTGTGTGTGCGCGCTCATGCGCGTGCGCTTATTACTTGTAAATCCTGAAGGCCCCTGGCAGCTCAGTCAAACGAAACAGGTCCCCAGAATGCAGAGCCCGCTCGGCCAGTTCTTCCAGCCTTTCCTTCTCCTTGTCTTGTTGCCATGTCGGCAGGGTCTCCCACACACTCAAACCTGTAGTGTGTCAGTTATGCAAAGACACACATGTCACATACAGTACGCCATTATAAGGCTCCAGTGTAGTGATACCGCTGACCCCAGGCGTGGTGTAGCCGTACCGTACTGCTGCCCCAGCATCTCTGTATACAGCAACCCGGTGACCACGGCGTACTTCATCTCCACCAGTGATAGCAGATCGGCCAGGGTCAAACAACCCAGAGCGTGACCCCTGACCTCCAGACCTGTAGCACGCCACTGTCTGGGTGCTATGCTGTGCACACCTTCTGTCACCAGCCTAGCATTGATGAAAACAACTTGACTTGCAGTTGACACAACCAGAGGGGAATAATAGCAACAACAAAGAATTTCATGGTTTCTTGCAAGGTGGGTAGAGTTTCACAGAGAGGTTTGTTATACAGGAGGTGTTTATAGATACATTTGACAGTAAGGATACCTGGCCCAGCACTGTCTCGCGCTCCTCTTCAGACGCAACATACACCTGTGGTTATGCTCCGTCTGTACAGGTTTAAGAAGAGGTGAGCGTTAATGTCCAGACACGACTGATGATTATGTATCTACAGGAGAGAATTAAAAGTCAAAACGTGAGCTGTGATGGAAACAGATACCCGTGAAAGGTCCGTGTCATCAGAGCCAGGGGGTAAGGAGGCTGAATACAATATGTTCTGAGCGTGTTTGAAGGTGCCTGAGTCTGAGCGAGCATGCATGTTGTCTGGGTTTCGCTGATCCATGTGTTCCTGTGTGTCCTTTAGGTATCCCTTCTTCTTGTGTTTCCCCATGTTGAGCAGCTGCTGGGACCAGTAGAGCTGAAACAACAAACACAGCGACCTCTTACATACTTGGTGACAAGGAATGAGTTATGTGTTGGAATGTAATGCATGATCCCATATGCGTCAGGAGTAAAATCATATTTATACCTCCTCGTTCCTTTCTCTCTCTTTCTGCATTTCTAAAAGAACGCCCAGGATGTGGTCCCCGACACACGACCACCCCTCATCTTCCCCAGCCACCTGGCGAAGTTGAAGAGAGTATAATAAATGAGTTAGTACAATGAAATACTGATTAATGTGCGTAAGCAGAAATGCACCTGGGGATTATGTGATGCGTATTCCATTACAAAAAGCACGACACATGCAAACACATGCATCCATCCATATTGGTTTACTTTCTTCATAGCAACAAGGACATCATCTGTCGTCGAGGGGTAGTGGAAGACTTTCCGGTAGATTAGGCTAACATCTTCAGAGGAAAACTCTCCTCCGGCGGAGATACCCAGAGCACGGTACAAACCATCCACGATGCACATCTCGAGAGATACACACAGAAATTAAATGAGCAAAACCGTACATAACCCAAAGTTGATGCATGGTAAACAAAAACCAAGTGTCCTACCTGCTCATCCATGTTCCCACACTGTTTGTAGTCGATTATAAATTATACACAGTGTCACTATGGTTACCACAAAGTCTTTTGGGACAACACTTGGTTCATGTTACAACCAGGGACACGCTCATAGGCCCCTGAATGAAGGTCCTTCCTGATCCGATTTAGCTTACTGCAGCCGAGGGGGAAAAGAAACACTAAAATAAAGGCTGTGTCTGCCAATTGGCTGAGAGATACCATGCTGCCATTTTCAATGAGTTGCTGTTTGTTATTTCAGGTCAGGGGGGCACCTACAGGCATCATGTTTATACTACATGAATGTAGAGGTGGTGTCAAGCAAGATGTTAACTTAACACTGGAAGCAAAATGGTCCAATTATTAATGATTAAAAACAATCTTTTTTTTGTTGTTCAAGAAATGTACATACGGTATGTAGTGGAGAAATAGATGCATATGATGCAAACACAGAAGGTAACATTAAGGTACTGCTAAGAGAAGGTAGGGAGCGTTGTCTGTTCACCCTGCAGTTAGATAGCCTTTACTCCCTGTTGCTACCATGTCCTATGGTTTTATCAATCGACATTATTGTAAAATCCCCCATGTTTTGCTCACTTATTCACACACCACTGAGTAAACACATTGTCACTACCTGCTGCTTCTGGTCAATTATTATTCACATCCAATTTGTGCCCTTTTTCAAATCCATTTAGACCGGTTCCCCTCCCTTACTTCCATTGGCATAGACAGCTGGGGGTTGTACAGATTTCATAGCACGTTGTGCTATGGCAAGAATGTACATTTATATGGAAACATATCAGTGTTTCACCTAGGCCTATATGGTTGGAATTCAGTTTAAAATGGTATCAAAGTGAACTTGCAGCCATGTGTGTGTTTTCTTTAATTTACTGTGGGAATTCAATAGACGTGAGATTTGCCTTTTGAGTTGAGTACCAATCTTATTGAAAAATCTGCCACATAGCTTACTGCAAATTCCAGCACTCACTGTTGACTATATTAAACCCTTAGTTCTCAGCATCAATCACACCGAGTGAACGATCATGCAGATCAAATTCAGTCGGATCAACATGTTTGTGACGCGATCATGTGCTAGAGCCATTGGGCCCTGGAGATTCTGTGTCCTCTTTGCTCATCGTCATGATCTTGAAATAGTTGTGTGTTGGCTTGAACCCCGTAATAGTCGCTATATACAGTATATAGCCTAGTTGTGTTTTTTGGCACTGCAGTATGCCTGTTACCTGATGCAGATGTAGCCGATAAGACTCGTCTCCTAGCCTTAGTTCTCTGTGACACTAGACAACCTTTGTGTGGATGTTTTCAGGCCCTTTTCATTAGTTTACATTTTCTTACACGTGCTCCAATCATTAACGATAGCTGGATGTTTTCTATCAAACCCATGTCGAAATGTTGTAGTGTTTTTGTCATTTGCACACATAACAAAGATATTAAGCTTTTAATATTTATACAATTCAACAGCAATATGCAGTATTATCGTGTTATGTTGCATAGTGTACAATGTTCTCAGTGATCATATAAACATTTGCTGAACTAACACTACAATTGGAGGGGATGTGATTGAGGTTGAAAAGGTGAGATATACAGATATACATATCGTCCCTGCTCAGTGCGACATTTGGCATTGGAATGCATGTTTGCTTACATTCTACTACATGTTTTAAAACAAAATTGAACACAAATAGGATGCCCAGAGTGGAGCAAATAAAACAATACTTAACTCAGTTAAAGGTAGGTTTAATAATTATTCTCTTAAGTCGTATCCAGCTCCCTAGTTCAACGTACGAAGATGGACATTACATTTTTTCCATGTCCATTCTCATATTCCCCATCATAAACATGTATTTAGGTTTCTGCAAAGGTGCTTTAGCCCCACCTGCAGGCTCCAAGCAGGAGCAAGAACTAGCTCAAAAGACACATTTTTCCTTAAAGTGAATTTGTTTTTCACTTTAAGGAAATGTAGTCACAGTAATTCTGTTCTTTTGTTTATCACCTCACACTTTTCTACCGTGATGATGGCTCTCCTGATTTTTTAGGATAAAAAAATTGTAATATGATTGGAAATGAAATCTGTAATTACGCCTCACCTTCGTGTTATGATATTCACTTTCAATCAGCCTAGTTTTAGTACTCTTGAAGTAGTATAAAAAAAAAAATACAAATTAAGGTTGTGTCTCAACATAGCGTAAATAAATTTAAAAATCACAAAAAAGCCGCTCATAAATAATTGTGATTGAAGACAATCACCAACGACATGGATAAAATATGTCGCATTCAACATTACACGGTGAAGAGAATGTGATCCTAGTTCATAGGTCAATAATATAGTGGTTCTTTGGTTTAAGACATTCTGCATCTGGAACACAATGGAAGGCTGCAGTCCTTGAGGGTTTAGGTGTGAGGTGTGTTAGGCAGAGATATATATCTATATATAGCGTTTAATAATGTGTATATATAGCATAGAAAAGTTGAGAAATATCTCCCAGTGCAGTCGGAGGCTATATTTGAATGGGCTCACTTGCTCCCTCGTTCACTTACAGTATATTACCAAGTACAAGTAAGGCAGGTAATATGGCGAATCTAGACACTGACTATGTTGAAATGAAATGTACAATGTGTGAACCTGTATGTCCCGGACCCTAACCCTAACCCTTACCTCTATTAGAAGGATACAAGTACAGGCAATACTTGGCTGTGCATCATGGGATATAGTGAGGAAATAAGTGTGCCATCTCCTGTGCCCTTTATTTCTTGCCGCACTATGGGTACTAAGTAGCGCACAACGTAACAAGCCAGATTTCTGCACTCACACTTTAGACCAAACTACAAAACGGGGACACCCTAGCAGTTCACACTATACAAGGTGCAAGTGGACCCATTCAAATACGGCCCCAGTGTTGTGGCGCGTGCTGCCCGGGCCCAGGGGTCACACGGAGCCGTGGAGCACGGAGGAGTTGCCGTGGATGATCTTGGGGCACTTTTCCGGAGAGATGCAGTAGTTGCTGTGTAGGACCAGCCCGGCGGGGCACTGGCACCCGGGCACACAGGGCTTGAAGCAGTGGCTCTCTATGACCCCCAGGGGCACGTCCGCGTTGAGGCAGGTGACCGGACACGGGGGGCCGCACTCGTCAAACACAAAGCCCCTCTCCGCCGGGCAGCCCACCGCTGGAGGGGGTGGGGGGAAGGCATGAGAGAGGGGTTAAAACCACCACCACGAGTGCTACTACCGGCACAACTAACACACCCACCACCAGCACTATTTCTACTGCTGGTACAACCAACTACTGGTAGTACTACCACCACCAGTAACAACATAACTATAGTACTAACACTACTACAGGTAGTAATAACCCTCCCCCCCCTCCCCTCTCCGCTGAGTAGTAACATGAGTGCTACCAACATCACAGCTTGTATGAGTGTGTGTTTGCAAACATAGCTCTGTGTACATGAGTGTCGGTGTGTACACAAGTGTGTTGCGCGTTATGTGTGCGTATATAGCGCAGCGTATGAGTGTGCGTATCACGGCGTGTCGACGCGTGTGTGTTTGCGAGCTTGAGGTCTGTGTACACTGAGTATATACACATAAATATACGACCGTATGAGTGTGTGTGTGTGTGTGTGTGTGTGTGTGTGTGTGTGTGTGTGTGTGGTTTCCCCGCCCGCTCACCGCACAGCGAGGGGCTCCTCCACTGCAGCACCACCCCGGCCTCGCGGCACTGGCCCGCGTAGGCCTCCAGCGCGTCGCACAGACACTCGTCCGTGTTGGCCCCGCACGCGCACAGGTCGTAGACGCAGGCGCCGTGCCAGGGCTCCGGGGGCACCACCCGGTGGCAGGGCTTGAACACGGCCGACTTTAGGACCTTGCAGCGCCCGTTGGCCCCCTTGCGGGCCTGGTAGCCCGCCTCCCTGCAGGGGTCCACGTCCTCGCCGGGGCGGCAGGCGGAGAGGGCGTGGCTCTGGTTCACCACCTAAAGGGGGGGAGGGGGGGGGGGGGGACGGCGTG
>JAOPJL010000162.1:928714-942677 GCA_027123545.1 Trisopterus esmarkii | reverse complement strand
GACAAAGCTCCATCAGAGCCTCCAAAGGCAGCAGCTTCCCAAGCTGCTCCTAAAGCAGGCCAGTCTACCTGTCCACTCTGTAAGGTGGAACTCAACATGGGCTCCAAGGATCCTCCCAACTACAACACCTGTACGGATTGTAAGAACACTGTCTGCAACCAGTGTGGATTTAGTCCAATGCCAAATGTTGGGGTAAGACAAAATTAAGACGCCATACATTTTTGTTTACTATAATGATAAAAGAGTAATAGAAAATGATGGTATTTTCTGGATGTAACCTCAATAATAGATATCATTGAAATGATTATAGTGGGTGTAACGTAAACCTCCTCAGCCATTTAATTTCACTTTTAAGTATTTAAATGTACTTTTAACACATTACACAACAAATTAATATGATGATCACTCTCAGAGATTAGGAAGCTGTACGTGATAGAGCTATTGGATCTTTCAACTTGTTTCAGGTGACTTTTAATTGATGAATGCATTAAAAATGTATTGGTCTATCCAAGGTTCAAATAGTACAACATAGCCTAAGCTATACAGGGCCATAGATGGATATGTAGGTAGTAAACGTTCATCATTAAGTTATGTTAATATACTTTTTCTGATGGAAGGCATTGGAAATATGAATACATAATGTCATACCAAAGTCCATCTTAATACATAAATAGATATATATATCTGTATTCTGTATTCTTGGATTTAATGCATTATAGCGCATCTGAATGCATCTAATCTAAGCATAAACAGATACAGAGGTACAACAACATCCTCAATATGTTGCCACTATGCTTGTATTATATGCTTGCTTAATATTTCCTGAAGATATAGATATTTATTTCTGCTGATGGTTCATATCCTTATACAGATGCCATATAAACCTCACAAAAAATGTGGCATCTGTGTCTATGTGATGCAGTTTGACTCAAATGTATTTAATTTGCATCCCATCTCTGCTTTACCGAAATCCAAATCGCCAACTAGCATAATCCTTGTAGGAATACCTAGCTTCAACATAATCTCTGCTGATGTATCATCGATTCAGACTCAAAGCAAATGACAGTGTGACCATCACCCATGTCAATGCTGACCTAGCGAAAACACAACCACCGTAAGGAGACCGTTTGAGAGGACAGTTTTGTTCAGTCCATGCACATGAGTACCTCTTCAGGGAAGAACGTCACGGCCCTCCCACCGGGGCATTGAGCTCTAGCGGAACGACAGACTGGCGGCTGGAACCGTCACAGCGTCTTCTCGGTTATGCTCAGCGGCAGGGAGACCCTGACACTTGACTCTGTAATTCAACGCACACAGCGCTAGTAAGAGAGATCACCGAGAACAGCCTAAGGCTATTGGTCTTTCGGCTCTGTCCGTGTTTGTACGCTGAGAGTGTTTCAAATCCCTAACCTCCATATTGGAATGGGAGGACTGCTGGTGATACTAGCTGGGGCATGTTATTCGAGGTTTCCCATTACATTTTTTATGTTGTGGATTTATGACAAGGATACTCATGCCTTTTGTCAGCATTAAATATGCCTTGTTGTAATTATACGATTTTAAGAGGACTGTATTAATGACAATACGTATACAGCATATTACGTTTTTGGATAATATAAGTATAAATGTGTAATGTTGATTACTATGATTATTTCAGATGTATAACACAACTATTTTTTTTAATTTTGCATTCACAATAGGAAGGGGGAGAAACAAATATTAATAATTAATATAGCCTATTTTTTTGTTTGAAAGAAAACTTAATGGGAATCACTCAACTCAATGCATTGTTTTTATGTATCATGTTCATGAGCTGTTTGTATGTGCGTATGTGGCATTTTCCAGTTTATTTTTAGGATTTAATTCTAGGATAATATTTACCGCTTTCTAAGATGGATACCTTTTGAAGAAAACATGAAACACATTTTAACCACTCTATCCTGTGACTGCTGTGTTTGAATAACTGATTTGAACCCTCCATTTTTGTGTGTTTTCTCATTGAACAGGGAAAGGAGTGGTTATGTCTTGACTGTCAGGTGAAGCGAGCTTCAGGGGCCATGGATGAAGCTGGTCCTCCGGTTAGAAAACCACAGGCTTCCCCTAATAAAGCATTGTCACAAAAGGAGACATCTATAAATCCCAGCCAAAAACAACCAAGTCCATCTCCTGGTCAGAAAAAACCAGTGGAGAGCCAGACGAAGTCAGGGCCTCAGAAACCTCCAGACGAAATCAATCAAGCTGGAAGAAAGCAGAGCACACAGCAGGAGTCTGGGGGCTTCTTTGGCTTTGGAAGTTCTAAGGCTCAGCCTGATGCTGCAAAGCCTGAAGAGTCAGTCACTGGGAAGATGTTTGGCTTTGGTTCCTCCATCTTCAATTCTGCATCCACCTTGATTACCACGCCACCTGTTTCTCCAAAAATGTCAGCCGCAAAGGACACCAAACCACCTGCTGTCCAGAAAGCAGAGCACGAAAAGAAACCAGAGCAACCTCAGCAGGCCAAGGCTTCACCATCAGTACAGGCCAAAGTGGACAAAGCTCCATCAGAGCCTCCAAAGGCAGCAGCTTCCCAAGCTGCTCCTAAAGCAGGCCAGTCCACCTGTCCACTCTGTAAGGTGGGACTCAACATGGGCTCCAAGGATCCTCCAAACTACAACACCTGTACGGATTGCAGGAACACGGTCTGTAATCAGTGTGGATTTAATCCGATGCAAAACAAATCAGAGGTAAGACTGCATAAGCAATTGTATGCTTTTAGAGGTGCCGTATGAACATTTTAAGAGCTATTGTTTGAGTGTAATTCGGGTGAAATAGCACAGCTATCTATCAGCTATTAGTAGGGAAATGAGCTGTGAGAATACCTGTATCAAGTTGATCGCACATTGCCTTTGTATGAGCTAATTTAGGTTTTAGACCACTCCTGAATTATTTTTGACCAGGAGGGCATCTCTTCTGTGATTGGTTCAGGGAATCCATCTTGCTTGTCCATTGTGCATACAATGAAACACAATGATCAATAGCAGAGAAGAGAGAAGGGAGTAGAGAGGGAAGGGACTTCTATGTGGTTGCTAGGTTTCACCATCTTGCTATATATGTATATATATGTATATATATATATACATTTTTTAATGGTGCTGTAATAATAGTATTATAATCCTCATTACATTACATTTTAATCTGTTGTTTTTATTTGAATGTATGTTTTGTCACTATACATTGTTGTTGGTTTTATATCTATAAACACAATTACAAGAACAGTTAGATTTAGAGTTTTTTTACAGATTCAAAACTAAAACATGATATATGTCTACCAGTGAAAACCTAAACTCATGATGAACCATCATTTAAAAATTTACATGTACAAATCATGCCTCTCATTAACTCAAAATTATTATTGAACTATTTTAGATTTTGATAATAAATTCACATATTGACATTCATAGTGCCAGTTATTTCTACTTTAAATATTTAGCCTGAACGAAATATTGACATAATCATCGCTCTCCCTCTGTAGTTGAATGGAAGTAGAGTTAATGTGGTCTGATTGTAGAATGTAAAACTGTCAGAAATTACATGTATAATACCTTGTGTAAACCTATGTATTACTCTACAGGTAAAGGAGTGGCTGTGTCTCAACTGCCAAATGCAGAGGGCTCTGGGAGCATCTGAGGCTCCAGGGCAACTATCGGTCAAACCCCAGGCCTCCCCGAAGAAAGTCTCTCCATCTCCTGAACCCCAGAAGAAAGGTATCTCTGAGTCAGCCGGATCTCCTCAAAAAAAGCAGTCAATGCCAGCTGCAGATCCAAACAAGATGGAAGCTGCGATAGTAAAAGATGGGCAAAAGCAATCTAATCCATCTCCTGGTCAGAAAACACCACAGGAGAACCGGAAGACGTCAGATCCTCAGAAACCTCCAGACCAGACTAATCAAACTGGAAGAAAGCAGAGCACACAGCAGGAGTCAGGGGGCTTCTTTGGCTTTGGAGGTTCGAAGGCACAACCAGATGCTGCAAAGCCTGCAGAGTCAGTCACTGGAAAGATGTTTGGCTTTGGTTCCTCCATCTTCAACTCTGCGTCCACGTTGATAACCACACCACCTGTTTCTCCAAAAATGGCAGCTGCAAAGGACATAAAACCACCTGCTGTCCAGAAAGCAGAGCAAGAGAAGAAACCAGAACAACCTCAGCAGGCCAAGGCTTCACCATCAGTACAGGCCAAAGTGGACAAAGCTCCATCAGAGCCTCCAAAGGCAGCAGCTTCCCAAGCTGCTCCTAAAGCAGGCCAGTCCACCTGTCCACTCTGTAAGGTGGGACTCAACATGGGCTCCAAGGATCCTCCCAACTACAACACCTGTACGGATTGTAAAAACGCTGTCTGCAACCAGTGTGGTTTCAACCCCCAGCCAAATAGCACAGGGGTAAGTTTTAAACTGCATTCCTGAATCAAAATTTTATTTTCATGTCATTTTTTACTCATTTATAATTGTATGTATATGATGCCTCTTGTGCTACAGCTCAAATGCTATTATATTTTAACACATTACATTTTCTTTAGTCTACCAAGCATAATTAATAAACCCAACTAAAATCCATTGCCGCTTGGTTAATGTTGCACTTTTGCATTTGAAATATTTTTATATTTCAGAAACCAATCTGATAAAAGTAATGCTGACAAAATAATTTTTCGTTCAATTAGGTGAAGGAGTGGTTATGTCTCAACTGCCAGATGCAGAGAGCATTAGGAGCAACTGAGCCTCCTGGAACACCTATGATGAAACCATCAGCTTCATCCAATAAAGTTCCTAGCTCAGCTGACCAAATGAAGAACCTCCAAATGAATTCAAAGGACAGTAAAAAGGCAGTTACAGAAACTGTTGCTGAAGCGGAGGCCGCTAAAGGGCCAGGGAGCCCGAAACAGTCGACCCCATCTCCTGGTCAGAACACACCGCAGGGGAGCCGGAAGACATCAGGTCCTCAGAAACCTCCAGACCAGACCAATCAAACAGGAAGAAAGCAGAGCACACAGCAGGAGTCTGGAGGCTTCTTTGGCTTTGGAGGTTCTAAGGCTCAACCGGATTCTTCAAAGCCTGAAGAGTCAGTTACTGGGAAGATGTTTGGCTTTGGTTCCTCCATCTTCAACTCTGCGTCCACCTTGATAACCACACCACCTGTTTCTCCAAAAATGGCAGCCGCAAAGGACACCAAAACACCTGCTGTCCAGAAAGAGAAGAAACCAGCGCAACCTCAACAGACCAAGGCTTCACCATCAGTACAGGCCAAAGTGGACAAAGCTCCATCACAGCCTCCAAAGGCAGAGGCTTCCCAAGCTGCTCCTAAAGCAGGCCAGTCCACCTGTCCACTCTGTAATGTGGGACTCAATATGGGCTCCAAGGATCCTCCCAACTACAACACCTGTACTGATTGTAAGAACGCTGTCTGCAACCAGTGTGGATTTAACTCTATGCCAAATGAAACAGGGGTAAGAAACACAACAAATCTGTAGTTTATTGTTCCAAATGTTGGCTATATTTCAAGTTGGATGGATTGTGATATATGAACTAAAATCAAATCTATATTTTAAACTAGTTTACTAGTGTCCCAATGCCTACTAAAATGACCCTACATATACACTTCCTCATTAATATTACTGTTTTTATTCCCTACTATCTTACAGTTAAAGGAATGGTTATGTCTGACCTGTCAGATGCACAGGGCTTCCAATGCATCTGCATTACCTTCAAAACCCCATCTCTCGCCAAACAAAGTCCAAAAAGCAGCTGCCGATAAAGCAGAGATTCAGAAAGTAGCAAGTGAGGTTCCTGGTCAGAAGACATCTCAAGAGACATCTGTTCCAGATGCACAGAAGAGACCAGGAGGGCTCTTTGGTGCCATTGGTTCTAAAACACAACCTGATACTTTGAAAACAACAGAGTCTGTTACAGGGAAGATGTTTGGCTTTGGTTCTTCCGTTTTCAGCTCAGCATCAACTTTGTTGACCTCATCTGCTCAGGAGGAGTCCAGTGCAACACCACCAGGTTCTCGTAAGATGTCTGGACAAGCTCAGGGTTCCCGCAGGTTATCAACGGCCCCAAAGATCTCTCCAAATAGTACGCCCGCAGGTTCTCCTAAAATGTCCCCTTCAAAGGAAGCTAAACCAGCTACGGCGCAGATGCTAGAGGGAGAGAAGAAGCCAGAGCAACCTCAGCAGGCCAAGGCTTCACCATCAGTACAGGCCAAAGTGGACAAAGCTCCATCAGAGCCTCCAAAGGCAGCAGCTTCCCAAGCTGCTCCTAAAGCAGGCCAGTCCACCTGTCCACTCTGTAAGGTGGGACTCAACATGGGCTCCAAGGATCCTCCCAACTACAACACCTGTACGGATTGTAAGAACGCTGTCTGCAACCAGTGTGGTTTCAATCCCCAGCCAAATGTAGCAGAGGTGAGTACATTTAAATATTTAGATATAGCTGCCTAGCCAGCAAAGGCAGATCATCATATATTATTTAACAGATTATTATTTTTTTTTTCGTAAACAATCCCACTTTCATTCACTATCACAATGTGTCTTGTGTTTTTTAGAAGGAGTGGTTATGTCTCAACTGCCAGATGCACAGAGCACTAGGAGCATCAGAGCCTCCTGGAACTCCATTCATGAAACCACAGCCCTCACCCAGTAAACTGCCAGCTGCTTCTGATATCAAAAATAAGGACATCCCCAAATCACATGAACCTCAGGAGAAAGAAACAGCCCTGCACAATGAACAAAACAAGAAGGAAGCTTCAACAACGATATCGTCTCAGAGGAAACAGTCCACGCCTGCATTGCAGCCACCCATATCTGTGGTTGATAAAGAAATCAATATAGAGAGTAAGAAAAACCAAGCACCAACACAGAAAAATCTAATTGGGAGTATGCCGGACAGCTCAGCCTCTGTCAAACAACAGGATTCAGGAGGGTTATTTGGCTTTGAAGGTCCAAAAATGAATGCTGATGCTGCAAAGCCTACAGAGTCAGTTACTGGGAAGATGTTTGGCTTTGGTTCCTCCATCTTCAACTCGGCATCTACCTTGATAACCACCCCACCTGTTTCTCCAAAAGTGTTGGCCGCAAAGGACACCAAACCACCTGCTATCATGAAAGCTGAGCAAGAGAAGAAGTCAGAGCAACCATCAGAGCCTCCAATGACTGCAGCTTCCCAAGCTGCTCCTAAAGCAGGCCAGTCCACCTGTCCACTCTGTAAGGTGGGACTCAATATGGGCTCCAAGGATCCTCCCAACTACAACACCTGTACGGATTGTAAGAACACCGTCTGCAACCAGTGTGGATTCAATCTAATGCCAACTAAAACAGAGGTAGGAAAGCATGCGTTTCAGTGTATTGAATATTATTTAAAATGGATTCAGTTGATAACTTTAGAAACATTACTATATTCATAATGGGAATAATTTACACATCCTCTTTCCTGCTTCAATTACTTTTGCCATCCCTCGTAAAATGGAAATCATCAACGATTATTTGATAATTTTCTTTTGATTTAAAAGAGATTATGTTCAAATACAAAATGTATTTATTCTAATGACTATATTGTATACCTGATTTCTTTCCATAGGATAAGGAGTGGCTGTGTCTCAACTGCCAGATGCAGAGGGCTCTGGGAGCTTCTGAGGCTCCAGGACAACCTTTGGTCAAAGCTCAGGCCTCCCCAAAGAAAGTCTCTCCATCTCCTGAACCCAAGACGAAAGTAATCTCTGAGTCAGCCGGATCCCCTCAAAGAAAACCGTCAATGCCAGCTGCAAATCTAAACAAGGATGAAGTTGCTAAAGGACAAGGTGGGCAAAAGCAGTCGAGCCCTGCTCCTGGTCAGAAAACACCACAGGAGAGTAGGAGGACATCAGGTCTTCAGAATCTTCCAGACCAAAAAAATCTAACTGAACGAAAGCAGAGCATACAACAGGAGTCTGGGGGCTTCTTTGGCTTTGGAGGTTCTAAGGCTCAGCCTGATACTGCAAAGCCTGAAGAGTCAGTCACTGGGAAGATGTTTGGTTTTGGATCTTCAATCTTTAGCGCTGCATCCAACTTGACAACCACACCACCTGTTTCTCCAAAAATGTCTGCTGCAAAGGAATCCAAGCCACCTGCTGTCAAAAAAGCAGAGGAAGAGAAGAACCCAGAGCAACCTCAGCAGGCCAAGGCCTCACCATCAGTACAGGCCAAAGTGGACAAAGCTCCATCAGAGCATCCAAAGGCAGCAGCTTCCCAAGCTGCTCCTAAAGCAGGCCAGTCCACCTGTCCACTCTGTAAGGTGGAACTCAACATGGGCTCTAAGGATCCTCCCAACTACAACACCTGCACAGATTGTAATAACACTGTCTGTAACCAGTGTGGATTTAATCCCATGCCAACTAAAACAGAGGTAGGAGGACCACTTGTCTTTCAGTCTAATTGATGTTAATTGAAAGCAGATTCACTTCGTACTTTTCCAAATGATAACATCTTCATAATAGGCATTATTCACACTTCCTCTTTCATGCTTGATTTCTTCTTTCTAGCACTAAAAATCGAATTTGCATGAACCTTAATTAGGATTTTTGCTCAACAGATTGAAAAAATAATAATTAAGAATGAAATACATTTAGCATTTATTAAACATGATATGTGATAACCTGGTTATTATTCCATAGGAAAAGGAGTGGCTGTGTCTCAACTGCCAGATGCAGAGAGCTCTGGGAGCATCTGAGGCTCCAGGACAACTATCAGTCAAACCCCAGGCCTCCCCGATGAAAGTGCCTCCGTCTCCTGAACCCCAGAAGAAAATTATCTCTGAGTCAGCCGGTTCTCCTCAAAGAAAACCATCAATGCCAGCTGTAAATACGAACAAGGATGAGATTGCTAAAGGACAAGACGGGCAAAAGCAGTCGAGTCCATCTCCTGGTCAGAAAACACCACAGGAAAACCGGAAGATGTCAGGTACTCAGAAACCTCCAGACCAGACCAATCAACCCGGACGGAAGCAGAGCACACAGCAGGAGTCTGGGGGATTCTTTGGCTTTGGAGGTTCTAAGGCTCAGCCTGATGCTGCAAAGGCTGAAGAGTCAGTCACTGGGAAGATGTTTGGCTTTGGTTCCTCCATCTTCAACTCTGCATCCACCTTGATTACCACGCCACCTGTTTCTCCAAAAATGGCAGCCGCAAAGGACACCAAACCACCTGCTGTCCAGAAACCAGAGCCAGAAAAGAAACCAGAGCAACCTCAGCAGGCCAAGGCTTCACCATTAGTACAGGGCAAAGTGGACAAAGCTCCATCAGAGCCTCCAAAGGCAGCTGCTTCCCAAGCTGCTCCTGAAGCAGGCCAGTCCACCTGTCCACTCTGTAAGGTGGAACTCAACATGGGCTCCAAGGATCTCCCCAACTACAACACCTGTACTGATTGCAAGAGCACTGTCTGCAACCAGTGTGGATTTACCTCTATGCCAAATGAAACAGGGGTATGTTTAAACTGCTTTGCTTGATTGTCATTATCTTTACATTTTATATCTTTCTTCTTTCTTCTTTTTATATAAATTATTATTCTTGTGCTAAAGCTAACTATGCTGTTATTTTCAAACCCACTATATTGAATATAAACCAAATAATTAAATCAATACAAATGTCATCCATTACTGCTGAATAAATATTACATTACATTGGTCATTGAAAGATGTTTCCTTTTAAGTAAACACTGATCTGACGACAGTGATACTGACATAATATTTTAATTAAATTAGGTGAAGGAGTGGCTGTGCCTCACCTGCCAGATGCAGAGGGCTCTTCGAGCATCTGAAGCTCCAGGACAACCTTTGGTCAAAGCTCAGGCCTCCCTGAAGAAAGTCTCTCCCTCTCCTGAACCCCAGAAGCTAATGATCTCTGAGTCAGCCGGATCTCCTCAAAGAAAACCGTCAATGCCAGCTGTAAGTCCAAACAAGGATGAAGTTTCTAAAGGACAAGACGGGCAAAAGCAGTCAAGTCCATCTCCTGGTCAGAAAACACCACAGGAGAGCCGGAAGATGTCAGGTCCTCAGAAACCTCCTGACCAGACCAATCAAACCGGACGGAAGCAGAGCACACAGCAGGAGTCTGGGGGATTCTTTGGCTTTGGTGTTTCTAAGGCTCAACCTGATGCTGCAAAGCCTGAGGAGTCAGTAACTGGGAAAATGTTTGGCTTTGGTTCCTCCATCTTCAACTCTGCGTCCACCTTGATAACCACACCACCTGTTTCTCCAAAAATGTCAGCCGCAAAGGACATCAAGCCTCCTGCTGTTCAGAAAGCAGAGCAAGAGAAGAACACAGAGCAACCTCAGCAGGCTAAGGCTTCACCATCAGTACAGGCCAAAGTGGATAAAGCGCCATCAGAGCTTCCAAAGGCAGGAGCTTCCCAAGCTGCTCCTAAAGCAGGCCAGTCAACCTGCCCACTCTGTAAGGTGGGACTCAACATGGGCTCCAGCGATCCTCCCAACTTCAGCACTTGTACTGATTGCAAGAACAGTGTCTGTAACCAGTGTGGCTTCAATCCCCAGCCAAATAGCACAGGGGTAGGTTTTCAACTTCATTGCTGTATTGTCATCATCTTTCCATTTGAAATCTTTAATCATTTATCGTTTTTTTATTTTAATTGTTATTGTTGATCTTAAGCCAACCATGTTCTTATATTTAAACCAATGAAATTGATTATTGACCAAGGAATTAAATCAATACAAATGTCATCCATTACTGTTGAGTAAATATTACATTACTGTGGTCATTGAAAGATGTTTCCTTTTAAGTAAATGCTGATCTGATGACAGTGACACTGACATAATAATTTAATTCAACTAGGTGAAGGAGTGGCTGTGCCTCACCTGCCAGATGCAGAGGGCTCTTCAAGCGTCTGAAGCTCCAGAACAACCTTTGGTCCAATCTCAGGCCTCACCGAAGAAAGTCTCTCCCTCTCCTAAACCCCAGAGGCAAATTATCTCTGAGTCAGCCGGATCTCCTCAAAGAAAGCAGTCAATGCCAGCTGTAAATCAGAACAAGGATGAAGTTGCTAAAGGACAAGATGGGCAAAAGCAGTCGAGTCCATCTCCTGGTCAGAAAACCCCACAGGAGAACCGGGAAATGTCAGGTCCTCAGAAACCTCCAGACCAGACCAATCAAACGGGACAAAAGCAGATCGCTCAGCAGGAGTCCGGGGGCTTCTTTGGCTTTGGAGGTTCTAAGGCACAACCAGATGCTGCAAAGCCTGAAGAGTCGGTTACTGGGAAGATGTTTGGCTTTGGTTCCTCCATCTTCAACTCTGCATCCACTTTGATAACCACACCACCTGTTTCTCCAAAAATGGCAGCCGCAAAGGACACCAAACCACCTGCTGTCCAGAAAACAGAGCAAGAGAAGAAACCAGAGCAACCTCAGCAGACCACAGATCCACCATCACCATCAGTACAGGCCAAAGTGGACACAGCTCCATCAGAGCCTTCAGAGGCAGCAGCCTCCAAAGCTGATCCTAAAGCAGGACAGTCCACCTGTCCACTCTGTAAGGTGGGATTCAACATGGGCTCCAAGGATCCTCCCAACTACAATACCTGTACTGATTGCACGAACACTGTCTGCAACCAGTGTGGATTTACCTCTATGCCAAATGAAACAGGGGTAAGTTTAAACAGTTTTGCTGTATTGTCATTATCTTTACATTTTAAATATTTATTCAATCATAATTTTATATAAATGATTCCTATTGTGCTAAAGCTTACCATGCTCTTATGTACGAAACCACTTTATTAATAATCAACCAACTAATTAAATCAATACGAATGTCATCCATTACTGCTGAGTAAATATTACATCACTGTGTTCATTGAAATATGTTTCATTTCAAATTAATGCTGATCTGATTAAAGTTATACTGACAGAATAATTTAATTCAACTAGGTAAAGGAGTGGCTGTGCCTCACTTGCCAGATGCAGAAGGCTCTTGAAGCATCTGAAGCTCCAGGACAAACTTCGGTCAAATCCCAGGCCTCCCCGAAGAAATTCTCTCCATCTCCTGAACCCCAGAAGAAAGTAATCTCTGAGTCAGCCGGATCTCCTCAAAGAAAACAGTCATTGCCTGGTGCAAGTCCAAACAAGGATGAAGTTTCTAAAGGACAAGACGTCCAAAGGCAGTCAAGTCCATCCCCTGGTCAGAAAATACAACACGATGGCCGGAAGATGTCAGGTACTCAGAAACCTCCAGACCAGACTGATCAAACTGGAAGAAAGCAGAGCACACAGCAGGAGTCAGGGGGCTTCTTTGGCTTTGGAGGTTCTAAGGCTCAGCCTGATGCTACAAAGCCTGCAGATTCAGTCACTGGGAAGATGTTTGGCTTTGGTTCCTCCATCTTCAACTCTGCATCCACCTTGATTACCACACCTCCTGTTTCTCCAAAAATGGCAGCCGCAAAGGACACAAAACCACCTGCTGTCCAGAAAGCAGAGCACGAGAAGAAACCAGAGCAACCTCAGCAGGCCAAGGCTTCACCATCAGTACAGGCCAAAGCGGACAAAGCTCCATCAGAGCCTCCAAAGGCAGCAGCTTCCCAAGCTGCTCCTAAAGCAGGCCAGTCTACCTGTCCACTATGTAAGGTGGAACTCAACATGGGCTCCAAGGATCTTCCCAACTACAATACCTGCACTGATTGCAAGAACACTGTCTGCAACCAGTGTGGATTTACCTCTATGCCAAATGAAACCGGGGTGCGTTCCGTTTTGCTGTATTGTCATTATCTATACATTTTAAAACTTTATTCATTCATCGTTTCATATGAATTATTATTCTTGTGCTTAATCTTACCATGCTCTTAAATACAAAACCACTATATTGATAATCAACCAAGGAATTAAATCAATGCAGATGTCATCCATTACTGCTGAGTAAATATTACATTACTGTGGTCATTGAAATATGTTTTCTTTAAAGTAAATGCTGATCTGATGACAGTGATACTGACATAATCATTTAATTTGACTAGGTAAAGGAATGGCTATGCCTCACTTGCCAGATGCAGACGGCTCTTCGAGCATCTGATGCTCCAGGTCAACCTTTGGTCAAGCCTCAGGCCTCACCGAAGAAAGTCTCTCCCTCTCCTGAACCCCAGAAGAAAGTTATCTCTGAGTCAGCTGGATCTCCTCAAATAAAGCAGTCGATGCCCACTGTAAGTCAAAACAAGGATGAAGTTGCTAAAGGACAAGACGGGCAAAAGCAGTCAAGTCCATCTCCTGGTCAAAAAACACCACAGGATAGCCGAAAGACAACAGGTCCTCAGAAACCTCCAGACCAGACCAATCAAACCGGACGAAAGCAGAGCACACAGCAGGAGTCTGGGGGCTTCTTTGGCTTTGGAGGTTCTAAGGCTCAACCTGATGCAAAGCCTGAAGAGTCAGTCACTGGGAAGATGTTTGGCTTTGGTTCTTCCATCTTCAACTCTGCATCCACCTTGATTACCACACCACCTGTGTCTCCAAAAATGGCTGCTGCAAAGGACACAAAACAGCCTGTTGTCCAGAAGCCAGAGCAAGAGAAGAAACTAGAGCAAACTCAGCAGACCATGGCATCACCATCAGTACAGGCCAAAGTTGACAAAGCTCCGTCAGAGCCTCCAAAGGCAGCAGCTTCCCAAGCTGCTCCTAACGCAGGCCAGTCCACCTGTCCACTCTGTAAGCTGGGACTCAACATGGGCTCCAAGGATCCTCCCAACTACAACACCTGTACTGAGTGCAAGAACACTGTATGTAACCAGTGTGGATTTAATCCAATGCCAGCTAAATCAGAGGTAGGACAACATGTGTATCAGTCTTTCCTTTTTGTAGCAGATTTTTCACTTACTATTGCCTAGTACTATTCCCTTAAAGGCACCCAGTGCAACTTTCGAGGCAAAAATGAACATTAAATTTCTAGTTTTTTTTACACGTAGTATATTTC
>JAOPJL010000162.1:905050-921247 GCA_027123545.1 Trisopterus esmarkii | reverse complement strand
TGTGTGTGTGTGTGTGTGTGTGTGTGTGTGTGTGTGTGTGTGTGTGTGTGTGTGTGTGTGTGTGTGTGTGTGTACCATTGAACACATCACAGATGGCTGAAAACATTTTGTACATTGCCAGGTATGCTCGTAAACCGTCGAGCTAATGAGATGTAGAGCACTAGATTTAACAGATCTGGAATGACAGTGGTCGATGATAGGTTCTTGGTATAGAGGTAGGCTGCCCATGTGACCATGTTACACACAAGCTGATGAAGTAGGAGCCTATATCTACATGCATCCGTACCCTAGGCCATAGGGCTAAAATCCTAGCTCTACTATTCATCAACCTGTGACATATATTCTAGGTAGCTGTTAGCGGGCTGCCACTTGCATGCTTACCCAAGGGTAGATCTAAACAGCTGACAGCAACCATAGGGCAGCCTGGCAGTGTGGAGTAATGTGCTATTTGTACCCATAAGTGTCTGCATGTTTGCATCGATGTATATTTTGAATTCCAATGGAAATTTATGTCATTTGTAAATTCAAATAAAGCATTTCGAATATGTTTGACTGTGGAGGTTGGCCACAAAATAAGGACAATTAGGTGGTTAGGTAGAAGATAGTCAGACTTAGCTTGGGGCTGCACGTGCACCTGGAGAGTTGTGACAGATAGGGCCATATTTAGACCAAGAGAGGGAGGAGGAGGAGGAGGAGGAGCAAGGCACTGCTGCAGCATTTAGAAACACATGGCTCTTGCTCAGCCATCTGTAAACACAACCCTTTGATCTTCAATACTCAGTTTTTCTGGCAGGCACTTCTAAGTTTTTCCTGGTTAATAGAAGCAGTAGTTGGATGTTGATAAAAAGAGGTTGAATTTATGAGTTATGCAGGTTTGGTTTTTTAGAGGTTGTTTCACCATTCCAAAGGCTCTTCATTACTTTCATACCATAACAACTGATCCTGAATCATGGAAAAAAGGTGCATTTTAAAAGATCTCCCATCTTCTGTGAGTGTAATTGGCATCCTAAAATGAGAACATATTTCTATTCATCAACATTTCAGCATTGATTGACTACATTTTTGAAGCATTATGCATTAAGCAAATTGATGACAATTTAAATCATGCAATCAATACAGAACGAATTTTGAATTAAAATGATATAACAGCTACACACTGCAGTTATTGAACAGTGTGTATTATGATGTCCGAGAACATAATATGAGAGACGTCACACTAGATATTTTATTGTTGTTTTTATAAACAGAGACAGAACCCCCCCTTTCCACACACACACACACACACACACACACACACACACACACACACACTGAAAGACAGAGTGAAAGGCACATCACATATTAAAGCGAAAGGCCTTCATCTTATGGACATAATATATTTTTATGTATGGGTACATGACACACAAATGACATGACACATCGGAGTCATGCTATCAAGTCTGCACATAACACAAAAGACAGCACTTGTATGTGTTCAGAGATGCGTTAGAATCTCCTGACACACAAGGGCATTGGAATGTAGTGGTGACCAAGTCCTCCTCCTGTACTGCACTGTGTGAGAAACCTTCTCCTTGGGTCTGCAGAGGCCTACGCAGCGCTCGGGTCTTGTGTGCTGATTATGGCATCTCCCCTCTTTAACGATTTGAGAGCCATATTGATAATTTGAGAGACCTTCCTTTTCTTTGAACCTCAATTAAATGTAGATCTAATAGTGGTTAAAGTTTCTAAGGAGGACTATTTTCCGAAATTATTCCGATGGCCTGTACATCAGATTATTCATTTTATATTAGACAAGCATTGCTTGTCTGATATCTTGTCAAATAAATCTGAGCAAGTACCAAGCCTGACCACTTTCCCACTTCTATTGTTTACTTACCTTTTAATCTGTTCTCTGTGATTTTAGGAGGAATGGCTTTGTCTGAACTGCCAGACTCAGAGGGCTCTGTCAGGACAGCTTGGAGACTCGAGGGAAACGTCCCAGGTTTCACCTGCACCTGCCAAGCCTTTGACAAAGCCCACGGCTCCATCCTCAAAGATAGAACCCACCACTGCGCCGGCGAAGGATGGGTCCGGAGCTAAACCCACCAAGGCAGAGTCAACATCCGTGCCCAAAAACGAAGAGTCTTCTACACTCACCACTACATCCATCCAGTGTACAGAAACTCCAATTCAGAAGGAAGAGTCTAAACCTCCTCTGCCAAAAGAGCAGGAGGATCCTGTCAAACAAGTGGACACCACTGCCAGTGTAAAAGCAACAGGAGAGTCTCTTGAACCCAAGGCTGCAGCAGTTCAACAAAAGCCAGAGATGGCAGATGTTGACAGTTCCAAGATGGACGTCATAACAGCTGTATCGACTAACGATAACACATTGCCCATAACAATGGAACGTCCTGTCACAGAGGAGAAGGAGGAAGCTAAACCTAGCATACCTGTTGCGATTGCTGTGGCTGTCCCTGTGACTGAGGTCTTGGTAAGACCATCTTCTCTTATTCATGAAGCGGTCAGCACAGTACCTCCAGAGATAACACCAGTGCCCGCTCCGGCTGCTGAACACATCAATGATCCAGAGAAGGTTGTTGAGGAAGAACATGTGCAGCCTTGCAGTATCCCATTGATCGCAGAAGCGACGAAACCTTTAGTGCAGCAAGTCAAGGTCCAACAGGAGCAAGATCAAATGCAGCCAGGGGTGGATCTTAGGCCGCTTGATCTACCGGACATCGTCACATTGAATGGCAAGGAAGTGGCTGAAAAGGACAAAATCCTTGCAGACCAACAGCCAGCTGCCTTGGATGCAACCATTTGTAATGTAAGTATATCTCAATTTCACCAAGATAAGAATCTATATTCTATACTCTCTCTCTCTCTCTCTCGATCTCTGAATAATATCAAATGTAACTATGCATATAGTGAATATTTAATGTTTCTGATTACAAACCTTCCTTTTTTTCTATAATCTCCTTTAACAACAGGATGAGACCACAGAGGAGTCCGTTCAAATGAGAAAAGATTCTCTATCTGCTGTACAGGAAAATGTTAAGCCAGAGTTAAAGGCCAGGGATGAGGATCCAAACAAAGAACCAGATCAGTCACAGGAAGTTACAGATGTGAGGGAAGTGGTCGATGTTCCTGTTGGAGATGCGATCACCGATTCATCTCTGCAAATAAAGGAGGCAGGTAAAGAGAGGAGACGCCTTAGTTTCCAACCAATGGATGAGAGCAGCGCAAGTGAGTTTTCACCCTCCCCTTCACCTCAAGTCCAGAGGAGAAGGCTTAAGATTACCTCCCTCTCGTCCAGCAGTGAGGATATCAAAACTGAAAGTGCTGAATCATCTGCAGAGGATGAAGAGTTCATCCGACAGCAGATAATGGGTATGGGTGGTGAAGAGGAAATGTCTCTCTCTGAGGACGAAAAAGACAGGAAACTGACAAGCGATGAAGCCGGCATTGAGGTTGGAGTTGATAATGCTGAAGTGACATCCCAGCAGCGGCTGACTAAAGTGGACACAGATAATGAAGACCAACTGGCACGGAGGATGTCACAGCCAAGGATAGACGCTGCAATAACACAAGATGTCCCTGAAACGGCGCCATCCACTGTTATCAAAAAGGCGACGCCAGTGACGAGAATGAGAGCGAGTACAGATGAAGATGCTGAAAGTATCACTGAATCTCTATCAAAGGGCTCATCAAGTGTTCATGCATCTAGCTTCACTCCAGAGAATTCTCACACATCCGCCTCTTCTCTGGAGGAGGATAGTGACAGCAGCCCGAGTCACAAGAAAGTGGACAAGCACCATCGCAAAGCAAAGCACAGGCAACCAGGCCAAACTCTCCCCACCATTGCAGACTCTTCTGAGGAGGATGAGGTAAAGGAAGAAAGGGAGATCTTTGGAGATCAACAAACTACAAAAGAGGGTGACCATGTTGAAAAGAGGATTTCCAAGAAGTCTCGCAAAGACAAAGACGAATTTAAATCCCAAAGAAAGCACGCTCAATCAGTTTCAACAACAAGCTATGCCTCTCCATTTGAGGATACGTCTCATTCGGACGATTTCCAGCGGTCCAAAGCAATTGGGGAAGCCAACATGACCACTAGCTCAGAGAACTGTAGCAGTATAGAACATGAACCAGATGCAACTGTTGAAGTGCAGACAGGAAGCAAGCCCTCGCCAACAGTCATACCAATGATCCCTGCCGATCAACCTGGTAATATCTTTATTAAACATTTGAAGAGTGCAGATGAAGTATATGAGGACATTATTCTGAAAAGTAGAGCTATTCCTGGGGACAGCCCTCCCAGTGTTGAGCCACTTTATGAAGGAATGACAATTGAAGACTATCTATACGAGTCCTTAGTTGTGGAACCGGAACTCGTACTAGGTGATGCTCAACAGATGGAACAAGTTGATGACACTAGCTTTGAGTCTGTAAAGAAACTCAGGTCCCCAGAGGATGTGTATGAGGAAATGATGCAGAAGAAAAGGGAACTGATGATGATAGAGCAAGAGTTCCAACAGGCCCAAACTGCCATGGAATCCTCAACATCCGATACATCTATTAACGTTCCATCCCCAGATGTTGAGAGTTGTGTGGTGACCATCATCACAGAACAGCCAACTCCCCCAGATGAAACTGAAAGGATTATCTACGTGGCTGATTATGACAACGATTTAACAGTAAAGAAAAAGAAGCGACCAGCTCCACCTCGGCCCTCTGCTCCCCCTAAACGGGTGGGTGATATAACTGAGATGTCGAGTGTCCCCACTGCACCAACTGGAATTGGCTTTGTTAGGCCAATGACACCTCAAGATCCTGCTCTTAGAAAATCTCTGTTCCCTATACCAGATCTCAAGATAACCCAATGTTCATCTGGTGAGGATGAGGAGGACAGTTTTGCAGAGGAATATGGTGTTGGTATGTCATCTGATATAACTCCCAGTGATGATTCAGATGCTAAAGATGAGCCCAGTGCTAGCCCAACGTTTTCAGAATATGACATGGAGCCTATCAGTGTAGTGTGTGAGATTCCAGAAGCTAGGCCTATTCCAAATCCAATATCTGCCCCGGAATTAATCACTACACCTTCCTCAGTATCTTCTGTATCCCCCCCAACTTCACCAGCAACTCCAGACTTCAGTTTAGCATCAAATGCCACATCTTCATCAGAAGCAACCCCATTGTCTACACCAACACCACCAACTGCTGTTGTGGCCCAGCCTACAGCTGACTCGTCTCAGCCATCAATGATCCCAATTGTAGCTTTTCCATCAACTGAGGAATTCGTTTATTCTCTAAAATCGGTTGTAGTTACAATACCAGATGTGGTGTCTGACCCAGAGAGATTTAATGCAACAGTCTCACGTCCAAATGAGGTTTCTCAAGCTACTGCTCCAAATCAATACCCAACACAGATTACAGAACATGTAGGTTTTCAAATGCCAGCCCTGGTTTCCTCACCATTGGAAATGCCCACTAGTGCTCCAACTGCCATGCGGGTATCACCACCAGGGCCAACACCTGCTGTAGTTTCAGCAATAACAGCACCCATTACAACACCAGCTGTAACTCCAGTGTCGATCCAAACTATATCCCAAGTTGCCACCCCTAGGCCTTTCATAGTTCAAATGCCAGATTTGGTTTCTACTAAATCCCCTCTCACACCACAAGATCCACTACCAGTTTCTGCACTGGTAACTTCCCCCATTTCAGCAAAAGCCACCATAGTCCACTCATTCCCTGTTCAGGCAGCTGTCCAATTGCCCACACCAGTGATAGTTCATGCTCAAGCTCAAACAGCTACTGTATTAACTTCTGGAACAACAACAGTGATCAAAAAGAAAGTGCCACCACCACCCCCTCCTCGATCTACATCTGTTTCCCTTTCTGCTGTGGATCCTTCACCTATCAATACTGTGCAAAACAGCTCCCATACTATGACCACTACAACAGCTACAGTTGCTGGCCAGCCGATGCAGTCTGTATTTGTGGATATACAGCCATGGATGGATAACCAACATGATAATGTTTCTGTTCCCCAAGCGGTTTCTCCAACAAGACAAGGACATGTAGTTATTATAGTACCTAATGTGGAAAACATTGCTGTTCTTGGTCAAACCGCACAAGATGAATCAAGTACCTTAACTTCCACTGCTCCGTTGACACATGGGAATGTGGCTCATGTGGTTCCCATTGTGTCCAGTAAAGAAACACCAGTAATGAAAGCTTTACCAGTTGCACCCCCAGTTCCATCTGTTCTCTCTAAACCAATTGTTGCAAGAACTACAGACACGGTAGAAATACGAGTTGCAGAAAGTCCTCCACCAATCGCTGTACCTTTGCCAATGGTTTATTCAAACCTACCAATCTTAATTTCACCAACCCCATCTGTTGTTTCAATATCCACAGCTAAAACATCACAAGCCCCTGTAACATTATCAAGCCCTAGTCATTCTGTAAAACCACCACCACCCATACCTCCAAAGCCTGTGTCTATTCCAGCTGGACTGGTGTTCAGCCATAAACCAGGGGAAAGTGTCAAACCACCTGCTCATCCTGTGGCTCACAAAGCTGCAACACTTCCAAGAACAAGAGAACCTCCGAACGCTTTGTCATTCAGTTTGACTAGACCTGTAGAATCGAAACTGAGTGCCACGTCTCCCAAGTCTCCGTTGTCACCTAGACACGGTAAATGTTTGCAAACCTATGTAGTCATAACTCTTCCGTCTGAGCCTAGCTCACCAACCGAGAGCATAACCGTTCAGGCTCCAGTGAGGAGAGGGTCTATTTCTTCAACAAGAATTTCAGGAGTACGTACTACACCAACAGAGCAAAACAGATTCACTGAGGTATTTTCTGCGCCAGCTACATTATGCAGGGCATCAGCCCCCACTGTAAGATATACACCTCCAATATCAGTAGTTACAACTTCTGCAGAAGTGCAAGTCCTAGTCTCTGAGTCAAGGACTGTGACTTCGCAAATACAGAGAACCACTGTTCAAGCTCTAGCAGAGCAACGTCTCGCATCTGTGCCTTCTGCCATGGCAGAGCCATCAGGTCAGGAAGATCAAATTCAATCTTACAGTGTTCCACCTCCTATAAAGAAACCATATTTACACCTGACAGCGAAACAAATGGAGCCATTTTCTCAGCCACCTCCATTGACTCAAATCATCACAATGCCGGAGCTTCCTATTGAACCACGTGCTGTCCAAGTCACAACACCATCTATTCCCTCTGCTGGTTGGCAACCAAAAACAGGAGAATCAGAAGTCATAGACATAACTTCTATGGTTGAAATACCAACTGAAATGCTTTCTGTGGCAGAAAACGTCATACAGCAACAGCCCAGAGAAATACCAGTTCCTCATTATGTGAGCCAAGAAGTCCATGTTGAATATCCACAAGAGGCAACGCAAATTCATTTTACTCTGCCCACGAGCACAGTATCCATTCCATTGGTGGACCGGCAAGTATCATCACCGGTATCTAAAGCTATGACGTATGAGGATCTTTTCATTCCAACAGAGGTCATATCTCACGAGGCTGTTGCTGAAATACCATTACAAGAAGTGGTGGAGCATTCAGTTGAGCATAGCTCACCCACTGGAGTTGATACATCAACCCTCCCCCCAAATGTTGAGTTGGCTACAGAGGTTATTTCATCTCGTTTTGGAATTCCAGCATTACACGCAGCCTCACCATTTACTCCTGATACTTCAGTAGCTTTCCCATTAACTGGTGTACATACAGCAATGACAGTAGTTCCAGAATTTAGACCAACCCCTGTTGTTATGGAAGAGACACAAATGCCATTGTATCAGGCAATACCTCCTGCCATTTACAACCCACTGGCATATGTATCTGCACCTCCAGTGATGCCACAAGTGGCAACAGTAGCAGATGCTATTCTGATGCATCCTGTATATGAGATACCTACAGAGATCATACCAGAGCCGGTAATTGAGCATCAGAGAGTAACTAGTGCAATGGTTTTCCTACCACAGTCCGAAATACAAATTGGTGTTATTAAAACTGAGGCCATAACTACAAGTAGAAGAACATCTGTATCATCAATGGTTCAACCATCATACACCATGGGTGAGAAATCGATCTACCCCTCAGAATATGACATCCCCACACAAGTGGTAACAACGGAGGCAATTGCTACCACCAGACAGGAATCAATCACCATGCAACAGTCATTCCCACTGGCACATGTGGGAACTACGCCAAAAATGGAGATACCTGTGGATGTATATGGCTCTTCTCAAAGACTTTACAACAAAGATTATGTTAATTTTGTGCAACAACCACATGTATTAACATACTCCCCATCTCTGAATGATGCTCCTCAAGAGATTTTAACTTCTGGAGGCTATACAGGAAGAACCTCCATACCTACTGTCCAGGAAATTCAACAGTCAGTGCCTGTGGCCCCAGTCCTCATCACTGAGATTCATCAGGATTCTATTGAGAGCCAGAAGGTACAGAGTCACATGTACTCATCATCCATATCCACCTCAGGTCAGCCCCCCGAAAACCTTCAAAGTAGAGTGACTAAAGTGGTTACCACTGAAGTTCAGAGGACGACTGTGTCGGTTGTCCATGAAAGACTACCACAGGTCATTCCGCCCAGTGTTGAAATAACAATACAACCCGACATTGCAAAGGTTCAATCCCTGCAAAAACAAAATGGGAAGGTGATCTACCCCGGTGATGTTATTGATCTGCGCACAGTGAAGCTTGGTGTCAAGATGACTGACAGTGGCATGGATCTTACCCCTACCCACTCCCGCCGACAGTCATTTTCTAGTGACTCTAGTGGAAGACAAATCACAGCTGTGCAGCCTGAGATAGTGAACCTTAGTCCTGTGATTACCCCTGCTACCACCCTCTCTGTTGTAACTGATAGCATAACAATAGTCACATGCACCGCCACCATTGCATCATACAGCACTCCAGCAGAAAGGCCTCTGGATCTTCAGGGCAGCATAACTTCTATGCCTTTGCCTCTCGCCACAGGCAAAACATTTGAGCCATTGGCACAAATTGTGTACAGGCCTCTGGACCCCCTACCTGTTGCACCTGTTAGCACCATGGCAAGTATTCAAGACGCACCCATGAATCTTTCTTTTGGAGCCATTACCCCTCTTGTTGAAAGACACACTTCAGTTTGTGTTAGCAATGGATATCCCGTCATTTCACTGGAGGCTACTGGTGCCATGGATCTGTCAAACTACAAACCGATGAGGGCAATAGTAGCTTATTCTAGCACGAGTCCTGGAGTGGTTACCACTGTTGTGGAGGATGACGCCTCTCCAGTGGATTTAACAGCTGCGAGAAGAAGTGTGTGCTGTGATGTTATCTATAAACTACCATTCACCAGAAGCTGTAGAACACAGCCACCAGTTACTGCCCAGCCCGACAACCGCCTTGGGTACAAAGACTACCACTACAATACAGTAGCGACGTTTGGTGTCAAAGGAGTGGATATAATTAAAGCCTCTGCATCTGAGACAAACCTGGCAGAATCTGGACTTTTTACCTATGAGCCAAAGAATGGCTTTGCATACTTAAGCAGATCATCAGAAGGAGCAGTAGACCTAACACCTTCTCAACTTTCTGCTGGTGAGTACAAAATAGTCGATGACTACAATTTTGAGTGTGGTGATATGCTAATCATAATTGTCAACAATTCCATTAAACTGCACTCATACTGCGTTCAAGAAGCTCAGAACTCCAACAAGCTCCAACTTGTTAAAAATTAATTGAATGGTTGTACAAATCATAATTACAGGTCGGAAATACAGGTTTCATTTCAGAGCTTCGACCTACCTTAATAACATCAAACATGGCAGCTTTCATCAATAATGACTATTAAACTATTATAACTCTTTTTTTTGATGTTTTAACACATGTGATATTGTTGAATTATGCATGTGTTTGTATTGTTTATATTTGCTCTAATTACACCAATATGTGGTTTTGAATCACAATTTTACTGAAGAAATTAGTTAGCCAATAAGTCTTAATCTCCTTTGTTCTACATATGTTCCCAAATTTCAATCCCAAAAAGAATAAATTGCTACTGAATATTTTTAATATTTAGCAATGAGACACAATATAGCTAACTTCCTGCGGGCATTGGAGTTTGAAGTTGTCTTGAATGTGGTATCATTTCTTGCAGCAATTGATACATATCTTCCTGTGTTCACTCCTTATGTTGATTTTTCATTTGCATTCAGTAGTTCTCTTATTCTTTATTGTTTGTTCTACTCTTGAATATGATTTACTTGTTTCATCAGCATGTTTGCCATTTTTAATCATTTGTTTTCTTTGCTTTTATTTTTTATATACAGATGCATGCGTGTGCCTGCGTGTTCTTCCTCAATATTTTGGGTTTGCATCGTGCTAGCCAAAATTGCACAAGATTTGCATGTATAGTTCCTGTCTAAACAAAAGTGCATGAATTTTATACATTAATCTTAAACCCTTGTATAAATGATCGACATATACCAATATTTTTGCATTCAATACGGCAGGTACAGCCATGGACTACACCAGCAAAGCAGCAGAACAATATGCTGGGATGGCCATGGTTCCATATTCCCAGATCCCTGCAATTGGATATGGCGTAAATAATGCATTAAGGACCTCTGATGGATTTGTGTACTCCTCTGTATCAGCCCCAATCCAATCCTATGCTGTAACTACTCAGCCTGGCTCAATTTTCAGTGCTACCTTACCTGCTACAACCGCCCTCCAGAACCAACTAGTGCCACACCCCTATGGCTTCCTTTCAACCCCAGATCCTAGCCAGATCATTCCTCTTGACATTGGGCTGCATAAGGAGCTGGTGCCTTCAGCCCTCTCTGACCTTCTCACTGGCTACCCTGAAATGTACTCAGACACAACCCTGGAAGCCATTGCAGCTTCCCTCGACGCTCTGGCCTCCTCGCCTATGTTCCCCGGTCTGGACAATACCAAGATGGCCCAGTATCAAATGGAGAGGGAGTTTCTGGAATTAGAGAAGCTGAAACAGCTCTGCTTGGCAGAAGAACTTGAGTGGGAGAGGCACGAGATTCAGCGTTACCGGGAACAAGAGCAGTTGATGGTCCAGAGAGAGCTTGAGGAGCTCCAGTCATTGAAACAGCAGCTCCTCTTACAGCAAGAGGAGGAACATCATGCGCATATGGTCGCTCAGCAGGAGACATACACTCAGCAGAAAGAACAGCTCCAACAAATACAGCATCTCCAACTGCAGCTCCAGCAGCAACTGGATGACCACTATAAGACCACAGGTAGCCCAGGCAACCTCTTAGATGCCAAATATGCAGGCGTAGGGGATAATGGCCAGTACTGGCCTGTCAGAGATGAGGGTACAAGTCCCATTCCAAGAGGGGTACAATTAGATGGATGCCAGGATCAGCGGTCCAAGAAGCTTTCAGATGGTTCTAGGCAGGTAGATCAGGACACAGGGAGGAAGATAGTGGATAGTGGTGTACAGACAGACGACGAAGACTCCCCAGACAAGCAGCATGTTGGGAGGAAAAAGAGAAACAAGCGAAATGATGATAGCAGTGCCCAGACGGATGATGAAGATCAGGATGAGTGGGATACGCCCACGCGTTCTCGGCGACGGTCCCGTAAACACAGTGGCGAAGGCAAACATTGTTCGAAAGTATCCAGCATAGCGATCCAAACTGTGGCAGAGATTTCTGTTCAGACCGATCACTCTGGCTCCCTCAAAAGACCCAACATGCAGCTGGATACTAAGGTTGAAATCATCAAGCACATTTCAGCCCCCGAAAACTCCAAGAGAGGAGGCAGTTTGAGCTGTCAAACAGACTCAGACAGAAGGCACCCTGAGATTGGATTTACAGCACATTTTATCTCAGATACCCCTGTAAAAACAAGAGTAAGCTACTCCCCTGTCTCGCCGCTGTCCCCGGATAAATCGATGGGAGGCAAGAAGATGCTGACTGCTGACCCGTCCAGGTTTTCCTCAAGCCCCAGGATGCTGAAGCCAGGTCAGAAATCTCTGTCCGATCCCAAGTCACTCAGTCCAGGCACTGATGAGAGGATGAGTGGATACTATGACAGCTTTACTGTAAGTTGAAACAGAAATGAATATACATCATAATAAAAAATCCATATAATACAATTGTAGAATACTATTCAAATGTATAAATGTACAAAAATCATCATACAATAATGTCTTCTGATAAAGTTGTGTTGTGTGTGTTGAAGGGCCGATGCTCTCCTTCTGGCACCGGTAAGAAAGTGAAGCGGACTCTGCCTGACCCCCCTCCTGAGGACGACTCCCTGACTGGCAGGTCAGGCTACAGCACCAACTCCGCCCGCCGCCGGCTCGCCCGCAACACAACCATGGCTCGGGCTAAGATCCTTCAGGACATCGATAAGGAACTGGATCTGGTGGAGAGAGAATCTTCCAAGCTCCGTAAGAAACAGGCAGAACTGGACGAAGAAGAGAAAGAGATTGACGCCAAGCTACGGTAAAAAAAACAAAACATAAATTGGATCACAGAAAAAAAACTAAAACCATGTGTACCGCATTTTGGTTCTATCATTTTAATATTGTTTAATGTATTCCATTTGATTTATTGATGAAGTGGCGCAAGATAACGTCTTGCAGTCTCCACCCCATTAAACCATTATTTCATGCATGCATGATTCACCTCTCACCTCTCCACTAGCTAAGTGGGCAAACTGGCTTCCCAGGCATCAGTCACTGAGACCCCTCCATATTCACACATAGTAAAGGTACCACTGTGTGAACACCATGCACATCTTTTTACCTCTTAGGCTGTTGTGTTGGCCAAGCAATCTGTAAGAAGAACATAGAATATAACCACAACCGTACTGTCGTTCACAGGTACTTGGAGATGGGTATTAACAGGCGGAAGGATGCCTTGCTGCAGGAGAGAGAGAAGAGAGAAAGGGCCTACCTCCAAGGGGTGGCTGAGGAGAGAGACTACATGTCTGACAGTGAGGTCAGCAATATCAGAGAGACCAGGGGCGAGGGTCGGGAAAGGCCCCGTACGGCTCCCCAGTCCGAGTTCGACCAGTTCATCCCTCCGCAGACGGAAGCCGACTCCCAGTACTCCACCCTCACCAGTCCCTACTCCCACTATGCACAGTATGCTCCTCAAACCCAAACCACCAGCCATTACACTCAGCAGAACATTTACCCTCAGCAGTCCCACTACCACGACCAGGTGTCTCCCTACCAAACCGTAGCTGACCATTCCCACGGCCAGTCCCAGCACAGTAGTTACCAGCATGCTCTGCTCCTGCAGTCGGGGAAGCAGCGACAGACCAACATCTCTGACCTGGAGCCCAAGATCACGACCAACTATGAGGTTATTCGAAACCAGCCTCTGCTCATTGTGCCAGCCTCCACAGACAGTGGCTACGAGGTGGCCCATCTGGGGGGAAAATACGGAAGCCTTGACCTGAGGCTGGGGCTAGAGGAGAGGAGCATGGCCTCCAGCCCCATGTCCAGCATCTCCGCTGAGTCCTACTATGCGGATATAGACCACCACAATACCAGGAACTATGTGCTGATTGACGACATAGGCGAACTGACCAAAGGATCCACAGGGTTGGGTTCTGCCGGCCTGGGGTCTGGGTTCAGCCTGCCTGATAAGGACCTGTCCAAGGCGGATAGACTGCTTAGAGCTGCAGAGGCCAGACGCACAGCAGAGGTAAATACTAGTTATTTTGTTATTTTGAGCATACAGTGGACAAATCTACAGGTCTTGTGATTGGGTGTTGTTTGTTGACAATTTTGTTTAGAATGGGGTCCTTTCTATTTATTTCGAAGTTAAAGGTAAAATATGCAAAAGGCTAGAGGGATCTAGGTTTATTGCTCTAACTCTGCAGCAGCGACGAATCTCATTTAAAATCTCATGTTCAATTTGAACAAGCAGGCCTTGCTGTTAGAGGGTGGGCAGGGATGGCAGAGAGTAGGGAGAGGGAGGGGTGTGGAGCAGAGTGTTTTTTTCAGTGAATTTAAACGGAAGCTAGCTTGAAATCACAAACCTTGTGTATTGCAACCTTAAGGCTTAACTCATTATAAAAAATGTGCTTGTTTAAAGGTGCTGTAGGTAGGATTTAATAGATACGAATTGAGTGTCATTTGTTAGAAATTGCATATCGATCCCACAGCTATAAGTGAGTGAAATTCACTAAGAATATCTGTCTGGAGTGTATTGTGCCTGGCTTTGAATGAGACAATTTCGATTTTAGACCGGATCATCCGAACAACCAGTGCTGGTCAAACTCCCTGTCAATTAGATGTGAAATGCAACATTTCCCAAAAGTGCAGTAACATAGAGAGGGAGGGAGAAGAGAAAGAGGCATCGTAATTGGATGTTTAGTTTCAAAATCTTGCTTTCTTCTACTCTTCTGCTCTCTATGTATTCCTCTTTATAACTCAAATCTTACCTACAACAGTTTTAGCAATAATATTTATATATATATATATTTATCATAAAACACAATGCCAATACATTGTATCTGATAATGGTCATGACTATATGGTACTATTACATGTATACTACACAGTCATCTCATTGTTAATTAATCTGTTTAACTCTAGGTAGCAGATTTCTTAGGGCAGTCTCGGCTCCAGGGTTACGTTAAAGGGGAGGACGACACGATGGAAGAGCCTTATGAGCTGAAGCTCCTGAAGCAGCAGATCAAGCAGGAGTTCAGACGAGGAACCGAGGGACTGGAACACCTCACAAGTTTAGGCCTGCCTCAATACCTCCCTAGTGACGCCAACTTCCGTCATTTCCCCAAAGGGGAAAAGTACAGCATTGGCAGACTGACCCTGGAAAAACAGGCTGCTAAGCAATTACCTGCCGCCGTTCTTTACCAGAAACAAGTCAAGAATAAAAAGGCCCAAATAGATCCCAAAGCAATCACCAAATGTTCCCCTATTCAAGAAAATCGAGATCTTGAACCCGACTATGGCAGCTATATGGGCTCTGGATCCTCGTCTGTGACTAATTTAGCAGCCAGGGCCAGGTTGCTGCAGGATGAGATCACGTTCGGGCTCAGGAAGAACTTATCCGAACAGCAGAAGTACCTGGGCTCGTCTCTGGGTGCCAACCTGTCTGGCTCTCTCAATCACGGCCAGGCCCTGGGACTGGGCTCCCCCATGCGGTCCTCTGTCCAGGACGACGGGACCTTCCCCAGCGGGAGCCGCTCCCGGCCCTCGTCTCGGCCCTCCTCGCGGCCCTCCTCGGTGTACGGTTTGGATCTGTCCATCAAGCGGGATCTGTCCAGCTCTTCTCTACGTCTCAAAACGGAAGGGGAGGTGCTGGACGCGGCATTCGCCCCCGGGGTGGCCAGGACCAAACCAACCAGCCTGCCCATCAGCCAAAGCCGCGGGCGTATTCCCATCGTGGCCCAGAACTCGGAGGAGGAGAGCCCTCTGAGCCCAGTGGGCCAGCCGATGGGTATGGCCAGAGCGTCGGCCGGCCCTCTCCCTCCCATCTCCGCCGACTCCCGGGACCAGTTCGGCTCCAGCCATTCCTTGCCAGAGGTGCAGCAGCACATGAGGGAGGAGTCTCGGACGCGAGGTTACGACCGAGACATTGCCTTCATGATGGACGACATGCAGGGCGCCATGTCTGACAGCGAAGGTAAATGGGGCATGACACCGACGCAGCAGCTCCGCGTGCTGGACCTGCTTGTGCATGCTAACTCTGGTGGTTGTTTTTCCTGAACCCCCCCCTCCCCCCCCACCCCCCATCGCCGACTGGCTCCCACTCAGTCATCCGTAGGCACGACAGTGAATTGCGTTCTTGTAATTCGCTGTTGGTTTTCCGCGTTATTTGTCTTGTGAGATGTTTGCATGGTATTCTTTTCTGTGTTGAGTGTTATTCTGTTTGCCGATGCATACATTCACCTACTGTGGATGTGTGTGATCTAAGTGGTCTCCGTCTCACATGTTATTTGGTGTCTTTGATTGTCTGTGATATCAAACTGTGCACTTTCTATTTTTCTAAAAATATAACTAAAACATATATTTTTAAGCAAGTACTTGGTAGACACTGTCGTGTCTACACCATATGAGAGTTTACCCTAGCCAGAAGGACTCTTGGCCTCTGTTGCCAGTATGCATTGTAAAATAGTGTCTTCTGTGGGAAGTAGGGCAATGCTTCT
>JAOPJL010000162.1:625588-641218 GCA_027123545.1 Trisopterus esmarkii | reverse complement strand
CCTCTACCCCTCCCTCCTTCCCTCCCTCCCTCCCTCCCTCCCTCCCTCCCTCCCTCCCCTTTCCCGTCCGTCTTTAACTCGCACACCACTGGCCTGTGATTCCCAGTCAATAGGGCCATTAGCTTAGCAGATTAGCGAGCCACCGGGGAGACGAACGCCATCTGAGGCCTGCGTTGAGTTTATGGGCCCCGAGTGACAGGAGGCCTAAACACGCTCGTACGGCCGGCTGGCACGCCTCCACTCCGGGGACTCAGCGGCACGACGTCTTGGCACACAGCGCTCTGCTTTGATGGTAATGCAGTAATGGCTTTGGCCTGTGACGATTGGCCGATGTCGGGCGGGGGGGGGCGGCGGGGGCGGGGGGCGGCGGGGCAGCGGCGCTGAGAGCTGATTGGCCGGGTTCGTCTGAGGTAAACGCGCGAGTCAGCGTGACGGACTCTCGGAGCACGGCGGACGGGAGGCAGCGAGGGCCCGGTTGGCGGGAAGACCAATGAGACGAGCTGGAATGGCGGGACCCTGCGTGAGGAAGCCAGAGACGCGTTCAGGGCATGTTCACGTGTTTACAACGCCGCCGCTGCTGCTCTGTGCTCCACTCCTTTTATTTATATATTTTTTCAAACGTTTTTGGATTTGAATTGTTGTTGTTTCCGCAGAGCCTGGATCTCCGGACCCCCCAGACGCCCCGGACCACCCACATACCCCAGACCCTCCGGAGAGCCTGGACCCTCACCCTCCACACGCCCCTGGTCCTGCACCAGAGAGCCTAGACCCTCCAGAGGCCCCCCAGACCGCCCCGTCCGCAGAGTCCTTTGATGAACATCCAGTAAGTCTTATAAAGATTATCTCGATGTAAACAATGTATTCCTGTACGCTATTTATACACCAACCTAAAAGAGCTCTCCCTCCGTCTGCGTTCCCTCCCGAGCGTTCCTCCTTGACAGTTAAGGGAGTTTTGACTTCATCTTTGGGGGTGGGGGGGGGCTAGGTGTCAGGGGGTCTGGCATCGCATGCTGCCGGTGAAACCTAACGAATAAGGGCTGTCCTTATTCCATCGACGTGTCTTGACTCTAAAAAATCTGATGTTGGTCAATAACATTAAGAGAATGAGACGGCAAGAGCCACAGAGAATGGCTTTGGTTTGGCTCTCTCTGGTTAAAATACACGCTGCTGTCCTGGTGTGAACGGTGCCAGCTCTATGAGGGCGTAACGAGGGAGACTTGGACTCCCTCACTACAGAGCAGCCTAGCTCGCCCGTCGCCATATGCTGTACGTACCACGGGCATTGAACTGGCAGCTATGTGCAGTTAGTATAGCGAGACTAAAGTACCAAATACACATACATCAACGTAAGTCATAACATTTATCTATACGCCCGGCGACGATGTATATTGCTTTCCTACCATGAGGTTTTAGGTGATTATTGTTCCTGTAAAAAAACAAAAGGTACGTGGGACATCAGCTCATGTTACCGTGTAAACCGCCCACACACATGTTATACTTTTGGGGAAAACATTGCCTTCACTGTCCAAACTGTTATCCCTCAAACATAGTAGGAGTTATGATTCATGCCCGTGTTTGTCCTTGGAGCCCAGTGGTGTGTGGCAATGTCCAACTCCGGTCCCAACAGGGGATTTGGTTCTACGTTGTATAATACTTGTTTTACACACTCGATGGAATAATTGGAGGTGGGTTTAGAGCTTGACTCCGTGCCACTTTCCAGCCCCCACAGAGAGGACAGATTATTATGCGTGCGTGTGTGTGTGTGTGTGTGCATGTGCGTGCATGTGTATGTGTGTGTGTGCACTTCTCTCTGCCCACACCAGAGCTCCTCAATCTGACCGGATCAGTCCCCATCTTTATTTGTTCTTTCTGCGAGCGCTGAGTGTGCCCTTTGATGCTAATCAGAGCTCTGTCGACTCCGCCGCGCCTGCTGGGTCGCTTTACTACCCTGCTTTGTGTGTGATTAATTGGACTCATTACAAGAACCGGGGAAAGCTTGGCAAACTGCTTTTCAGTAATTGATTACTTGAGTCTGAGCAACGTGGCTACTGTGCCACGGGATGACTTAAGGCTACTCTGTGAAGCCTGGTGTGGGATTGGACGTCTACGGCTCAGCGGCTTCTGTTACGCCTTCGCCTTTTCGGGTGGGCTGTGGGGGAAACGGGGGCACGAACGGGTCGATTGATCCCGGGATCCTTGGACTATACGCTTAACTTTTTGTTTGTGAACGGCGCAGGTGGACGCAGGGACAGCAGATGTTGTCCCCGTCCCGGCGGAGGAGGAGCCTGCGGAGAACAAGACGTACTTCCTTGACGAGGTCCCCGAGATGGATGCCGTGATTCTGGAGGAGAGTCAAAAAGAGTCTCCTGACCTTGACCTCGGCAACGCCATCTTACCCATCAATGATAGTACGTTGGGCCTTCTCTCTCTCTCTCTCGCTCTCGCTCTCGCTCTCGCTCTCGCTCTCGCTCTCTCTCTCTCTCAAAATATTACAACACCATACCACTCAACGTTCAGTACGACGCTGGTTCTCACCTCGCTCGTCTTGGCGTTCTCCAGGAGTAAAGGAGGAGGGCCTGATCCCCGGAGACCTCCCGGTGCCCACCGCTCCGGGGGGCCCGCCGGACGAGGTCCCGTCCCCGGAGGAGCCGGAGCCGGAGGTCATCGCTCCCCCTGAGCCTGAGCCTGCGGAGAGCGAGGCCTCGGGCCAGGACCCCCACGGCCCTCCATCCTCATCGGAAACGTCCGCAACTACAGAGGCGGAGGAGGAGGGGGAGGGGGAGGAGCCCGCCCAAGAGGAGGAGGATCACGTCGTCGCGACGACGGAGGATCTCCCGGCCACGAGCGTGACGGCAGCCCCTCCGGGGGGGCCTGCGAACGGGGAGGTGGGAGAGGAGGCCGAGGGTGAGGGTGAGGGTGAGGGTGAGGGTGAGGTGACCGGGGAGGAAACGGGAGATTCACCAGAGCAGGGGAGCGAAGCGGCAGAGCTGGCGGGGGTCATAGCCGAAGCGCCCGTGGCGGAAGAGAAGGCGTCGACCAGGGACGGCCTGGGCATCTTCGAGTCGGGTGACCTCACGGAGGACGAGCTCTTGTCGGTCGACCGGAAGGAGCCGGCGCCACCGGCCGTCCGTCCTCTCCGCCCCGTCCCACCGACCGCCCGGTCCCCAGAGAGGGAGTCGCCGTTCACCCGCATCTCTGACGTCGTGGCGGTCGCAGACGAGTGGGCTGACGTGGGGGTCTCCATCACCATGGATGTAAGACGTGGTTGTTGTTGTTGTTGTTGTTGTTGTTGTTGGAAGGAACACGCTGGTGTTTGACCCACTTAGGTAGCTTAGCAGCTGAAGCGTGAACAAAAAAATCTGGAATAGATGGTCACATATCATATGAGACTTAAAAGGTACAGTAAGTTACGTTGAGGAGTGTTTAAAACGGCTACTGCATACTAAATACACACTAGTGGAGAGGGGTTTTCTCCGCCCACCCTCTCTAGCCCAGGCTCGAAGCTCAGACGGGTTGCCAGGTCCAGGACATTGAACGCACACGGGAGCAAAATGAGCCAAGCTCATTGTATTTTAGGATGAGCCCAATTGGTGTATTTTGGCCACTCAACTATAAATCAGCTAATGTATACGTTTGCAATTTATTTATGTTTGCAAATTATGATTTAGCATCCTTCTAGCAATCCTTCCAGGCACTAAGCTTTCCCCATGTTTCCACTATTTACCCATGTTGGTCGTGGAAATTCTTTCAGAGAGGCTTTTTTTAGGTAGAATGTATTACAATCTCAGTTGATCCCGTTTGTTTGCTTGCTTCCTTGGCTGCAGCGTGCTGTGTTTGTAAGCCAATTCTTTTCATACCTGGCAACACGGGGTATTCTGAAAATAGTGAATCATAACACACGCCAAAACAATAACAAATGTTGCGAGGCGGAACGAAAATTTGAAGGTAGAACATTCTGGCTTTAGCGATGTGGTCGGAGGAGCCAGTATTTACTCAGACTCTGATGACACATCGAGGTCATATTGTGATCGAGTACAACGCATCGTGACATATTGTACCTTTTTTTAAATACATCGGTTCACTTAAAACACTTCTAAACTCTCCCACTAACAGGGTGAAAACATAGCCCAACACACAGCATAACGTTTATATTTTTTTGTGTGTATTTAATCATATTGTTCCGACCGTTCATCACCTCCGCTGCGGCCCCCAGGTGCAGACCACCGTGGTGGACCTGGCCGACCCCAGGGAGGCGGACCCCGGCTACGACGTCATACACTACGGCGCCGGGGCGACCAATCACACGGAGGAGGAGGAGGAGGAGGAGGGCGGCAGCGGTGGCGGCGGCGGCGGCGGTGGGCCGTTCCCGGCCGGCGCGCCCCTGGGCACCGACCGGGTGGGCGTGGCCCTCCCCGCCACGCCCCAGCGGGCGCTGATGGTGTTCTTCAGCCTGCGGGTGACCAACATGATCTTCTCCGAAGACCTCTTCAACAAGAGCTCCGCCGAGTACAAGGCCCTGGAGCAGCGCTTCCTGGAGCTGGTAAGCCCCCCCCCCCCCCGCGTCCGCTCTCTGCACGCGTGACCGTCCCCCTCAGAGTTTTTTTGCCTCGAAGGAGCCCATCGTCGTCCCCTCTGTGCTGCTTCGTGTCCATCTCCCATCTCCCATCTCCCCCTCCCACAGCTGGTCCCCTACCTGCAGTCCAACCTCAGCCACTTCCAGAACCTGGAGATCTTGAACTTCCGCAACGGGAGCATCGTGGTGAACAGCAGGATGAAGTTCGGCAAGCCGGTGCCCCGGACGGTCACCACGGCGGTGTACCTGATCCTGGAGGACTTCTGCAACACGGCCTACCAGACCATGAACCTGGCCATAGACAAGTACTCGCTGGACGTGGAGTCGGGTGAGTGCGTCGTTCTGAGCGCCGACCGCCGCGAGGCGACCGGCGACGTGTCCCCAAGACGTTCCAAAAAACATCCTAGGTTTAGACGGTACGTGAGGTCGCTGTTTCGATCGGTTCGATCGGGAACCGGCAGTGCGCTGAAGCCGTTGACGTTTTTGCACGGCACAAACACAACAACATCACACCTAACGCTGTCATCGGGTCGGATTAAACAAACACACGATCGCGAGGCCGCCGTTCCCCCGCGCTGACTCTCGCTCACAAGATGTTTTCCGCCTTCCTGAAGGATGTGGTAACAAATCCGATCTGGATGGCAGCGGCCCGCCGCGCCGCCTGAATTATTCATACTCATGCTCTGGTCGACGGTCTTGAACAAACAGCCCTAAACGTTTCAGATTTACATGATAACACATCCTGTTCGTCACGTGGGCGGTACGCCTTCCACCCACAACGAGAGAGGCAGGCGGAGAACGATAAACACGCCGATGCACTTCCACCCCCGCCTGTCCCCTCCTCGCCATGTGCACTACCAAGTACACTAACACGGGGACGCGGGGGGGGGGGAAATCAGGCTGACTGAACAAGAAGGCATACGTGGTTGTGTTCTCTAGGGCTTGATGTTTTAAGACCCTTAATAACGAGGGCGTAAAGGGTCTGGACCTAACAGTGACTATGGAATCGGATTTGTGCCAACAAATTTCAGAGAGGGGGAAAAAAATAATAATGTAATCCCAAAACGAACTAACTCGAACTCACTGCGACGTAACATGTAACATGGACGGTGAAAGCAAAACAGCGAGGATCACCAACCTGATGAAGATCGTTCTGCCCTCATTCACGTCTGAGGGGAGGGGTTTCCTCGGTTTACGATCTGGACGATAGAGAGAACACAGTATGGACAAAAATAACAAAAAAGGAAATGAAACAAAAAAGGAAATGTGTAATTGTGTGTAACTGCAAGGGTGCTAGGAGGAAAAATACATCGACAGCGACCAAACTACCTAGCTCATCGTCGCTGTCATCTTCATCATCATCATCATCATCGTCGTCGTCGTCATAATCATCCTCCTCGTCACTATCGAAGCTACTGTTGTCACCATCCTCATCTCCACTCTGTTGAGACCCGTCGTCATCCTCCTCCTCTTCTTCTTCCTCCTCCTCCTCCTCACTCTCTGCTCCGTTGTCACTATCCTCTTCATCTTCTGAAGAGGCCTCCTTCACCTGCTTTGCAGGCTTTTTGGAGAGGGCTCTGTGGAAAGAGCATGGTCACAGGGTTTGTCAGCTTTACATATTTAAAGCCAGTGTAGGCATTTTGGAGAACGTCATCAGATTAATCTTGATGTTTAAAGCATTTGGAATACTCAAGACAGACAAATAAGCCAGCCAATCATTCCATTCAGGCCGAAATAAAATGTTTGGACCGGCCTGCGACAGCCACAGAAACCAGATTTTTTCCTTTTCTTGTCAAAGCCTTTGATTCATAGATTGCTGCCGGGGTGTAAATAGAATTGACCACCCATGCTTAATAAATGGCCTACCCTAGCTTAGGCCACTCGGCCAAAGTAGGAGGCACTTGGGAGTTCATACCCTTTCTTGGGCGCCGCTTGTTTCTGTGCTCCGCCCTCGTCCTCAGAGTCACTCTCTGGTTCGTCTTTCACCGGATCTTCCTTTTTCTTAGGAACTGAGGAAAACAGGTCTTCAGTCACCCAGATTGCTCTATAGAAGGTCGTCCCTCTTTCTAAACATAATAGTTTGTTGTTAAATTACAAGCCAGAGCGTAATAGCCAACGAGCAAGACTTACCTTGACTGGGGGGTGGTTGGGTGGCAAGAAACTTATCCTTGGGTATGGCCCAGTCCACGGCTACAGGACGCCCTTGGGGATAAATATTGGTTGGACATTATTGTTAATTCCCAAACTCATCAAGTCACTCCAAACCAAGTGATTATGGTTAATGTAATGATCAGGATATTTAATATAGTACAATCGCTCCTGTTGCTGCTTATAAGCACAGTGACTTTACATTTGTTGAGCAAGCTTTAGGACTTACCTTTGATCTCCTTCATGTTCATAGCTTTGAGTGCTTTTCCTGCTCCCGACATATTCTTGAACAGGACAAATCCAAACCCACGCATCTTTCCATCTATTAAAAACAAATGATGATGAAAATTATTAATGTGGATGATATTGCACATGAAAGAGAAAGAAAAGTAAATTGATCAGCCTTTAAATGTGTTGCTTAAGTTAACTTATATGCTTATTGCTGTGAGAAATATTCTGTTAATAAGTAAATATGATTTCTTTTTACCAGGTTTCAGAGCGATTTTGGTTTCGAGAACTTCCCCAAATTCAGAAAAAGCTTTTGTCAGATCATCTTCCGAGCACTTTGACAGAACACACAAAAAATTAGGAATAGAAGATGGACACATGGTTGCAATCATTTTCTGGTGTTCTCTGATACCACCTCAGGAGGACAAAGAAAGACATACCTTAAAACTGATATTTCTGATAATGAGCTTGGATTTCAGTGCACTTTTTCGAATCCCTTTAAATGTGGCCTCATCTTCCTTTGGGGTTTGAGTTTTGGGGGGTTCCTCTTTCGGTTGTTGCTGTTTCAAGGTTCCTTCTTTCAGGGCTTCCTCTTTCAGGCATTTCTGTGGTTGCTTTTTCGGGGGTCCATCTGCCAGGGGTTTCTTTGGCGTCTCTTTTGGGGGTCCATCTGCCAGGGGTTTCTTTGGCGTCTCTTTTGGGGGTCCCGCTTTCAGGGGTTTCTTCTGTGTCTCTTCTGGGGGTCCCACTTTCAGGGGTTTCTTCTGTGTCTCTTTTGGGGGTACCACTTTCAAGGGTTTCTTCTGCGTCTCTTTTGGGGGTCCCTCTTTCAGGGGTTTCGGTGGTGCGTCTTTCGGGGGTCCCTCTTTCTGTTCCTCCTCTTTTGGAAGTGGCCCTTTAGAAGCTACGGGAAAGGGAATTGCAGAAAATAGAATGATTGATGTAGTCCAACTCTATATAGAAACGAAACTTTAGTATTCTGTCCCGATATATATTACTATCGATTGCGTAACAATCTGTTGGAAAAGCACTCAAGTACCTGGCTTTCTTTTTTCATGTATCTTCTTCTTTGCAACTGACACAGATATCCTTTTCCCGTCGTAACTTTTGACTTCTTTCACTGCTTGTAGTGCATCGTCCTCCATGGCGAACGTGACATAGCCAAATCCCCGACATTGTTGTGTTCCTGATGTAACAATAAAACATATCACATAAATATTATCCATATTATCAATGTTATTAAATATAAATTCAGTAAATTTAGAATATTTCATGCGATCTTAGAACCTACCCTTTTCGTTGACAACGAAGCAATGCTTTACAGGTCCGATTTCGGAAAAAATCTCTGTAAGACGTTCATTTGACGCCGAATCAGGCAAAGATTTGACGAACAACGTATGGGTAGGCATGATGTAGTTCCACGAGCTGTTGACTACCAACTATGAATTTAGAAACAGACGAACCAACTCTACGAACTTAAATATTTAAACTTAAATATTACTTTGACTTCTATGCTATAAACAAGCACCTTTCTAAAACGATCTTATAATCTCAGCATGTCAACCCACAGTGAAACATCGCATGTTTACATGTGGGAGCAGCCATCTTGAAATGAGGGCGGATGTAGTCATACATACGTCATCCTTCTACCTACTCACTACTGTCCCTAGTGGGGGGATTTAAATTCACTCTTTACATGCTTTGCAGGCATGGATTTTCATGCAACGCACGCTGCAGAGAACAAACGGCATGACACATTATGGTATGAAAGCACAGTAAAGTGTGTATAATATTATGAAGTTTTATTCATTAAAAAAAAAGTACTATTAATCGATGGCAATCACACACAAAGGCAAAATTAGAATTTAAGGGACATTTCTTCATTATATCGACGTGTGGAAGTTGGAAGATATTTTTACATGAATCGACTTTTCCCCCCACCCCTATAATCCATAAACAGGAGTCTTTTTTTTATTTTTATCATTTACATTAGGACTACATTCTCCTTGAATTGAATGCTCATCGATATGTACATACCCTCTATCTCTCTTTTAGGATTATGAGTGAGTATTTGTGAAAATCTCCGGACCAAGGGATTAGATTCGATTAGAATAGATAGTGTATAGCTGGTTCTGATTACCTTTGATGGTTGATTCGAGTTGCAATTGGTCACAGTGTTCTCTCTCTCTCTCTCTCTCTGAATGCAGTAATGTTTTTTATCAACACCATACATTCCCTGATGGGTGCTGCTGTCTATGGTTGTATGCATATGACAAGCAATTAAATGATCATATAACATTGGAGACAATGATAGCCAATAGTGTAATTTACATTTACATTTATTAGAAGCTTTTATCCAAAGCGACTTACAAAAAGTACATTTGACATAAGAAATGAAACAACATATTGCCGTCAGTGCAGTAAAAATTTTCATAGAACCATAGAGGTTAATGCAGTGGCTCCCAACCAGTGTGCTAAGGCAAGACTCTGCATGGTGTGACATTTTGCTAAAGTCATGACATAGTACCAACTATATTAGTAACCTGAGTATGAAAAGGTTAGGAACCACTAGTTTAGTTTTAAACAAGGTGCTGCTAAAAAAATATTAATATTTATATTAAATAAAAAATAATATATTTACAACAGTCCACAAAAAAAATCTATTTTGGTTAAGTCTGTCACATGAATGCCCAACCCAACAAAATCCTATCTGCCAAACCGGAGAGCCACAGCAAGCATTTGTGTACAAAAAGGAAGTTCCTCTAAATTAGTAGACACTGGAAACCGCTCTAGAAATCGTACATGATCACAATTCGTGGCTGATAGTCACCACTAACTTTAGTCAAGTATCCTCCACAGGCTTTTGCAAAAACATATTCTTCTTTAAAGAACATGCCATCACAGTTAGGGTTAGTCTTCTGTATTTATTGGCTTAGGGTTAGCTCCAAAATGTCTATCCATAAGGAACTACATCTTGGACTGGAGAGTGCTGAGCTTGAGAGAATAGAGGAAGTTGTCAAGAATCAGCTGGTATTCCTCCGGATGCCTCCTGATGTGGCCTGCGTGGGTGGAATCTGCCCAACACTTGCCCGTCACGTCCATGCCACGCTTACGCCACAAGTCCAGTATCTCTTCCACGGCCAAGTGGTCACTCAGTGGGTCGTTTTCACAGAAGAAGAATAGAACGGGAGCATGGACCGGCGTATTCTTGAACACCTCGATACTTCTGTTGAAGTGATCCACCGTTTGGCGCTTAAAGGCGCTGAAGTATAAAAGGCTTGCTTTTGTCACCAACTTCTCACAGCGGGGGAACACGGTTATGCCTAAACCTGGAGACGGTGAGAGCAGGGAGAAACAGAAGATAAATAAGACCAAAATCAAGCGCAAACCGCCGGCTGTTTTCTACTGTAATAGATCATTTTTTACTAGGAGTGTTGTCAAAAAAATCACAGACTAGCTTCCATTGACGTCATTGGTTCGATTTAGAGATCGTAAATTGCCGATGATGTCAATGGTCCAATGGTGAAACGCTACTCTTTTAAATAAGGATAGGAATAAGTAGGCCTGGGCGAAATGGCTGTAAGACATATCACGATATAACTTGATCATATTGATTGATATAGATAACTATTGATAATGTTAATGATCTAAAAAGACTAGGAATCACCATGCTGGATTTAAACACTTCTGTTTGTGATTGTGTAAGAAACCCAGCTGCTAGATTTTGTGGTTCAGTCTCTTATCGCTATATATTGCACATGTTTTATATTAATATTGATCAAAAGTCTATCACGATACGTTAATTTATTGTTTTATTAAGGTATAGGCCTAGGAATAAGTAAATAAGGGACTACCTATTCCTTTAATAGGTAAACCCATCAGGTCAATCAAATATACTATGGAGCAAAACTGAGCTCAAGTGTCATTTGTTTTGCAATTAAATTACCTTTAGCCATCTTCTCTAGTGATCCTACCACAGCACTGTCATAAACATGACTTATAATCCTGCTGGTGAATGCCTGGCATTTCTCTGGATTTTGGGACACATGCACCAGCATCTGAGAGAATGTGTAACAGCCAATGGAGAAGGCGTGCACGAGTAGTGGGCGTGACACAAAACGATCACTATGGAGCAGCTCCAATAGCCTCTCGCCGTTTTCCAATCCCCACCGTGGCCAGAGGAAATCTGTCACCTGGAGTGAGTGAGTGAGTGAGTGAGTGAGTGAGTGAGAGAGAGAGAGAGAGAGAGTGTGAGTGAGTGAGTGAGAGAGAGAGAGAGAGAAAGAAAGAAAGAAAGAAAGAGAGAACAACATTTAGAGAGAAAGAGAGAGAGCTAGAGATCCAACTTCCAAAACTAGCTGTTCTTAAAATTAAAAAATATATCCTCTTTTGTCTTATGTTTGCCTTTGTGTGTTTATAATATTCTAATCAGTTCATATACATTTTTTAAATGTAAAAACTACATAGGCTAATCTTGTGCAAAACTTACTCTAGTGGACTGGAGTCTATACTGAAATTAGGCTCTATGTGTAAGGTATTAAGAATTTATTTTGAGAATTTAATCAAATCGTGGAATCAAAGTCATAGATACTGAAAGTAGGCCCAGTTGTTTCTGTTTATGTTTCTGCTATGAACCCCACATTTCCATTCGGAAAGAACCAATAAAGTAACTTATTTGACCTCTAAAGTAGGCCTATCTGTTTAAAACCAAATCACGGCAATTAAGTATAATTTAACTTATTAACTTATACAGGCAGAGCTGTCTGCAGTGAGCGTTATTAAAAGAACCATTCTTTCGTATTTCTTACATTACTCTGCACCATCAGCACGTCAAAGCCCAAGCGGAGGTATGTTTCGCAGTACTTGGTAACAGCATGAGGTCGCGAGCCCAGCCAAGGGAGCATCAGCAGCAGGGGCTTGGTGGGTACAAGGTCTGCACGGGTCTGGGTGCCACTAGAGGCTGGTGACAGCCCAGCTTGGTTGAGGTACAGAGTGATATTCTTACAGAGGCTCTGGGTGATAACCCCCCTTCTCAGCATTGTGACGGGAGATTTAAGGCCCCGTCCACACAAAAACGAGTCTTATGTTAGACAGGTGGTAGCTGCAAAACATCTGGAAAGCAAGCAGAGTCCAGAAAGTAATGGTCAAACATGCATTTGCTTATGTCGATGAAACAAATCCACAGTTGTTTGTGTTATTTTACAATGCAAAACAACCACTTTGCACTATTCAGTAGAAAGCAACCAGCTTGACCTGAAGCCACCACACTATCGATCACAATATTACTGCCAATAAAACAGTAGGCTACGGTACGGTCATCATGATCATGATGAGAACACGATGGCCTCTCCTACAAATATAGTGACTTGTGAAGTCACTTTGATGAGCCCAAAATATAGGATCAGAGTAGAATTGCATGGTCTTCCATTCGTTGGCTGCGCAAGGCAAATGTGTGAAAGAAGGTATAGGCCTATGCCTTCAAATGGACTGAATAACATAAAACTATCTTCTGTCTTGGTTGTTGTTAGAAACAAATGACGAAGAGATCGGTACGATCACGATATCTTAGTCTTATCTGGTTAGATTTAATTGAGATAAACTCACAAATATTGCAATTCTACGGATAATCAGATAATAATTGTATGTTGATGCATAGGGTTATGCCCTACCCTTTATACAGATAAAAAGTAAGGAAACATCCCTCTCGACCATTGTTTCGAACATGAACTGTAGCAGACAAGTAATTGTTTGCAAAAGTGACCTATGTTTACACTTACCTACACTTATCTATAGTTGATTGTCAATGTCAATGTTCGTATGCTTCATTATTTCCTTATTTCCTTCCGTTTTTGTCCTAAACATGATCTGAATGTGAATGAATGCGGATGGAAACACTCCTCGTGCGACAACTAGCCTACATAATCCACTTCTTCTTCCACCGCAACGTCTGAAGTCTCCAAGAAAGTCTAAGCCACTCCGAGTGGCTTAGTCTGTCCTTCTTTCCGCATGAAAGAAGGACAGACACAGGAGCAGGCAGGGCGAGGTTGAGACCTGGCAGCAGGGGCGGATCCCTGCAAGTGTGTAAGGTAACCATGGGCGTAGCACTAAATTCGGAGCCCTATCAGAGCCCTTCTTCTAAATTAGTAAACTACCCAGAACTCCAGTTAGAGTCAGAAACTGTCAGCTTATTTTTTATTATTTCAATGCATGTTTTATTGTTTACTTTCCCAACCTTTTGATAGGGATTGAGCAAGTTGTGGTATGGATGCTAGCTAGAAAATTTTGAGCAAATTGGATGTACGCTGTGGAGAAGTGTGCAAAAACGTGTTTTTCACAAAATTCAAGATGGTGCTTTTGTAGAGCACACTTGGCCGCATATGTGCAAAATTTTACAGCAGGGGTTGTAGCCAATTCAGTGGTCTGTACACTGACCATGGTCTCTGCCGCAGACCACCGTGTTCCACCACCAGGGGGTGCTGGAGGTACTGGTACGGACCAGAGCTACCACTCTGGCACGGACCAGACAGACTGCTCACTTGTCTCACTTTACTCTTCATCTCTGAACATGGCTGTAATAGCAATGCTTTTAAACATAGAGATCCATTGACTCTGCATGTATTTCATTATTGTAGCACTCTCTGATTTGTTTATAGCATAACTGAGGAAGAAGTTTAAATAACTAAATAAAAAGTCAGATATTTTACTTTTAGTCGAGGAACACGTTACACCTTTCCTGCACCAAGGCCGATGCTCTTTCGGGGGTAACACCCTTTACTTTTACCGGTAGTTGGACGAAATGATGAGCCCACTGATTCTTGAGAAGCTGGTTACTTTATTTTCGGTTATCGCTCACCTACATTAGCTTGTGCTGCACCCTGTCGCTTGGGCGCACGCACACGCACACACACGCTACTCGCGTATCTCGAATCAACTGCATTCAGACATGTAGTATGCCTACCATGGATGACCCAATATTAATATACTTTGACATTTGATTCAGCAATAAGGGAATGCTGCTGATGTTATCCAAGTATAATCAGATTGTAGCGACTGGGGGGAGCAGTTCCTTTTGAAAATACGCTGATGTGAGAGCAAAGGATTGTGGGAGTTTTAATGTTGAAGCGGATCATTGTTAAATTGATGGCGTATGCGCATGTTTAGGTTATTTGTGTTATATTGGGCGTATTTCCAGTGTGTATACCGTCTGTGTGGTTAGGACAACATAACTTTATTATCTATGTCGCCACAATGACCCAAGTTGTCCTGTGCAGATGAAAAACTAGTGGCATGGCTCAACCTGGCATATGTACAGAAATGTTTATATACATGCACTGTACCTGCCAAATCAATAAATATGAATACAATCAAGTGAAGCTAGTCATATCTGAAACAGCGCCCCCTGGGGTCCAGTCATGTAGGCCTAATTTAGTTTATTTAATGATCTGTACACTGACCATGGTCTATGCTACTGAAAAGACCAGTCAGCGACCGCTTCTTATTATAAGTATGCCTGCCATTTTATCTTACATCATGCCTCTTCTTCCCCCGTGGGAAATAAGGCCGACCATGGATGACCTAATTAAAATATACTACAGCCTACTTTGAAATTTGAGTCAGCAATAAATCAAAATCGGTTAATAAACAACAACCACCATTTATTTATTAACACTTTATTGGTCAATTGTTATTCCAAGGAATTGTTCTGCCTTGAACCTGGAGAAGCCCTCCAACCTCATCAGGATGTCAATTGTGGCCTGTGTTTAAAAAAAAAAGTAAAAAGTTATTGGTGAAAAGTGCCAAAAGTCAGTCAGTTCAGTAAAGTGGGATATCAAGAGTCCTTAAACATGCGGTATTTAATTAAAATGCATACCTCTGGCATCATCACGTCCATAATGAAGTTGAGGTTTCTTAAGTCGGTGTAGTCAAACAATATTTCTGACTTCACTTACTCGATGAGGTCTTCAAACTGTTGGATATTGTACAGAAAACTAGTCATAGCTCTTCGACCACTAAAATCAGTAATTATATTATTTAGTTACATAAACAAGTTAAATTTTTGCCACTGAAGACGGATGGTCTCTGATTGAGAATCTGTTTTAGTGCAGGGTTTCGCCCCGGGTTCTTCCAAATGAACATCCTGTTGGATTTTCTCTCCCCACATTCCAACATTTCTTTCAGGGCCTATCAGAAAGACAATCAGTTGAGAACACAGTTTGGTTCATTATTGATATGAAAAGAAAATAAATAATACAAACCACTATTCTGTCTTTTGAAATAAGGCCTTCAACTCCTTTGCTCTTGAGGTGTCAAAGTACTGCAAGTAAATAAAAAAACACAATGTATAGTACAACATCTCATCTTTGTGGAAAAAAAAAACCAAAAACACATTTATATATGCATTATCCAATTCTCTTAATTTTAATATGCCAAAATAAGGAAGGGTAGTGACTCAGTTGGTCAAACCTGCTGAAGGAGTATGGGTGAGGCAGGTCACATCCGCAAGTGAAAATGTCTCCCTGAGGCTGATGATCGGCACAGTCCTTGTGCAACCAGCCGTTGCAGGTCTCACATTTCACCCAATCCTCCTTTTGTACATGTGGGTACTAGGCCTGCACGATATGAGGAAAATCTGCGATGTGCGATACCATTGTTCAATATTGCGATGAGATATGACTTGCGAT
>JAOPJL010000162.1:393592-406096 GCA_027123545.1 Trisopterus esmarkii | reverse complement strand
ATATATAGATATATATCTATAGATATAGATATATACAGTATCTATAGATATAGATATATATAGATATATCTATATATACTAATATAACTATACTTCACTGGAATTGTACATGTTATGTGATTGTATTGTAAATTTGTTTTTTATTTTATAGCATACTCTTAATTTGTACATTTATTTGTATTTCTTTTATAAAAACATTACTATGCCTGGTGATGCATCAACTGTATATTATCTACTGTAAAGGTTATTGGGTTCTACTTCAAAGCACTTCAGCTATCGTTTTTCTTTTTGGGTTATTGTTACAAAAACCTGGCCACAGATGACCCCAATTCAACAAGTCTTCCACAGAGAGCTTACTGTACAATGTGAACTAAAACAGAATCATAGTTTTTGTGTTTATTTTTTGATTTACTGAGTAGCTTTCATTAAAGAGCATTCTGGGGAGCTAAATCTGGGGATTTTGTTTACCTATGCTGTAGATTTCCCATTTTTCTTGGATGAAAAGAAGAGCATGTAATGAGTAACCCATGAATTTGTACCTTGCATCTGCCCCATTTCTTGGTGCATGTTTATAAACCTCATGTTTAAAAATACTTCATACCATCAATAACAGGGCAACAGCCGTTTCAGAAAGGCCCAGAAGGAAATCATATACTTTAATTGGAATGATCATTTACCAGGAAACCTTTTTGTTTTGAATATGTATGTCTTTTCATCTTCCCAACCCATGACTACTGATGTATAGGGTATAAAGGTCTCGGTAGTCTTTGGTTGGATTTTATTTTCCCTCTCATACCACGTGCTGAGATCAAACATTGCATTAATCATATTGAAACCAGATACCTGTCCGTTCTCCCCGAGGAACCAGATAACATTGAGCAAGCCCTAGGGAAATGCAATCAGCTTCAAATCAAAAGACTACTATTGAGGCAAGACTCAATCGGGAAACTGCTTTCCTGTTAAGGATTAAACCATGGTGGAAAACCTACTGTTTAATTACAAGCAATACTTATTCACTACTGTGCTGTTTGTCCACGATCAAAGTTGTTTGAATGGTAAAATGTATAAAAGAAATCAAGTGGTTGGGGGCAATCTGTGCTAAATCATTGATGTATTTAAAATGTGCCAGTTCAATTCTGCATGAAAAGGGAATGCAGAATAATGGCTGTAGGCTTTTGCTAAATCATTGAAGACCAACTTCAATGGTCACACTTCTATTAGCCACTATATATGTATACCCCCGATAAGGAACCTAGGACAGCAATAATCTACAGATAAACCTCTGGATTAGAATACTTCAGTGTGTAAGTGCCTCGAGTGGTGATGGAATCCTGTGAGCCATTGTGGGAGATTAAGATTTATTAAAAATAAAGTAAAAAAAGAACCATAGGAAGAAATGTGCAGCAGAACATAGATTTTATATATTTTTTTCAATAAGGCTGATAGACTGCAGCATTGGAAGCAAAATATTTTTTCTATAAAATATTGCCTGGCAGTTGTATTGCCTGATGTCAAATGTATATAAGTAATTAAAATATGTCTAAAGTGATTGTGTTTCTGCTTGTTCAGTGTCTGGTGTCCGTTCCATAGCGTATAGAGTTTAAACATTCAAAATACAAATATCCAATTGAGTTTAGTATTCAGTCATAACGGTAAGCAGTGGTGGGAAAACACGCATCCCTTCATTACGTTAGTCACAGAGCTAAACAACACATTGAAAGTTATGGCCTCAAAATAAAACTGCATTTATTTTGTCGCACGCCTACAACGAACACTTCAAACTAGTTTAATTGCTAATACGCTCCGGATAAAAGCAACCCATATAACCAGCTTTTGATAAGTCCTGAGTAATAGTAACTAAAGTTATCGTAGTAGTTGCAGCAGGGGGAAACCACAGCAACAAACATTGACATAAACTTGTTCGATCCCGGTTGGTTTCAAGGTTTCTATGTATTCCAACGGGGCGCCCCTCCTGGCCAATCAGGGTGGCTGCACTAGATTCGACACCACCCCCCAGCGGTCGCACAGGCGCACTGAGCTCCCAACTGCCATTTTGTGGCAGAGCCTACTCTGCAAAAGCGGGAGAGGGATTAAAAGAAGCGTCGGAGAAGGTTGCATTTCTTATCTGCCCTGCCAACTTTGTAGCACAGCCTCTGCGCTTTCAGTGGAGTTCACCGGGAGGAGAAACAGACTTAAAAGAGGTAAAGTACCACTACTTTTTAGAGAAGGGGGAGTTTGCAGGATCTTTATTCGGCCTCTAGGTGTCACGATGGGGCTCCGGGTCTGGGCGGCTTGTCGGGGGGTGTTTGTCTCCCTCTATCGTTATTGAAATCCCCGTCAAAATGCGTTTAAATAACAGAAGTTTCGCCGATAGAGTTTGACCTCGGTCTTATCGGAGCGGAATCCGCCGTGGTCTGCGTTGAAACGCCATGCGGACAACTCTAACAATGTGAATTAAGTGTTTAGGCCGGGGCGTCCATTTTCTCGCTCCTCTCTTTGTTTCCTGTCTTTTACTGCCGAGACGAGATGGAAACTGGCGGGCTGCGTTAGCCTAGCGGGCTAACGCTCCCGCTGTCGGGGGGCGAAAATGTTGAAGCAGAACTACGTAAAAGCTTCACACACACACACACACTGATCCCCACACGCTCTAATAAATACGACGCTACCCTACCCTACACCGTGGTGGGGCGCAGTCGACCCGTAAACGGAAGAACCGGGGCTAGAATTTAAAAAAACAAACCGTTAGCCACTGTTAGCAAGGCGGTTTCCCTCCTAGCCCCGAGGGCTACGGCCTAACCTTTCCCGCGTCCGTGTTATAACAAAGTCGACTTCGCCTTTTCGTCCCGAGTTTTGCACCCCCATTGCAAGTCAAAAGCACAATGTTGCCGTCGTGCTGATCTACACCGCGCCACAAACAGGCTGCATTCAAACGGCGAGAAACGCGGCGGCGGCGACGCATGTAGCATCACATTAGCTCCACGGCTAACGTATGGCGCACGAGGAAAAAATGGATTCAGGCCACCGCGGGAGGATGACGAGGCGTTTATAGCAAAGTGACTGCTGCAACCTCCGCGTCTTTTCTGTCCGTCGTTTTCGCCCGGCGCCCCGCAGCCAAGATCCTCGCGGTGGAACATTGTCTCCCCTTCGGTCCACCGCGGTGGGAATCCCAAGTTGTTGTTACGCCGTGTGCCCGCTTGTCTCTATCTAAAGCCACCTAGAACGGCGTACACAGTGATGTATAACAGCAGAGAGCTCCCTCTACGATTCGGCTCGGAGAGGTACAAAAATACGACTATATGTGCAATGTGTGAAGGCGACCACTTGTGTATATATTGGATGGATGGTCAGTCGCTGTCGGACTTACTCCATCATGGGTCTAAAATAAATTATTAGAGGCCCTTTCCTAATTAATCACCATTGACTCTTGATTTAAGACGGCGGCCTGAGAGAATAAGCGGCCTTATATGCACATTTTCAGTTAATTAAATCCAGATCAAAAAAAATTCGGGCAACTTCGCTTTATAGTTGAACACACTTCTGCCCACAACCATAATCACATTTATACTGCTATTTTTAAAGTTACCAGCTTAATAATTGTTATGTGGTGTCATCTCTAGTTCATGGTTAATGCACTGAAAATGTGTGGCTGATTCACTGCTCTGAATTATCCCTCCTTCCCCTGGCAGGCTGACAGTGAGAAAAGGGAGAGAGGCTAGCTGGAATATCAGGCTGAGTTGTGAGATAAAGGTTATTGAGCAGAGAGAGACGTGATTCTCTATGCCAAGCGGCTGCTGAGGTTCTGTCAGGAGATGTTCACAAAGATGAGAGTATTCAGTTATTCCATGCTCTTCCAGGTAAAACACAAAAGGCTGAGCACCTGTACAACACTGTACTTTATGTTTTGTCAGTGTCCGTTGGATGTTAGCATGTAGCAATGTTAACATTAGCAACATTAAGCTACAAGGAGAATTTGTGGGAAACATCAGAGTTGCAGTATAACCAAGTGATTTCATACTAATTTGGGAAACTAAAGTCTTCAACATCGCTACCCCTCAGAGCCTACCCAGCATGGACCAGGGGGCGGCTGAGGGTGTCGGGGGTGTGGACGACCCCACCAAAGACTACCCCTCCATCCAGAGTGTCCACAGCCAGGAGGACATGGTAGCAGACCTGCTCCAGCAGGCAGCCGAGGCTGGCGGGGTTGTGGATGGACAGACCGGGATTGTTCTTGATCAAGGTGAGGAATTTCTGGCTACCAGGGGCTGCCTACACTTTGATTCAACAGCACAAACACAGCAATAAATCTTAAACTGCAGGTTTACACTTGTCTATGTAGACAGGCGGTTTCATCCTTTTTCCTTTTTATTTAATCTCTAACTTAACATTTTAGTTAGTTACATGGTGTGGCTTCTTCGTAAACAATTCTTTAAATGTGTTGTTTTGGGTCCAGGGGATGGGATGGATTCGGTCCAGGCCCAGCAGCAGCTCATGGATGCTGGGGTAGCTGTAGACGGGGGCGGAGGCGTTGAGATGATGGTGATGGAGTCACTGGATCCTGCCCTGTTGCAGATGAAGACAGAGGTAAACGACAGCAGTGACGTGTGCGACAGAACAGAAGTTTTATTTTTATTGGACATAATGTTAGCCATGGATCCGGGCTAATCAACTTGCTTTGGTTTTAGGTGATGGAAGCTGCTGTAGGTGGAGTAGCTGGTGGAGCCCATCAGGCAACCGTGACGACAGTGGACCAGACACAGATCATCACCCTGCAGGTCAGAGCATTGCCTGGAATGAATCTGTGTGGCGGTCTGATGAGGGCATGTAGACTGTTTCTAACCAAGGGTCTCGTCTTGTGTTAGGTGGTGAACATGGAGGAGCAAGCTGCTCTGGGCCTGGGTGAGCTGCAGCTGGTCCAGGTTCCGGTCTCTGCCTCCACGGTAGAGGCTCTGCAGCAGGGGACCTTTGTGGACGCAACTGCCATGCCCAAGGATGGTGACCCCGTTATCTGCCACACCTTGCCACTGCCAGAAGGCTTCCAGGTATGGAAACGTTGCTTGCATTAGATCACACTTCAATTTATCTGCAGTACACCAACACGAGTCATGTCATGTAGGCAATTTGGATGTACAGTTTAGGGCAGAACATTAATAACACATTATTGTAATGTGTTATAATCTAATTCTGCCTTTTATACTACCAGGTGGTGAAAGTGGGAGCCAATGGAGAGGTGGAGACGGTGGAGCAGGAGGAAGAGGGGACGGAGACCCATCCTTTGGAAGAGGAGGAAGAAGAACAGGAAGTGACCCAAGTCCTGGAAGGGGAGGATGAGTCTGCTCAGGTCCAAAATGATGACTCAGCCTGGTCTAAAGATCCTGACTACCAGCCCCCCTCAGCAGCCATCAAGAAGTCCAAGAAGGTAATGGTAAAACATCACCTTTACTAGCTTCACATAAACAGATCCAAATTCTGATCATGGTGTGTATTTGATTATTGACTGCTGTTTGTTGTCCTTCTTCTAGGGTAAAAAGAGTCGTCTGCGCTATGCGGAGGGCGATAAGGACATGGACGTCAGTGTTTATGACTTTGAGGAGGAGCAGCAGGAAGGGCTTCTGTCTGAAGTCAACGCTGAGAAGGTGGTGGGCAACATTAAGCCGCCGAAACCCACCAAGATCAAGAAGAAGGGTAAGGGACTGATGGTCAACTAACTTGCAGCTCTAGCACCCCCAGCTGGTGGCCAGCTTTAATAGCAACTTAAAAATAATTTGGCTTGTGTAATTATTGACCCAAGTATGGAAGTATAAATCCAATTGTTGAAGATGGTTTCAATGAGTGCACTGTTTTTGTCCTGCAGGTGTGAAGAAGACGTTCCAGTGTGAGCTTTGCAGCTACACCTGTCCTCGTCGCTCAAACCTGGACCGACACATGAAGAGCCACACCGATGAAAGGCCCCACAAATGTCACTTGTGTGGCAGAGCCTTCCGAACGGTCACCCTGCTCCGCAACCACCTCAACACACACACTGGTATGCCCTCTTCACACCATTGAGTTCTTTAAACCCCCTCAGACTCTGAAGTAGCACAAGGACTAGGCCCAGAAGACCAATAACGAAATTTTTTGTTTTTTTCTCTTGCAGGAACCCGTCCTCACAAATGCACAGACTGTGACATGGCCTTTGTGACCAGTGGAGAGCTGGTTCGCCATCGTCGCTACAAACACACCCACGAGAAGCCCTTCAAGTGCTCCATGTGTGACTATGCCAGTGTTGAGGTACCTTCCTCCAACTCTGATTTATTTTTTTCGTTACCCAAATGCTAGACTGCTTGATTCAATTGACTCAATGAAGCATGTGCAAATCCTCCAGGGACTAACTATGCTATATAGAGCTTCATTACCTTTTACCTCATTCTACCCAGGTGAGTAAGCTGAAGCGCCACATCCGCTCCCACACTGGAGAGCGTCCTTTCCAGTGCAGCCTGTGCAGCTACGCCAGCAGAGATACCTACAAGCTCAAGAGACACATGAGGACCCACTCCGGTACGCCTTTTACCTCCTCAGCCTCTCAACCGGGGCTGTGTGGGTAATATTGGTTTCTGGGTGCAACGTGGTTGGTGGTTAGTGGTTAATCTGTTTGTTTTACTACCCCCTGTAGGAGAAAAGCCATACGAGTGCTACATCTGCCATGCTCGCTTCACTCAAAGCGGCACCATGAAGATGCACATCCTGCAGAAACACACTGAGAACGTCGCCAAGTTCCATTGCCCCCACTGTGACACAGTTATCGCCCGCAAGAGTGACTTGGGTATGTTTATCTAAATGCTAGGTTACTTCTCTTGCTCCTTACGGCACTGCATTTGTACCCTGTGCCTTTTTGATTTATAGTTTTCGCCATTTTTCAAGATGCTCACCCTCCTGTATCTCTCTTCCTGGCCAGGGGTTCATCTGCGCAAGCAACACTCGTTTATCGAGACGGGCAAGAAGTGTCGCTACTGTGACGCCCTCTTCCACGAGCGCTACGCCCTCATCCAGCACCAGAAGTCCCACAAGAACGAGAAGCGCTTCAAGTGTGACATGTGTGACTACTGCTGTCGACAGGAGCGGCACATGGTGATGCACCGCCGCACACACACAGGAGAGAAGCCCTACGCCTGCAGCCAGTGTGAGAAGACTTTCAGGCAGAAGCAGCTGCTGGACATGCACTTCAAGCGCTACCACGACCCCAACTTTGTTCCCACCACCTTCGTCTGCCCTAAATGTAGCAAGTCTTTCACACGCCGGGTAAGTGGGCTGCTGTAATGGCCAATTATTTTCATTGTCTTGGTCTCTCACCACCTTTCAAATGTTTGATGTTTTTCTGTCCTGTTCTGTTCTTCCCAGAACACAATGGCGCGCCACTCTGAGAATTGTAACGGTGAGATTGACGATGCTGAGAACGGAACCCCCACCCCGAAGAGAGGCAGGAGGGGCCGCAAGAGGAAGATGAGGAGCAGGCGAGACGAGGAGGAGGACAGCGGTGAGTTAGGGGCTTGTGGTTTGGTCCAACGCCAACCCTAGCTTGATGCAGAATATGCAATAACTATCGGGTCGTTTCTAATTTAATTTGTATTTTCTTTCCTCTGAAGACGAGGATCACGCTGACCCTGACTTGGACGAGGACGATGACGAGTTGGACGCTGATGAGGAGGAGGAGGAGGAGGTGCTGTTGCAGGAGGAGGAGGAGCAAGAAGCCATGGAGCTCGACCAGGCCCCTGCCACTGTTCCTGTTCCCGCCCCCGAGGAGCCACCAGTCAAGAGAAAACGAGGACGCCCACCAAAGAACGCTCCTAAACCTGCACCCACACCCACCAAGTCCCCCCGGGTAGCCGCCAAGGCTGCTGCTACAGGTACGACGCCCCTGTGATCGTAGACTACTGTGCAATAAACTGTATTTGTTCTGGTGAGAAGCCTCTCAGCACACCCATCATATACTGCTGCATCATATATACTGTATAGGTTCTGGCGAGACTCATCCCAGAGCTAAATGTTGCTTTACTGCTATACATTTATTCTAATAAGTCTTGTAATGCTCCTCCCAGCGGCAGCCATCATCCAGGTGGAAGATGAAAGCACGGGAGCCGTGGAGAACATCATAGTGAAGAAGGAGGAGGCCGAAGGCCCCAGTGGTACCCCTCTGGAGCAGGGCTCAGAGCTGACAGTGGAGGCCGTGGGTCTGGAGGCTGAGGAAGTGGAGGCCGTGGAGGTGCAGGGCAACGAGGAGGAGGCTGCGGCTGCGGCAGCGGCAGCAGCTAACGGTGACCTGACCCCAGAGATGATCCTCAGCATGATGGATCGGTGAGCAGGCCCCGAACCCCCCCCCCTCCCCGGTGGCAATGCACACGCAGATGGATGCAGAATGGACATGTGTAAATTGGCAGGTACACGGTTGGGCACATAAACATGCACACATTTGCCTTCATCTACCATAGAAGCTCAGATACCCGGTTGACATTCAATTGTTACTGATTCTTTATTTTTCGTCTGCTCTATGCTACGGGAGTTTTGTTGCCCCAACGGCTGGCGCAAAAAAGGATTTTCAAAAATAGGGAAGACTCATACTAACATCTGTAAATATCTAAGTGACCTAAGATCCGCACACATCGACGCAGCTCATTAACGCCCCACAATTCTGCCCCATGTTGCTGCATTTCTGTCCACACGTAAAGGTGCCCTGTATTAATTTGTTCTCTTTATTCAAGACCCCTAGATGAATTGTTTATTGTTTTTGAATCCGTTCCTATCCTTTTTGTTTTTGCTGATGGCACAATCTCTCACTGGAAAGTTATACCATGACACGGTAGAGAATGGTCCTATTCATGCCCCTGAAGGATGTTTCTCCCTTGTATTTTTATCATGGAAAGATTCATTTTATGCTTGCCTAAACCCTGGCCACCGACAATACTCCCATTTTAATTTTGACGATCTAGTATTTTTTTCTTAAATCACTAGTTTGCCATGGAGACATGCTCGTGTTAATGCTAGCTTGTTTTCATCCAATTTCGCCTTGCCTTGTTCGGCCTTGAGCGCGACACCGTGGACGGATGGTGGAGCTTTACGCGTCTGTTTATTAGTAGTTTTTTGCCACTAATAAGACATTTGAAATGTGATCATTGACCTGTTTGTAACGTGTTTCGTTTCATTGGAAATTATCAATGTTAACTGAAGTGTGTTAACCTGTTTTTAAGACCAACTAAAATGGAATATTGACCAGGGGCGTAATGGACCGAATAACAATTTGAGAATAATTGCAACCGTTTTGATGCTGATGTATGTCAGGCCCCATTATTCCATTTTAATGCTTGTTCGTTGCTCAAGGCTGTTTTTTCCAACCAATCAACAAGAAATTCTCATTTTTTTTAATTTTTGTTCTCTGTAAATAGAAATATTGTTTTTTTATTTTTTACCTTTTTTCTTTCTTTTGAATTATTGTGAACATTTTAATCTTTTTTTGTAGTGTTTAGTTTGGTCTGAGCGCCTGTCCTGTTTAGTCACGGTAACATGAACAATGTTCACCGCTAACAGTAAAGCCAGTGTCATGGTGTGCTATTTAGGCTGTATTCTCTCAGATCAGATGACGCGGTGCTCGACAGAACGATGGGGAAACAGCCACAGCTCGGCAGGTGATCCGAGGTGCAGACAGCCTGACACGTGGTGTTCTGCCGCTAGTTCTTATCTTATTGTTGGAAGGGAAATTATCCTGCTTGAACTGTTTGGGGAGGGGGTAACGTGGAATTGTCTAAAGGTTTGTAAGATCTGTAAAATAGCCTGCCATTGCTTTAGCATTTTGAACTGTAAATTATGTCATTACCATAAATGCTTTGCTGCAACATATGAAGCTTTTCCTCTACAGTTGTATTTCCCTCGTTAAGCAACTAAAACGCGTTGAATTATTTAGTTTGCCTCCATTGTTCTCTAGTAATATATAAATATATATTTTGTATTCTTTGCTTTATAATGTCACAGTTCTTGTGGCTGTTCTCCTGCCCTACAAACAGCCCAGCTGGGTTCAGTAGCGCTGAAGCCGTAGACGCAGATGGAAGAAATTAGTCTCCATATTTTTCTTACACCTGTTTTTAAGAACATCGCCACTGAACCACGTATTCACCATTTTTCCTTGTTCGTATGTAATTATCCATCGAAGATAGCGTTTTATTTTTTTGGTTGAGCTCTTATACAGTTCTGTAGGGTTTTTGTAAATCTGGCTGCAATATGAATTGGAACGGAGAGTGGTCTGACAATGAGCCGATGGATAGAGCTTGGCTTGCCAATTCTGTTTTTGAATTATGGGAAATATATTGATTAGAAATTTGAATAATTTCCACTCCCTTTATAGCAATAGCCAATCAATGGAGTGTAAAAGCCTTGATTGATCGCCTAAAAAGCTCCCATAAGTTCAGACTGAAATGTGTAACTGCCAAACTCTATCCATTGTGGTTACACCAGAGGGCTATGCCTACTGGTTTATACGGTCAACATTCAATGGTTCTCCCCCTAACTGGTTATAAGGTTAAGATCAAATATGTCTAACAACTTTGGCACCTTCTAAGATTAACTGTTGCGTTTGCAGTCTTGTAAACCTGGAGGGGAACATTCAATGGTTGAGTGAAATAGAAGCTGTGTTTATAATGCTCTTTTAAAAGATCTCCGCCCACAGTGAAAATCCTGTGATCTTTTCTGGCTTTGAACACTGCTCGGGTATAAAGACCAAGGAATGAATGATTATAGACTGCTTGTAATGTTTGCCTGAGATTGAGTCAACATGTTCTTGGAGATATGAGAATGTAACTGTACAGCTGATGATGAGAACAATAAAAAATAAACATGCCTACGGACTGATTTGTCATGTCCACTGACTTTCTTTATTAACTTTTCAGCCCAATATTAAGATGGGGCTAATGGTGATGTTTTAAGTACCGGAACAGAAAAGTAACTTGTGTAGACGTTAACAACCTTCTAAATAATAATGTATGGAAAGTCATGAATAAGGTTCAGCATTATATTGGATTGCTGTTTAATGAACATCCATTTCACCACAGACGGTCCCTAGTATTTATTGGCAGGCCACCTAGTAGGTGTTCTTGTTGGTGTGATCCATGATGGTCATCAGAGCCAGCCAAGTCTCCTTGGCGGTGGGCAGGATCTGGTTGGCTGGGAGGATGAAGCCGTAGCGGCCGGTGTCTCTCAGCTCAAAGGTGTAAGAGTACTTGATGCCCTGGTTGTAGGTCCAGTCGATGGTACCGCCACTGGCTTGGTCTAAAGTGATATAAACATTTAAATATAAAAACAATGATCTACTCATGCTTAAAAATGTTTTTGATATCTGATTGCGGTCAGATTCTCCTCTTGGTTACGGTCCAGCTGAATAATCATTAATGCTATTCACATGACGAGGGCCCTGGTTTAGGGTTAATTCAGAACCATGTTTCCTACCTCATTAAAGTGACATTATTGCTAGAGTGGTGAGATCTGTATAATGTATTGTCGGTGGAGCTTACAGATGGTGTTGATGATGCTGCCGTAGCGATAGCGAGTGCCATACAGGGAAGCCAGGTTGGTGATGGCCTCCTTGGCCAGCTGGTGCTGTCGGATCATTCAAAGCATTTACATTTACAATTGCCAATACGATACAATTGTTCAGAATTGTAGTAAAGTTATGATCTTCCGATTATTTCTGGGAAATGCTTCCACTCATTACAGTTGCATTGCATTATATATTTCCACAGTTATAGTACAGGAATTCAAGTCTTGATTCCTTTACTACCACACATTTTTTCACCTTTACTACAACATTCATGTAAGACACATTTCTTCATGCATCGTCCCCAGCACTGATGAAACGACAGCTGGAGGACCTTGCCCTGAACTCACCAGCTCGGCCTGATCCTTGGTGGGGGTCTTGGTGTAGCCGTAGGGGTATAGCAGCATCTGGGAGTAGGAATGGATGGACACGAAGCCCTGAATGTTGCCGTGGGACTTGACAAAGTCCACGATGGCCTTGACCTCAGACTCAGAGTTGGCGCTGGGTCCACGGTACGTCTCAGAGCAGGGGCTGCCACTGGCACCGGCACCTTAGCCAAAACATCAAAACCACCATCAGAACCACCATCAGAATGACAAGAACGAGGGAGATGCAGGTAGATGTTCAGGTAGAAACAATCATGGCCGTTACCCATTCTCTGGTTGTATATATTATGTGTTTTGATATTGTGAGCCGTTGCTATGCAACTGTGTATGCAACCAAGGGGGATTCCAGGAGGACCCACCTCCAAAGCCGGCGTCCCAGTTCCTGTTGGGATCCACTCCAACACAGGAGGAGCCGGGGTTGGGCTTCCTGGTTTTACGCCACATGCGGTTCTGTTCCAAATGGGATGGTTGTCGGTTAGTGTGAGGGTTAGGGTTAATGTGTTAATGTGTTAATGTGTTTATGTGTTTATGTGTGTGTGTGTGTGTGTGTGTGTGTGTGTGTGTGTG
>JAOPJL010000162.1:50599-63475 GCA_027123545.1 Trisopterus esmarkii | reverse complement strand
ACACACACACACACACACACACACACACACACACACACACACACACACACACACACACACACACACACACCAACTTAATCGGATGCTTCCTACACCATGGGACCTATGCTGACTTGATGAGATATATTCTCTAATTCACTTTGAGTATGTTTTTTTTCAAAAATATCTGAGCAAGAAGTAGTATAGAAGTATAGTGTACATTTCAGTAGAATATACATCTTGTTGAGGTCTCCACTCACCCAGGTCAAAGTCGTACATGCAATAGGTCATGAGGATGTCATGGAGCAGGACGAGGCCTGGGTTATCGATGCCCTCGTAGAACCGGTTGGTCCTATCCGTTCGGTTCACGTCCTTCTCTGAGAACAGATGAAGAGTGGAATGGAACACTTCCGCACTTTGATGCATTGCCATCAGTTTCAACTAACGGAGATGGTCGGGCACATATGTGTTCTTTACACAAAAGAGCTGTAATGGCGAGACATATACAATTACTGTAAATTGATGGCTTTACACCAAGGTAAAAAACAGACAAAATCTGTCCTGCCATAATAAGTTTGACACACTACAAGGGGTGATGAGGTGTCTCTAACCTGGTGAAGGTTAAGCAAACGCTGCAAGACTTACCGATGAGACTCCTGTTGTCTCTGAGTTTAGAGTTTCTCCTCTCCTGCTCCTCGCTCACAGACTTCCACTGCAGCTTCATCCTAAAGTACTCGTCCCTTTAAGACACAGGTGACAGAAGAGCGTATATAAACACAGGAGCTGGGCCATAATACAATTGGAAGACTGGAATCATTCCCTGTAATGACATGGATAAATGCAGGCGGGAAACAGTACGGCTTTAGCTTTGTAACAGTATTTCGTGAGAGGTTTATGCAACCCAGTCCAGAATATGTAGAAAAGGAGAAGCATACGTCTTATCTCTCATCACGGCTTTCCTCTCCTCCAGGGTGCTGTCCCAGGGGAAATATCCCAGCAGAAACTTCCAGACCTCCTTCCTCAACATGTGACATAGACCCTGTTCCATCACACAAAAACGTGGGATTTAATTGGGCGGTTCTCGATACCGTCTCCTGTTAGGAAATACAACTGGCATCCCAGAAATCTATGTTTTTGGCAATCATTGCAGTCAGTTCTGCAACACTAAAACTGTTATGTGTTGTCTAGCATTGGAAGTTTAAATCTAAATGATCATCCAAAATATATCATTGTCTGTTAAGAAGTGATGTGAAATGAAATGTTGCCATTGTTATATGTCTGCACGTTCACAGCTATAAAGATTCCATTTAGCCTAGTTTGACAAAAGCAGCACTAGCCAGTTTTGGGGATATAATGTAGTCGCCATGGCAACATTGTGAAAATGAAACTACTTCCCAGACTTTAATTTCCTTGTTAAGTTCTAAAAAAAAAAGGTGACTATAAATCATTTTTTTATGCTGGCATTTTAAGTCTAGCTTAAATATAGCTTGTTTATACGATGCAAGATAAGCTGTCGTTTTAGTGAACTTGTGATGACTGGGTCAGGAGAAATGGCCGGTTATGGACAGGGGGGGTGAAGGTTGGAATCGCGGGACCACTCAGATATTCAATTTTGTGTTTCGCAATAATATGTTTCTTGCCATGGCAATTGCATTTGATTACCACATATGGACACGGCTTCACATTGTGAAAATAACTAACTCAATCAGATTACCGACTGCAGAATGTGAATTTTGTGAGATCAGGAGGATCTCAAGAGGCTCGGTGATTGTAATAAAATAATAATAATAACGGTAATATACTCAACATGCCCCTTTGAAGATGACTTGCTTGAGATGAGGGACGTTTAATATCCTTCCCTCTGCGTCCTGGTGCTCCACCCACTGCTCTGCAGACAGTGGCTCCCCCCGCTGGACTTCTGGCCTCACTCCAAGGTCAATCTGAACCAGCCAAACAGAGGTAAAGGTTGGATTTACATGACATTGTGTGGAAGGAGCTAAGTCACAACATAACATCAATTAAATATCTTTGAATAAATAAACATCGGTGGGAGCAGTAAATAGGGAAGTAATGACTAAAGTTGAGGGGCTGTAAATGCGTACTCTAGTCAATGGGTACTAATTCAGTAGGATATACAACAAGTGAAAAGGAAATCCTTTGGTGTTGCATGATTGTACTTAAGACTGTATAAAATAACATGTTCACCAACATTACTGGCTGGCCAGGGGTGAATTTTCCAAGTCGTTCATTAACTTTTGTTATAATGAAAGTCTCCACTTCAAAACTGAAAGCAAAAGTAGGTTGGTGGTTTAAGTGTGAAAGTCTGTTCAAGTTAGAAAGATATCACAGTGGTCTGATGTGGGGAACTAAAAACACACTCACTGGCATTAGACCCAGTGTGTCTAGCTGTGTATACCCGCCCAGGAGACCATAACTGATACGTCTCATGTTGGTCATTTAATGGCGTATGAAATAGTTAAATATTGACTTTCTATATTGGCGCACCATGGGGAACAGAAAGGTTCTATTTAAGTTTCACGTTCTGAACCTTCCGTCTTGAATGCCTGCAGTCAAATACTGCTTTTGTGTTGCTTCGGTGCTAGTGATACTGAAGTCAAAAGTTCAGTATCTGCAAATACTTCAATTTGCAGATTTGGAAACTCAAATCTTTGGTCGTCTGGCTCTGTGTAGGCAGGGCCCGCTGTTGCAAGAGCAGCAACAGAAGGCAGCGTCACCAGAGACCCAGACTCACCCTGGTGATGACCTCGAAGCCGGGCTCCTCCTGGTGGTTGATCTCCAGCCCCGGGATGACCTCCCCTAGGAGGTCAGCCACCTCCTCGGGGGGCCGCCGCTGCTGCTCCTCGGCGCCCCGGAAGGCGTCATACAGGTAGTTGGTGACCTTGGAGAAGCCGCCCAGCGTCGTCACGTACGGGTCCTTCTTCAGCTTCTAGCAAATGGGAAAGGGAGACGGTCACGTTTCTGATGACCTCAAATTCACCCACGGGTCAGTGTCAGAAACGAACGGCAGCAGTCAGGGCACTGCCTGAAACGGTCTTATACTTTGAGATGAAGTGAAAAAGGGAATTAAGGAAATAGTGTTACTATAGTTAATTTTTTTAAACAAACACATTAAGCTGTAACTAAATTGAGACACGTCAAATAGAAAAACAAGTGAGATTATTATAATGCATGCTATGTCTTTTGTCAATATTCTGTTTACATGAACAAGGCCAAAGTTGTTGTCGTCCAGAAGGTTCTCGAAGGACTGGGACAGGGTTTTGTTGACAGTGCTGACCAGCAGACAGCTCTCATCTTCTGGAGACCTTCGAACACACACAAAAAAGGACTCACGTCACAGCTTTTCAGACCTGATACAGCCCCAGTCAAGAGATGTGGGGAAGTCGGCTGTTTTGATCAGTGTAGTGAGACGGGGCTTGCGACATTGTAGGGCTGTCAGGAGGATGACTGCCCCAAAATAAACCAGCCTTTAATTCAATGATGAGTAGCGCCATGTGATGAAAAGTTGTTATTCTGCATGTGGAAAACTCCTAACAAGAAAATCACCGGAAAATATTTGTATTTATTTGTATTAATTTTTTTTATTATTTGTATTTGAAGGATATGAAAGCCACAAATTAAGTACATATTACTTTGGACACACACACTAACACTGTCGGGGTTAAAATCATTCATGATAGGGCAAACAAGGCAGGAAAAGGTAACAGCGCGACGTGACTTCACAACCTGCCTAGAAACTGCTCCTGAGAATGCCTGTCACTCAATACAGACCACTATTATAAACAGGCTTTGATAAGAACTTTAATAAAAACCCACTATCTGGGCCAAGACGGGGAAGCACATTGCCTGGGCTGACCAGGATGCTATCTAACATGATATTTTGTTCATGGTAGGATGAGTGGTTACCAGGCCACACATCAGAAGGCAGGACACCTACATAACTGCCCCAAAGGGCTTGTGCATAAGAATGTATAACGGGATTAATTTTGTACGTTTCCACTGTACAATTCCAAATCATTATACTTAAATAACGTGACCAGGGTTGATAACGCCACTTGGAAATGGAAAATGAACTGAGAGGTTCCAGAGTATGACGCATTTGTGAATCCGTCTGGCAATGTCAGGCTACTGCCAACTCTCTACCCGCAGTGACAAGCTGTGATTTATGGTTCTGCAACGTTCTACTCACTCGCTTAGCATGGCACATCTGCGGAGGCTGTCCAGGAACTTGGTGACGCCGCCTTGGTGGAAGTGGAGAATAGGCAGGGAGACGGAGGCGTCCTTTAGCTTGAAGAAGAGGGAGGACCAGTTGTCCACTTTGACTGTGATGGTACGCAGGTCACTGATGCTGAAGGTGAAGGCCCAACGGTTCCTCTCGTGACTGTGGTTCAGGGCACCTGAGGGTGATGTTGGCCAGAGAAGGATTGGACTCATGACATTCTCAGAACATTCTAGAAGACTGTTGGAACACCTCTGATGGTGGAAGAAACTATATGCACAATGAATGTTATATGAATATTATATTATGTGTCATACTTCAATGCGATGAACAGATTATCATTTCAATTTGCAAACCTGGCAACTTCACACTGTTTCGTGTCATATATTAAGTGGTAGTGATTACAAAAAACTTGCATGGACACAGAAGATTCTATCACCCTTAATTGCAATTCCTGTGATCCTTTAGAGCACTTATTGCTGAGTTATAATGGTTTACAAATTGATTTTAATCTGACAGGCGTACAAAAACTGATTTAATCTTTTTAAATAATTGCAACAGCCAAAAATGTAATCATTATGCAGCACTATTACTACTGTCATAGTTTATAAAGGATTTGAAAATTCAGCTAGTTTCAAGTAATTATCATTCATTCCTGATTTGAAAAACAAACATACAAACTAACAAGCAACTGCCTGCCCGAGGGAGACAGGAGTTAAAAAGGATAGCCACATGGCTGAAATACCCACCATCTCCATTGGAGAAGGTCTTCTTCTTAAAGGAGATAGCGTTCACCATATCCCACTCTGTCTCATAGCTATGCTGAGTCTCCAGCCCTTGGTGGGGCCTCTCCTCTGCACTCTGGCCCCATTCCATGACAGAACTGGAGTCCTGGAATGCAAGCAAATGCATGGGTTTGTCATGTGGTTTACGACGCTCCCACCATGTCAGCTGGCAGAGGTGAATGTACTGTATCTAGTAATTGTTGTGGTAAATTTTGATTCAGGTTAAAAAGCCATTATTTACAGGTTTGTATTGGACTTACATCCAATCATATCTCCCTTTGTGCATCTCTGTTAAATTAGCAAAACAAATACATACTTTGGATTTGGACTACTTATATTGTGAATAACAGAGAGGCAATGCAACGTTTAGAACGATAGTGTAAACTAATATTTAATGCTCAATGATTGTAATGGAGTATGTCAAGAGAGCAAACCTTGCCAGCACATAGCATGTTTGATGGGTCGACAGAGTCCTCCAAAGGTCTGTATTCAACAAAGACCTCCCCATCCTGGATAACACAGGCAAGGATTTTTAACAGATGGAAAAGAGCTTCACAACATTCCTGGAAACTGTGGCACTGAGGCACATGAGCATTTAAATGATCGTATCACAGTTATCGTTGGCAATATTTACCACCAGCACCATGAGTCGATATTTGTGCTCGGTTACAGGATTTGTAAAACAATACCTTGTCAACGACTCGAATGGATCCAGAAACGAGTAGATCTTGTTCAATGCAGTCATCATTACTGTGTGAATGTATGAAAACTCCATCCTGTTCAAATAAAACCTGATACAAAGTCAAAAAATAGTGTTAGCAACCGTTGGATAATCTAAGATTGCAATATGGTTTTAACTCCACAGGTCACAGTGGAAAGGTAAAAAAAAAACCACTAGTAATATATATAAATATATGTAAAATACAATTTATAAAAGTCATCGCTCAGTTACTAAGCACTTCGCTTTCCTTGTTGCTTTATTTTCGGTTAGCTGTTGCTAAAGTTAGCCCTAGACAAATTATACTGCCTATGCATTTAACATGTATGGAAAAAGTCGATGTACGTTGGGATCATAACTCCATCCCTCCACACCCATCAGGCTGGGGACGCGGGCACGCCACCGAGCCCGATCACCACAACACTCTGTGTGCTATCGTGGCGTTCAGCAGGACGGAATGCTGTAACGCTAGCAGCCGACGTCGCTGCTCGCTATTGGCTAACCCCCGCTATTACAGCGCATGAGGCTAATGTGGACGCATACACAAGTACGACGGAGCTGATTTTGAACGACGAACTTCGCAATTCGCGAAGATGCAACGTGACCACGGGCGTTACACGGAATGCCAGTCGATTTAACCGTTTAACATTGTTCACTACCTTCTGGGAAGTATCCGCCGCCATGTCGCCTACCGTCGATGACGACAACCACTCACGTGCCTGTCAACTTCCAAAACAACAGTGACACCTCAGCTTCCGTGGAGGGGAATGCGCAGGCCCAGTGAACGATGACGTGTGTGCCACAAGGTGGATCTTTTTTTTGTTATTTATTAACTGAGTCTGGGTGTTTGAAATATGTTCGGGAAAGTTACCCTTAGAAAAATATATATTTTACTTGTATTTTATTTACCAACTGAGTCTGGGTGTTTGAAATATGTACAGGAAAGTGACCCTTGGAAAACGTCATTTTACTTATATTTATTTAGATTTATTCCAAAATATTTAACTGTTAATATACTGACAGTAAAGAGAAATACCCAAAACAGGGCCTCTTTCAACTTCCTGATTAAGGAACATATTTTATATACAATAAAAACAAACCAAATAAAATATATTAATATATTATATTTTCGTTATAGCAGTTTTAAGAATTATATTCACCTCTAAAAAAAGGTGACGTATAAACTGAAATAATATACATTTAAATTAAATTCAAATGAGAAACAAGTCGTTGTCTTTAGAAATAATATGTGCGCATTTCGACATGCATAACGAATACAGTGACGCGCCCTTACTTTCAGTATCGAGCAACTATCGCGATGCTAGAACGAGGTAAGAACAGAGGGAGAACGAGGGGTAGCTAAAGCAAGCTAGCGTTCCGTCACAAGTGGTGTAGTTGACTAGATTTGCGTTCATTTCATACCGATAAGCCCCATATCATAATTACGACCAGGCTCGCCGATGACAGGATATATCTAGGAACGGTTGTATATCGTTAGAAAATGGCTTCAAGCAATCGTTCTCCGAGGGAAGAAGGAGAACTAGAAGACGGGGAGATCTGTGATGATGACACCGAGGAAAATTTGCCTGCTGAACTGGGCGGCGGTAGGCCAAGCGTTGATTCTTCTAGGAGGCAAAACCACCAACATTCACATAATTTGTTGCCTCTAATGGGCCTGGCACACCCGCCACACCCGCCACCAGAGTTTCGACATTTAATGCCATTCGACTTCGGACCTCATTTGCTCGGGCCCTTCCCCCCGAGCCACCGACAGCAATGTGGGCCTAGTGGGCCTGATCGACCTCCCCCACCGATGCTTGGTCCACCGCACATTGACGTGAACCAACGATCAGGCTTCTGGGAACGAAGTCACAACGCCTTGGGGAGGTATAAGCACAGGGCTGTTCCGCCTGGAGGACGCGACGACTGGAGCAGAGGAATCTGGGGAGAAGGCGGTGGGGCAGGTCGCGGTACGGCCAATCTGAGACCCCCATCTGAACGTTACGGACCTGGAGAGCTCCACCTCAACCAGAATGAATCTCCTCCTAGAAAACGTATCCTTTTCATAACATATGTGTGAAGGGCACTCAGCATTTTGAACTTAAAATGTCTTGTCTTACTTGAGATAGTCTATAAATAGCATTATGATTGATGGTTGGTTAGCTACTAGGGTGAAAGTGGGTCTGGTGTTCCTACCTCGAGCAGGGTTTCAGACAGGGTCAAGGTATCCAGATCAATGTTATATTTATATGTAACCTATTTTTACTTTCTCCAACTTTAAAAACGTTAGGCCAACGTTTTTAGAAATGTATCTAGAAATGTTAAACGCAAGATATGTACATTATATAAACAAAACTCAAGAGTCTTCATGTTCCTTGACAAATTTTTTGACACAGAAAAGCCGCCTGGGCGGGTTCAGGTGAGAAAACCAGGGCACAGTGTTGCGAAATCCGAAAACGTGATGGACGAGAGCTTTGAGGACCTGCTGTCAAAGTATAAGCAGATCCAGCTGGAGCTAGAATGCATCCGGAAGCAGGAATCCAAGGCCCTAGAGCCCAGCGACTCCCCCTCCAGAGATCAGCCGCCGCCAGAGACTCTTGCCAATGTTACAGTACAAAGAACCGAAGCAGAACCCGCCAGTATTCAGAGTCACAGTGCCACCGAGGAGGCGTCCGACCCACAGAGGACTGAGAAGAAAGTATTCCAGGCTTTCAATCTCAAGCCCTTGCGCCAAAAGCTGCTCACTCCTCTCGAATTGGACGCACTGAAGAAGAGGCTAGAAGAGGAAAACGGTGTTGGACAGGAGGTGGAACAGGGGCACGCTCAGCAGGCGGTTGTGAAGGATGGCCAGGAGGGCGAGGGGGTTCCAGTCCCTGCTTGTCTCAGAGGTTTGTTACCATCTCACCACACAGGTGTCATCACAGTGATCACAGTGGCTGTTTATCTGAACATGTTGACCTTGACTGGCCGACGACTTGCCACAGAAAATGTATATATAGGTTCTTCCCGAAAGATTAATTGGGCTCTAGTTAAATCCGACTGTGAAATAGCTGGATACGATAGTCTTTTATCTCCAAATTGGGAAATCATGGCGTCATTGTGATGCCTTTACCCGGTAGGCCTAACATCTCTGCAAATGCTTTTGTACAAGATGTCTTTAAAGTTAAGAGATTTAGCAGCTAAATTATCTTATCTTAAAAAAGATAAGCCAATCGGCTGAGTGATTAATCAACAGGTAAGGTCATTGAATTTGATTTGTCCTCGCAGGAAATGGAGAAGGCCCCAATCATGCAGAAGCAATGCTTCCTGGAGAAGACCTTATTGTGCTGGATGAATGTTTCGGCTGTGCAGAGGAAGAGGAGCACGGAGACCCAGAAAAAAACTTCAGCAGAGAGTTATCCACGTCCAGTGAAGACTCAGTGACTTCCCCTGATAAGGTACATAGGTGTTATAACTTTTCCACATTAAACATATATAAATGCAGCTTACAGATGCAAATATAAGTAATCATGTCTCTAATTGTATAATGTACAATAGTTTTGAGTCATTTGATGTTAAAAATCAAAGAATGTTCATGTTAATGGATATGTAATAAAGTCGACTCGTCCAATCGTAACTATCGAGCGCTGCCGGTTGTGTCCCACAGCCCGGTCTCCCCAGGAGGGTGGAGGAGGAGGAGCTGTCTGAAATGCAGCTCAGGCTCCTGGCGTTGCAGTCGGCCAGTAAGAAATGGCACCAGAAAGAGCAGCAGGTCATGAAGGAGAGCAAGGAGCGCATCACCAAGGCATCTCAGGTAGCCATGATGACGGGATAATAATTGGGATTGTAATAGTCATTACATACTCCCAGGAGCCATAATAGTAATACAGTTATTTGGTGACATTTCCACTTGCAGGACAAGAATTTAGGAGTGATCCCAGGGAATGCCACCCTTGGAAGACCTAGAGTCACTACCAGGTCTGCCTCCACCGCAGCAGCCGCGGAGAGGGCCAGAACGAGGGTCATGCCCCTGGAAAGGGCCAGGGAAAGGGCCCGGTCTGTAGCAAGGACCGCTGCCACCAGGCCTGCAGTTAGGACCCCTGGCAGGCCTGCTGCCAAGCCCGGGCTCAGGCCTCCTGCTAGACTCATGGACAGGGACCGGGGCAGAGCCAATCTCGCAGAGCGAGAGCGAGCCAAGCCTGTCTCCAAGTTGGCCGCAGAGAGAAGCAGAACCCCAGGCAAGGCGCCCTTGGCCAAGAAGATGATCAGCCCAGGTGGGTCCTGACCTCTCCTTACCTTAACATGCTATTACTATCAGAGTACAGTCATGATTATTATTATTTTTTATTATCGTATAAGTAATGTATTGGCATAGATTATACAGATTTGTATAAATACTGCCTATTCATTTTAACGGATTCTGTCCAAGTCAGACTTCCCATCTATCGGACTTCCCTTCTCGTTCCATTAATTAAGTGATTTCCGACATTGGGTCCGACCGGCCGCACATAACCCCAGCTGACCACCGTGCCTCTCTCCCAGGTTCGTCGGCCAAGCAGGCGGCCCGCAAACAGCAGCTGCGCACGTGGAAGCTGCAGCAGCAGAGCGAGGAGGAGAAGCGGCGGCTGGAGGACGAGGAGCGCAGCAAGCGCGAGGAGGAGATCCGCAAGATCCGCGACCTGTCCAACCAGGACGAGCAGTACAACCGCTTCATGAAGCTGGTCGGTGGCAAGGCCCAGGACCACAGTAGAGTAAGACCGCCTGATGGCGCTCACTTCCCCAATGACATACCGCCATATACAGCAATGTGAACCGTGTGATGGTGATAAATGGCATGCGCTCCTGTACTAAGATGGGCTCTGCCTTGTTTCGTCAGTCGAAAGACAGGGAACATAGGAAGTCGATGAGTAAGCAAGGCCTGGATTCCTCGGGTAACCTCTACCAGTACGACAACTATGACGAGGTGGCCATGGACACAGACAGCGAGACTGGATCACCAGGTATGTCATTTTTAAGTCCCGAGTGTGAGGTGCAATTCTGACATAGTGATCGGATGCAGTCCTATAATGTTTTCTACACGTCTCTCGACAGCCTCCTCGCCAGCGCACAACCACTTGTCCACGGAGCACCTCGCTTCCCTGTCTTACTTGCCCTGCTACGCCGCAGACTCCGCCCACTTCGGAATGGTATGACTCATAATGGTTCAGTCTGCTTTTGTCAGGGCCTTCCATCTCCAAAAGGAATGTTTATTTCCGTTTATTCTAAGGCCTTCTCGTGGAACTAATATTTGATTATTATGTCAACTGGAAGCTACAGAACAGTCTCCAAACCACTAGGTGGAGTGTGAACCCGTTGTGATGCTACCGGTGTGCGGCCCTCTTCATGCTTTTCCTCTCTCCGCCTCTATGTAGAACATGGTGCAGCAGTTCCTCCCCCACATGCTTCCCGGTATTCCTCCCCCGCCTCCCCCTCCAGAGGAGTCGCTGCCTCCCAAACCTCCGTTTGCGGATGAGGAGGAAGAGGAGGAGATGCTGCTCCGGGAGACGTGTTTGATGTCCATGGCCAACAAGAGGGTCCCTGCGCCAGGGGTATGAGGCTCTCTCTGTCTCTGTTAGATATGTGAGGTTGTCTGTGTTAGTTTTCACCCTCACACCCTCAACTCTGCAAGGCAGTAGCTCTCTTACCAGCTTTAGTTATAGGTGACTTGATCAAAGACGCTGCATATGCCACTGGAACCAAATCAGCCATTTTTTAAGTCGTTTTTTTTACCCCTAGGTCGCACCTCCAAATGTCTAATGTGTCCCTGTACTATTTTTCTCTCGCTCTCGCTCTACCTATACAGGAGGAGAGCCCCGAAAGCGACCCTCCTTCTCCTAAAGCTTCGCTCCCTGTTGGAGTCCAGCTCCCACCCAGGGGCAACCTGAACATGGTCAACCTGAACACCGTGCCCCAGGCGCGGGCGCCCAAGTTCAGCAGAGGCCACCACGTCCCCAGGCCCCCTCTTGTGGTACGACATTCTGATAGATTTATGGCAAATGAAAAGCAAATCAAAGGTTTTTTTTTGTATCAAGAGAAATTAATATTGTTATTGTGTGTTATTTGTAGGATCAATCAGCCGTTCAATCCATTAGTATAAACATAATTTTTTTTTTGATATCTATTAATATTGTATGTCATTGATCAAGTACAAGTAACAAAGATTTGCTGCTTATTGTTGCAGTTTATTTCCAATATTTGCTTCATTGGTTATTGTAAAAGTAATACGTCAGATAAAGCCATCCCATTAAAGACATCACTTTAGACTCGCATTTGTGTAAACTACATATTATTCATGACATTTGAAAGACAAAAAGGAATCTGAAAAAGTATTGTTTGATTAATCGACAACTAAAGTAAGTTGCTGCCCTTGTTATTTGTAATATTTGATTATTTTATACATTCAGAAGCAGAATAAAAACCCTGGGCAACAAAAAGGACAATACTTGGCAAGAGTCTAAAGCCCTGTGTTCCTTTAGTACGACGGGTAACCAGTGCCTTTTGCTTCTGTTGTGTCCGCTCACTGGTGCGTCCCGGTCCCCTCTCTTCAGCTCCCCAGACACAGGCCGGTGGTGGTGCAGCTACACGACTCTGACGACAGCGAATCTGAGCCGGAAGCCTGTAGCTCCACGCTGTCCTCCTTTGGGTGCCTGGACCTGATGATCAAGGAGGCCAGGAGGACCGTTGAGGTGGGTGTGGAGTCCATTGTCATTTTCAACCTATGTGGAGAATCACAGTGTAGTGTAGTGAGGATTTGATTGGCAAATTAGTATTTCTGAAGGTTTTGTTTTTTTGAATGGGAATTGCCCTCCCACTCCACTTGAGCTTCAGTCACAGTGATTTGGGGACGTCTTCTGTCATCTTCTAGGCGGCAAAGCCAAAAGCCGCGGCCTCAGAGAAGGAGAACAACCCGCTCAAAACTCCTGAGGCCCTGCCAGAGGCAAAGAAGACGGAGTACCGGAAGCTGAGAGAGGAGATTGCAAGGTACCGTATTCTCATCTAGTACCGCAGTAAGCACTCCCACTCTCCCCCCTGGCAGAGCGTGAGTGTTGGGTGTATGAAGCTGACTTTGTGTGTGTGTGTGTGTGTGTGTGTGTGTGTGTGTGTGTGTGTGTGTGTGTGTGTGTGTGTGTGTGTGTGTG
>JAOPJL010000155.1:20315124-20326236 GCA_027123545.1 Trisopterus esmarkii | reverse complement strand
GTGTGTGTGTGTGTGTGTGTGTGTGTGTGTGTGTGTGTGTGTGTGTGTGTGTGTGTGTGTGTGTGTGTGTGGGCCGTTATGGCCTTTATCGCCAAGTATGTTGTATTTTTTCATTTATCTTCAATAGAGCATCATTGTGTTGATGAGAGGAATGTCTCCTTCTGTAGGATGAAGAGCGGGTGCGTCTGGACAAGGAGCGCCTTGCTGCGCGTCTGGAAGGCCACAAAGAAGGAATTGTACAAACTGACCAGATCAGGTAGGGATGCACCATCAGGGTTCAAAGGACGATGCTGTTCACTCATTTGTTTAATGTATCATTTGTAATTTCGCCACTAGGGGTCTCTCAACCAAAACACAAACAAAACTTCTAGTTTTATATGGTTGTAAAGTAGCATGGCGCATCAGTTTTTGCCTTCACCTCCATTACAGGTTAAAGTCTGACATGAAATCCTGTTCACAGAAGACTAAATGTATTAAAGTTGTGTTCCCATTACCTTAAGTCACGTTATGTTTTTTCATTCTAATGAAATGGCAGCAAATAACGTTAGCGTACTAACTCAACATTACATACGTCGACTACCCAAACAGCTGTCAAATGTTTTGTCGGGTAGCCCAGCGCAGTAATGCGTGGTTACAACAATCATACTAAACTATTTATAGCATTTTAAAAGTTGGTGTAACTTTATAAGGTTACCATACTGTGTTTCCCACAGAATAAGATTATTCTGATGGAAGCTGACTGGGGGTTTTGAAAGTCCTTTTAATATATTTTTGGAACAAGTTAGAACAATGGCCCCAGTATAATAGTAAGTGAGTCTGTCTAGCGGCGTATATGTGACCATGAGCCGGACGGGCAGCACCACTATATCTTTATTCAGCCAATATTTCTACACAAAAGGTAAAATACCCTTACCGAAACAATAGCCTAACTAAAATGATTAAACCAGAGATGTCTCGCATTTCAAAATGTTCCCCGTGGATTTAAAGGGCTGTTTAGGAGTGTATTCCATATCACTGCAAGAGTAGAAAGCAGGTGTTAACCCCATAGGCCGTATATAATTTGGTCTAGATTAAGGGCGTACAGCATTGACGATCGACCAACAGTAATGGACAGTAAACTGTAGACCTTTGAAGAATAAGTCCCGCCTCCGAGGCCCCGGTTCCAACTGTCAAATGTCTATGGGAAGGCTGAAGGTCAAGTCAGTGATGTCTTATTGTGACATTTTGAATTGTGATTTAGAAAGACACTGAAGACCCGCAACTGCCTACCAAATGGGTATGTGAGGGCTGTTTGAGATTTAGATTGTTGTTGTGTTTTTCGATAGTCTATTTGTATTTGTTGCGAGAGTATAGACGAGGGCAAGAGTTGTGTTGGGCAATAACAAATGAATGAATTTAGAGGAAACAAGGCATTTCCAATAAATGGTGCTGCTTTGAACCATATTTATTATGGAAGCAATCAAACACTTGAGTGACGTTAGTTCATCTGTGGGCTCAGTGGTGAGGGTGACCTTGACCCCTGCTCCTTGTGCGCCAGGTCTTTGTCGGAAGCCATGTCCGTTGAAAAGATTGCCGCCATCAAGGCAAAGATCATGGCCAAGAAGCGGTCCACCATCAAAACGGACCTCCACGACGACGTCACCGTGAAGCAGAGGAGCTTTGTGGACGCTGAGGGGGCCGTCACTAGGGACATCGTGAGCAGGGAGAGGGTCTGGCGCACCAGGACCACCATCCTCCAGAGCACTGGAAAGGTCAGCCGGAGTTCCCCTCATCACCTCTGCCGTCCTCCCCCAGCGGCCCTCTTTGTTCTGAGCACTAGCTGGGTGGGGAACGGGTCGTGGATATAAAGCTGATGGTCTGATTCACTTGCAGAACTTTTCCAAGAACATCTTTGCCATCCTCCAGTCGGTGAAGGCCAGAGAAGAAGGCCGCGTGCCAGAGCAGAGGCCCGCACCAAACGCAACTCAAGTGGTATGCACTACGTAGCAGTTTGGTCCATAAACCTTCACATACCCATGGTCGACTCATGGATTTGTGTAACGTCAATGATGGGTATGCACCCATAAATCAGCCAGCCATGCAGAAAACTCGCCATCTGTAGATAGCGAGGTAAAATTTATAATATTAGTCTTTGGGCCAGTTCATGAAAAATAAAAGGTAAATGTATCATCTCCTGCGGCTGTGCCTGTTGGCAAACTATCACTGTAGATGAATATGCAATGATATCGTCACAAAAAAGATCTGTACCAGTATGTGGCTTCATGAATATCTGTTTTGGCCAAGACAAGGTAATAACCCTAACCCTATCCCTAGTTAATAATTCCCCCTAGGGCCCACATGGTGGTGCCCTTTCTGAAAACTTCCTTAAAGTACAGTATCCCTATTGTTGCATAAATGTTCATGATGCTTGTTTATGTCAATAAAACAAATATGTGCCTAAATATGTGATCTGTACAACAGATCATTTCTTGCCACATCATCCAAATGCTATTTCTATGTATTCTGTAAGTATTGAATGAGTTTTGTTATGAATTGTTGTACATTGCTTTTGTCCTTCCCAGGACCCGTCTGCCAGAAGCAAACAGCAGATGCCTGCTGCCTACAACAGATACGACCAGGAGCGCTTCAAGGGGAAGGAAGGTCAGTCGGCTGGGTCGCCGTGCCAACACACAAGTTGTTGATGCTAACTTCAAGTGTTATAGGATCAATTAAACTGCCCAAGTTGCTTTATCACTAGTCTCGGTTGGGTAGACGATGCCTAAGGCTTTTGGTTTGCCTGTTTTCTTTTCTCTAGAAACTGAGGGCTTCAAAATCGACACCATGGGAACCTACCACGGCATGACCCTGAAGTCTGTGACGGTAAGACCCCAGCCTTACGGTTAAATGCTGTTAATGCCTTCTGTCTTTCGTCATTGAATATGTGGAAGGTAAGCTAACTAGTCGAAACAATGCTTCAAATAGAATCACCTACCTTCATGTACACTTAATGTACGCACTTATTGGATTTTGTACGTAGTTATCGTACTTGGTTGAGTAGCATCTTATCCTATCTATCTTTGTTGTATACGGGGAATAGGTTAACCTGCCGATGGTTATTGCTTTCTTTGCTTTATTGGTTCTCCTTCTTCTGACAAATGTACTTTTTGGCGCTTTGGATAAAAGCATCTGCTAAATGCCCTAAATGTACCTGTTGGTACAGGCCATGCCTTTGAGCTGCTCACCACCTGATGGTGGAATGGGTGCATCCCAACCGTTTTCCATTGAACCTGTTGCACTTCAGATTGAGCCGTGCTGAATTCCTTAAGAGTTAGTGGTGAACTAGTGGTTAGTTCTGCCAGCTGACATTCAAGACTGAAGTGACTACTTCATGGTAATATGGATGTTTGAATTTATTGATGTATTGGAGCATGCCCGTGAGAGCACAGGGCTATAAAGGAAATACAGCTTGCATTTTAACAAAGCAGCACATTGATTTCTTCTTGGTTGGCTTTTTATTTTCTTTTTCAGACAACAGGTTTAAACGTTTTTTTTTTCCTTTTATTTCTTAAAACCATCACATCTTCCACTTTCTTTCTTTAGAACCCCATCTGGTTTGAGTTTTCCATTTGCTTTTTGGGAAAAATGGGAATGTTTCTCAGAATAAGTGTTTGTATGGACCAAAGTGAAGTCACATCCCCACCAGAGTCTGTAGTTACTGGGCTCTGCTTTGGTGCAGCCTTCCCATTTTCTCCTTTAAAGAGTTGATGCAGGCATGGTGCTTGTTGATCTGCAGGTGATTCCAATACTTGATCAGTTCACTAGGATGGAACCCATGGGAGGTGATGAGGTGGCTGTACTTGCAGCTAGAGTAGGACACCCTCCAGTGGTTGAACAGGAACTCATTGGGAGGAGGCACCGGCTCTAACCCTAACCTGGCCAAGCAGATTCCCACGTACACGTCCTCCAGGTGCAGGTGCTGGATGCTCAGAGAGGCTCTGTACACTTTGCCCGCCAAGTCTCCAGAGAACACGTACCCCGTCCCAGAGCAGAAGGTGGGGTACTTATCGCTGGGGTACAGCTCCTGCGACATGTACCACTTGCTGTTCTTGTTTCTGTTTGGCGCGAAGCCTCTCATATTGTTGCCTGTAAAGAAGTCTCTCTTCTTAAGCAGTGGCCTGAGCAGCTTGTGGATGAGGTACTCTGTGTTGACGAACATGTCACTGTCTGTCTTCATGATGTAGCTGGCCTGCCGGCAGTGCAACGCCACCCAGTTCATCCCCATCAGGGTCTTCACTGTCAGGTTGTTGTATGCATCCAGGAAGTCCTGCTGGATGATGTCGTGGTGCCTCAGGCTCTCTGCTTCCAGCATCTTCTGCTGCAGGTGTCCCAGCTGCCCTTCGTTGGCTCCCAGCAAAAACAAGCGGGTAATTCCAATACCAGGGGTCACACTCTCATTCCCCCATGTCTGTCGAATGGCATCCCTGGCCTCCACCTGGCGAGCCTCTGTGGCTATCAGCAACACCAGGAAGGGTGGAGCTTCCCCTTCTGGGCATTTGTCCGGCTCGTTAATGATGTAGGGGTATGGCCCAGAGGTGAGCCTGCCACTCTCGCCTCCCTCCTCGGTCCGGCTGGCGTTGTCAGCATTCAGAGTGCTGTTGAGCGCCAGGCCGCCCTGTGGTGAGGCGTTGGCGTACTCCTGGAGGGAGCTGAGGTTGGTGTCCGTCTTGAAGGTGGGCTGTGGAACGATGACGAACCTCCACAGGCTGCTTTGGGAGCTGAGGTTCCCTTTGGCCTTGGTGGAGTGTAGCCCGCCACTGCTGTAGTCCACAGGATGCCCTGTCCTCCACGGGGTGCCGCTCAGCCCCGGGAGCCAGTCCTGGTGGACCAGGAAGACCAGCACTCCGAGCAGGGAGAGTAGATACAGGAGACCTGCCATGTAGGTGCAGCAGTGACGCCGCCTCCACTGCATGGTGTCGTGGGTGGAGTGAGACCGTTGGGTCCAGTGGGGGCCGCCCTCCTCCAGTCAGTGGTCGATGCTCCTGGAGAACTCCCGAGGCCTGGTGATGATGGGTTTGGCATGGATCTCTATGGGTCGGAGGTCCAATGTTTATGTCCAGCTTCCATGGAAGTCTATCCCGCTCCGAGGGTTGGGCCCGCCGTCATGTTGCAGTGTTGCTATCTAGGAGAGGGAGAGGGTATGTTCAATCCTTACGCATATTGAGTGTCTTAAAAAAAAAGTGAATACTGGAGTTGCTCTTGTCACATTATAGCTTAGGGATTATGTGTGTTGTGACTTTCTCTGTTGCTTTGTATTTTTTGACATTCATTAAACAAGTGTTTCAGTTCAGAATGTTATCTGAGCCCCGACACTCGTTTAAAGGTCCCATGGCATGCTACTTCATGGATGCTTATATATAGGTGTTAGTGGGTCCATAATACAGTAGTTGAAGACGTTCACGAAATTCAGCCTTGGTACAGAATGACAGCGACTACGAGCCAATCCCACCATGAGCTCTCCACAAACGTGGAGTTTTTAGAGGCGGGCCCAGGTGTTTGGTGGGGGGCGTGGCCCTGAGCAGCTTGCGGCCACGGTACCATGCTCTGTGTTTACAGTGGAACACTGAACACTCCGGGTGCTCCGGTGGGAGTCCTCGAGTTCTATATCTAAATAATTATATATCTATATTTTATATTGATATATATACGGTATCACGGTCATAAGCTGTTTGCGCCTCCGGATGATATTATGAATTTCAAACGACTGCGTTGGGTTCTCAGACGCCTCTGGTTCTTCCACGTCAATATTATCTACAGACTGAACCGCGAAATGGAGTAGAAAGGGATTGTCGCCCGTGATCGTTGCCCAGGGTTGTCTCCCGCCGCAGCCGGGCTCCGGCGGGAGACAACCCCGGGCACCGGGGCTCCGGCGGCCAATCCCGGGCAACAATCCCTTTCCTACATGTTGCTGTTCCCAATTCCTTCTCAACCATGGGCGAGATAACCCCCACTACCAGTCTTGTTGTGGAAATACCAGAGACATCGGAGAACCTGACGCAGTCTTTTCACCAAATGGGAGCTTTATGCAAGCTTGTGTTATTGTGTTGCGTGTCATGCACCATAACACCAACAGCAGAACGGTTATCCATATAATAAAGAACACTTGCGTTACTGCTACCGTTCTACACCTAATGCAATCTTTAGCTACTGGGGGACCATAGGCAAGCTAGGGGAACACATATTAATGCTAGAAAACCTCATGTCATGGGACCTTTAATGGATGACCAACTAAAAATATACATAGTTTGGAAGGAAGGATGTAAATACAGATGGCCACATCCCTTGTGCAACTGTCATTCTCAAATATCTTGGTGCCATTTAATCAATTGAGACATTTAAAGTCGTTGTAAAGTGCATAATTTTTTGCTATGTTCCCAAAACATAATGTGCACTTTTGTTTTTGGCTTTGTCTTGCACGTGCAGAAGTTTACATCTGCTTTGTGAGGTCTATGACTGCCTTGAGGGGACTATAATGCTGTTACTACCACTACAGCACCTACTACACTAGGCTAACGAACATCTGATTAAACCAGAAAGATCGGCTTTCATGCAAAGTTGGTTTAAATATCGTACTTTACAACATTTGCTAAAGTGCCGTTGTGTGACTAGTGCAAGATGCTGAGGCGGCTGGTGTGTAATCAAGACGGCCTATCAGTCTGCTTTGTCGTTAGTTGGCCACTCACCCCTCGGAGTGAGGAGTGTTGTCACATTCTACCGAATTACACACACTAGCCTCTTAAAGGAGCCCCACGAGACAAAGAGCTGTTTGTAAGAGCTCACAAAGCTGAAGCCCAGCTCTCATGGATGAGTTACCAGTCGTGGAAAGAATTAGGGATCCTTTTTTATTTGTATCTCATCTGGAGTTGAAGTTCATCTCTCGATTAAAAAAATATATATATGTATAAAAATAAAACGTCATCAGTAGGTTAACTAATTTGGTGTATACTGGTAGGTGGGCTCAAACCATTTTGATTGTTGTTGTATTAATCCTGTGTCAACTCAAGTAATGAGCTGGACCCTCACCTTGTCATAGCAGAATCCTGTCATGGAAGGATTCCAGTCCCAAACGCTGGTCCCCGGCGCTGTAGTCGGACCTTTAGGCGTCTTGTGTCCAGCGGCTGCTCAGGGTCGGCTCGTTTGGCCTCCTTTTCTGTCATTGAGTTTTAAAGTAGTCCATGCTCTTCCACCACATCAGTTACTGAACTGGCATTCACATGGAGGGTACTTGTTTGGTTGTGTTCCGATTCCGCATTGGGGTCCTGATGTCGGTAGAGCTCTGCCACCATTCAGTCCACGTAACGGCTCCGCACACGAGTATGTCCGCCGACAGGGCCCTGGGAGTCCTCCATCGCTTGTCGTCTGCCCGAGGCGCCGTCCCCTGGGCTGAGGGGAAGGGGAGGTGGCTACGAGGGCTGTGGTTCTGCTGCTGTTGTAACCCAGGCAAGCCCTGTGATGGTTGTTTGCATGATTGGGGAGGGGGGAGGGGTTACTGCAAAAACAGCAGCCCCCGTCCCTGGTCAAGTGTTGTCAGGGCAGGCTGATAGAGATGATGGTCCCTGGCCACGCTAGATTTCAGCGTGGCGTCTGCTCTCTGCTAGCCCTCCTCTCAGATTGTGTAATTCTAGTTTTGCGCTGCCTCAGCTTACCAGCACTACCGCTGCATCACCCTGATGCCTCTCCTTCTCTCACGCTCCTCACGTTCTCCGCATCGTCACGTTTATTTTTTCTCACGCTTTGAATGTTGCCCCCTTCCCTCTCTCTATCTCCATCCGTCGTCGACCTCCCCCGCACTGTGTGCCACGGCGCTTCTGTTCTGCAGGAACACACTGAGGGGTTTGACGAAAGCGAGAGCGAGGGAGGAGGGGAAGTAGGAGGCTGGGCTGTGTGTGCTTGGTCTGATGAGCTGCTCCAGGCTGCGTGTGAATAACCCCCTCCTCCTCGTGTGCTCCCTCGCTCTCTCTCACTCGCTCTCTCTCCCCCTCGCTCTCTCTCACTCGCTCTCTCTCCCCCTCGCTCTCTCCCCCTCTTCCTTGCTCCATCCCCCACCCCCGCTACTTTTTTTTTATGTTCTTCCTTCCTGTTCCTTCCTGTTGCTGTTGCCGTGGCACCCTGTTCAGTGGTCAGGGCTGAATGTGATGATGGGAGGGTGTGGGGTGTGGGGTGCAGGGCGCTCCTGACCATGCCCACCCTGCAGAAGGCAGAAGCACGCGTGCAGCCGTGGTAACATGAGGTTACCGCCGTTCCAAAGGACTCGGTTACCAATTTGGTAACAATGTTTGCACCATCATTTATTCTTGCATGTAGATAGAAATAGATCTTGATATCTATGTTGATCGATGGATGGACCCATTTCGATAGTCGAGTCCCTAAAATGTATTTCTCCTGCATGGTTTCACTTCCCTCCCTCACTACTGTGGAAAACAAAACACCAAGTTTAAATGAAAGGTTCTGTCTTTGTTGGTGGTGCAGTGCAGATACAGTGACTATGATCATTGGCAGTGTTGATGATCCTAGATCTAAAAAATGGTCGGGCCATGTATTGATACAAATAGTAGCAGCAGACAATGGCTCGGCAGGGTTGGGTGACTTCCTGGTTGCCTTGATCCTCCCTCTTCAGAGTAGCTGAGCATGTGGGGGGCAGCAACATGTGTTTCCGGCGCGGGCTGCCAGGGCCCTCTGTACATCAGTGGTAGCTGGTGGTTTCTGAAGTGGGGGAGGAAGGTCTGCCCGCTTGGTTGCCATTGGCCTGCTTGCACTGTTAGTGGTGGCTGGTGGTACAAGTATGCGAGACTCAAGTTGATACAAATCCACTAGGGATGGGCAAAGATGGTCGAATAGGCGGAGTCACGGAGAATATCGAATAATGAATCCGACTATCGTTATAGAAAAAAAGAAACAAGCACTAGAAAGGCAGACGTGTTACTGTAACACATTAGATACAACCAGAGGGTGTCGCTAGAGCACCAAAACCTCCCCGATACATTATTATTATTATTATTATTATTATTACAATAGTAACAGAACAGAAGAAGAGCATCTGTCTTGCGACCGTTAACCGCGGCGTGGCGTGAACGATGCAGACTCAGAGTTAAAGTTCTGTATGGAACTCGTTTAATAAAATAAATGGAAACGAAGTTCAATGTAAACTATGTCAAGGAAAGCTGGCGTATCACGGATCGACCACAACCACGCACAACCACCTACGAGCAGAGCACCCTAGCCCTGGGGTCCGTGTACAGGTCAGCGGTCCGTGGCTAGCTTTTAGGTTAGACCACCAACGTTAGCTGCTAGGCGGGCAGAGAAAATTACTCTCTTGCTCTTTTGGGGGGGGGGGGGGGACACTCATCAGCGCCTATCGACCGTCGGGGAGTTTGAAAAGGAACGAACACGTCTTGGCTGACGGTCAGGTTTTTTATTTTTTGCCGTGGATGTGTGGCGTGTGTGTGTGTGTAAACAGGCAAAGGAGTGCGTCACACAGTGAAACTGTGAGAGTTGGCAGCTCTGCCATTGTTTCCATAGGCTAAAGACGTGTCTAGTTCAGTCATGCAGGCTGCGTTCAGTAGGCCAAAAAGATCAATAAATAAAGCTATCTGTTTTCGGCGCATGTAAGCCTGCGTTGAAATAATTGGATGTTGATGGCGCAGTTGTTGAATTAAACAAATTGATTTCAAACAAATCATAAAAAACCTCTCCCTGTGTCATTGTGTGTGCGTGTCTACGATGTTTGTGCGTGCGTGCGTGTGTGCGGTTCTTGATTGACCGATTTTCGAATAATATTCTAATTCTTATCAGCGAATATCGAATAGTATTTTTGCCAGAAATGCACATTCCTACTACGGAGTCGTACGTGACCGAGTTTTCACTGACTGGGTTGTGCAGAGTGCGATGCTGTAGACCCGCTCACTGCCAGAGAGGCACACTGCGGAATACATGGCCAACGTCCTGCTTTTGACACGGACAATAACAAGACCATGAAAAAACTGTAAAGGCCCTTTATTTTCATATAGAGCATTTTAATGGTATATTTTCTATTGAATTAATGAGCTGGTAGGGGTTTGGCGTTTTGCTCAAGGATGCCCAAGGCAGATGGGACAGTGGAGTCTGAACCCAGAAGCCTGGGCTGCCGTCATTAACATTGAGGGCATTTGGCCAACACTTTAATCCAAAGTGACTTACAATAAGTCCATTTGTCAGAAGAAAGAAACAATAAATACTATAACAATATATAATACTCTGTGGGTACAGTAAGGAAGTTCATAGAACCAAGTGCCAGGCACTAATCATCACTAGGGTAATCCATTCCCGGTACACAACAAAGATTCTACACAACTAAGTAGCATTATTCTACCTAAGTAGGGGCGTCACACTTTTTCACTTCCGATACCGCAGCTTTGGCTATCTGCCGATACCATCAGTCAAACACTTTAACTCTTGAACAAATAATAATAAAATAACATATGGAGGCACTTTGCTCATGATTTCCAATTAACCACCATAAAACATCTCACTAAAGAAAATGGCTGAGCTGTTACAGCGGATAACAGCTGAAATAGTTGAATCAAGTGTGTGCGTTTGTGCATGCGTGTGTGTCAGCACTTGTAGCAACGAGGAAGTGTTATTGACGTTATTCTTTCACATCTAGTTAATCGAGATCAGCTCACTAAATGAAACGGCTTGTACTATTGGACTCCTTGGAGTCTCTTTCATATGTGGTTTGTGTAGAAATTATGAAAAAGATTGTTTATGTTAGCATTTAGCTTCTACCGGGAGTACATTGGATATGTAGAAGCAGCTAGCCTCTAGCCATATAAACGGGGGTCCCCCCACACAAACGCCCCATAGTCATATTCCCAATTGATGAATCATTTTATTCGATTTATGGCGATCACACAGCTGTGCTCCGCTCTAGCCGAGGCTTGAGCGCGTGGCGTGACCGCGTAGCCGCGCTCGGCAACAGCCAGGAGAGCAGTGAGACAGGAGAGCAGTGAGACAGGAGAGCAGTGAGACAGGAGAGCAGTGAGACAGCCAGGAGAGCAGTGAGACAGGAGAGCAGTGAGACAGGAGAGCAGTGAGACA
>JAOPJL010000155.1:20281964-20292382 GCA_027123545.1 Trisopterus esmarkii | reverse complement strand
CCAGCCCATTACAACCACTAGACTACAGCTCAATACAACCAGTAGACCAGCCCATTACAACCAGTAGACCAGCCCATGACAACCAGTAGACCAGCCCATTACAACCACTAGACTACAGCTCAATACAACCAGTAGACCAGCCCATTACAACCAGTAGACCAGCCCATGACAACCAGTAGACCAGCCCATTACAACCACTAGACTACAGCTCAATACAACCAGTAGACCAGCCCATTACAACCAGTAGACCAGCCCATTACAACCAGTACTCTTGGTGTAAAAACTGGACATTGGACAATATTTCACACTAATAGATTATTCAGGAACTGCCATTTGATACACTATCAAACACTTGGATACAAATCTAACTCCATAGTAAATGAATCCAATAAATACATACACACGCTCATATTCACTGGCTTTAGGAGGTTCTGGGTTGAATACTTATTTTTCACCGCGCGACTCTTATGATAGATTTATTATATCTGCCTCTACTGAATACGAGTAGACAAGATTTTGTGGGCCCAATTTCCCTCTCAGTATTTTGTGCTTCTTCATGTCCTTTATGCGTAAGGTGCCTGATGTCAAAGGACATTAGCAGGCGCCAAGGGGCTGATAAACCACAAAACACACCACCCTCAGCCATGTGAACAGGAAAAATGGGAACTATGTGAGAGTGTTGTTGATCAATTACAGCTCTGTGTTGAACATGATCGCACCCCAGAGACTGTTCACAAAGCTGAGCGACCTGGGCTTAAGCAGCGGCCTGTGTGCTTGGGTCCTGGACTTCCACACAGGCAGATCACAGGTAGTGAAGATTTGCATGTTTCCAGGTAGTGAAGATTTGCATGTTTCCAGTCCCATAACTCTTTACAATGGTGCTCCACAAGGGTGTGTGCTCAGCCCCCTGCTGTACTCCCTATATACGTATGACTGCACAGCTCAAATTTGCTGATGGCACAGTAGTGCTGGGCTCTATCACCAACAACGATGAGACAGCCTACTTGCAGGAGGTAGAGGGTCTGGCATCTTGGTGTCAGACTAACTGTCTCCCGCTAAATGTCAGCAAAACAAAAGCTAGTGGTGGACTTCAGGAGAGGACAGCCTTCCTAAACCCCCCTTTTTTATGGTTTTAAATATCTAGGTCTCACCATATCAGATGATCTGACATGGTCTTCCCACATCCAAACCAGCACCTTTACCATATTCGGCAGCTGAGGAAGTTTGGAGCCTCCCCAACCATCCTGTGCTCCTTTCCATCAGCCACAGTGGAAAGCATACTGCCACAGTGTATGACATCATGGTACGGGAACAGCCATGAACAAGACCGGAAAGCCCTCCAGAGAGTAATCCGAGCAGCTGACAGATCAGCTCTCCCATCACTGCCCGACCTCTATGGTAAAAGATGTTGGAGTAGGGCGGCTAGGATCATCAAAGACTCTTCCTACCTTGGCAACAGCCTATTCCGGCCTCTGAAATCAGGCAAACGCTACAGGAGCATCATGGCTCGAATTGAGAGACTTTTTATCCACAAACCATTAGGCTTTTAATCAACTCAATGTACCCCTCTTTTAAATGCAAACTGTTCAATGCACCCTGCACTTTAAGCAAGCACTTTTAGTAGTCTAGGACTATGATATGATTATATATTTTCATTTTTTTCTTTTTTAACCTATTTATGATTATGTCTTTTTAACTTATATTATCAAATTGAGTGTCAGCGCAGTCTTGGAGCGAAGTCAGGATTAAATTTCACTGCTTGTTGTACAGGTATAACTATGCGTGTGAGTGTGACAGATAAAGAATCTTGAAACTTGAACCTTGAATATTGAGTTGGGGGGAGTGAGCTCCTGGAATTTTTGGGGAAAGGACAACTCAATCACAATTCATTCTGAATGCTCGGGGGGAATGATTGAAATGGTTTCCCCACAACCAGTTGTTATAATCGTGGTAAAGCACCAAATTTGCGGCTTTGAATGTGTGTGACATCATGTTAAAGTAGAAGTAGAATATAAGGTCTGTAGCCCTCATGTCTAAATCAGGCATTAGGAATATATTGCAAATAAACAAGGGATTTGACGGGGAGGTTGTGTGTTTAGGGCTGAGGATATGATGAAACTTACCGCTCCCTCACTGATTTCCCGCAAACGGGGCAGGTCCATTTCCGTTTGCCCCCATGTGTACACTCGATGTGCCTCTTTCTGTTGCCCGTGTCGTTGAACTGGCGGCCGCAAATCCCACAGGGAAACGGACCTGCAGACAGTGTCAGTGTGTCTTTAGGGGACGTCTGGGACAGACAGTGTCAGTGTGTCTTTACGGGACATTGAGTCGAAGACAGACAAGTGTCAGTGTGTCTTTAGGGGACATTGAGTCGAAGACAGACAAGTGTCAGTGTGTCTTTACGGGACATTGAGTCGAAGACAGACAAGTGTCAGTGTGTCTTTACGGGACATTGCGTCTAGGATAGACAAGTGTTGTGGTAGTGTCTTTACGGGACATTGCATCTAGGACAGCTGAGACTAAAGGCCTAAAAGGACACAATAGTTGTAGAAAAGGTCATCTATTTAATGTATGCATGCAGCGATTTCCTCTCTAGCAGACTGAGCCCCGGACACAGATCAAGGAGTTTTTTAACAGTTTCACCCCCTCTCTGTACGACTTTTTGATAGATATTTACAGCCAGAGTATTCAACAGCTCTTGAAACATTAATTATTGACATCTGTTTACAAGCCATGTTCTGCCCTCTAGTGGTCAGAAATCCTGTACTACTGTATGCTTTTATCTACATATATACATAACAATATACATAACAGTCCACTTCTCACCCAAATGAAACTTTTCCTGGTGCTTCAGTCGGGCGAACCTGGACTTGAAGTGTTGGTCACAGAAGGAGCATTTGAATGGCCGGTCCTGGCTGTGCAGGATCATGTGCTCTTCAAGGTGAGGCCTGCGTGTGAAGGTCTTCAAACACACCTGGAGGTCCAGAAACAAGCGGTCAGTCTACCAGTCTACCCTGGCGGAGGAGAAAGGGAGGTGAATGGTATTGAAGCAGGGGTACCACAGTGTTTCCAGTAGTGTTAAAGCACTGTTTCCACCACTGTTTCCCACTCCGCCGGGGGCTGCTTTGGACCAGCACCACAAATGTATTTTATAGTGAAATAATGTGTGGTTCATTACCATAATGAAATACATTGTTTACATTTCTCTATGTATATTGTTTTGTGCATTATCAACAGTGATGGAATAACGGCGTTAAAAATAACGGCTTTACTAACGACGTAGAGTAATAGAGTAAAAGCGTAATCTAATTGATTACTCTTTTACATCATTATATTGCTGTATAATGCTGTTACCGTTACTTTCAAAAGATACGGCGGTTACTATAATTTAAGCGTTTTTTTTCATCAGACCAACTAGATCTCTCTCTCTCCCTTTACGGTTCTTCCTTGGTACAATCGCATTGATGATAATGAGTGAATGAATGAATCAGAAGTAGAGTTGGGCGGGTGTTGTTTAGACAAACTCTAAAGCACGCATAGTCGGACACACAACGACACAAGTGAGTCAACGAGAAACAGGAATGGCGAGCCCAAATAATCTCAAAATAGCCTTCTTTCGCATTAGTTACTTTCCACAGTAACTAGTTACTTTTATAATTTATAAGGAGTAACTAATTTAGTTAACTACTTTTTGGAAGAAGAAACTAACTAATTACTTTTTTTAAGTAACTTGCCCAACATCAATACAGAATTCCACTTTTCAGGATTCAAACTGATCAAGTATGAATAGTCCAATGAAATGTACACGGCATTAATGCATGCATATATAAAAAAATATAGATATTAAAAACCACCGATGACATGGATGACAGATGTGAGTGGTCTACAGATCAGTAACGTTTGATACTCAGGGCTGTGACGGTTGAACGGCTAAACTCCTACCGCACATTTCCAGCCGTCACTCTTCTTGGTGCGCATGGCAAGAAACTCCTGCATCTGGTCGGGGTGGAATCTGGCAACACAAAGAGGGCCAGAGTGGGTCTAGTCTGTCTGGACTAGGTGACTCCCGCCCAGACAATTCCGAATGCCCCAAATGTCTGATACAAATGTCTAAACATAAATAATAGAAGATAAATCATCTATAATTTCAGAAATGCTTATGTGTTTCTTTCTCAATTTCAACATCTGTGAGAGGGTGAGGGTGAGGTCTGAGGGCGAGGTGTGAGGGTGAGGTGTGAGGGTGAGGTCTGAGGGCGAGGTGTGAGGGTGAGGTGTCAGGGTGAGGTGTGAGGGTGAGGTGTGAGGGTGAGGTGAGAGGGTTTGCGGGTGTGAGGTGTGAGGGTGAGGTGTCAGGGTGAGGTGTGAGGGTGAGGTGTGAGGGTGAGGTGTGAGGGTGAGGTGAGAGGGTTTGCGGGTGTGAGGTGTGAGCCCTCACCTCCTGACGTGCTTGGTGAGCGTCTTGCGGCTGGCGTGCAGCTTGCTACAGAAAGGACACTTGTGCTCCTTCTTCTGGAGCGGCGTGTCGCCCACATGCTTCTTCTTGTGCACCGTGAGGTTGGAGTTGGTGGAGTAGCGCTGGAGACAGACGTCACACTGGAAGGGCTTCTCGCCCGTGTGCACCCTGGTGTGACTCTCGTACTTCCCTGGGAACGACGCATACAAAACGAACCATACTGAATACATTATCACAATATCAACAACACTGATGATAATAACGGATCATTTTACAGACCCTTTCCACAGCGCTGTCCACATAGGACAGACACTCCACCCTGATCATGGGTCTGCCTTCACTGAGACACCAGTAGGACCAACAGGGGATGGTCTGCCATGAGGCCTCCTTGCTGAGCTCACCTGCACGGTCGAAGGTCTTGTCGCATTTGGGGCACTTGAGGATCTTCTTGTTGGCCATGTGGATGAGGATGGGGGCCAGACCCTCGGGGTACACCGGAGCCTGGGGGACGTTCTTCACCGCCGGGGCCCCTGGGGGACTGGAGAGGCCCAGCTTAGCGTCGGCATCTGAAGAACTCTGCAGCCTTTTTGCACGCTTCAGCGAGCCTTCACCTCCGACCCCTGCCCCGCTGCCCTCCCTGGGCCTCACTCCCTCCTCCTCTTTGTCCGTCTGAAGGTCTGACGTTTCGCTCAAGTCCAATTTAGGGTTAGGCTTTTTCGTGAATGTGTCTCCTTCACTTTCTTCTTCTTCTTCTTCTTCTTCTTCTTCCTCTTCCTCCTCGTCGTCCTCTTCCTCCTCCTCTTTGGCTGAAGAGGTGGGGGGCATCTCTTTAGGCTCAGCCAGGGGGTACACCGTGAGCAAATCCCTCTTGTACTTGGCGGGGGTCCTCCTGCTGCGAGCTGACCTGCGGGCCCCAGCAGCCGTCTCCGCAGGCCCCTCAGTGGGCCCGGGCCGTTCCTGGACCAGCTCCACGCGGCGGTGGACCCCGTGAGTCCGGACCATGTGGTTCTGCAGGGACTTGATGCTGCACAGCTTGCGGCCACACATGGAGCATGCGGTGCTGGTTGGTGGATCCTCACGGACCATCCCCTCCGGACGCCCAGCGGTCCCCACCTCCGGGACCCTCTCAGCCTGGGACGTCTGGGACCGGCCAATGTCCCCTACCTCCGCACAAAGCAGCTTTAGCACCTCCATCATGTCCAAGAAGCGAGCAGCCTCCATGAGAGCTGGGACCTCTGCCTCGGCCACCACGCACTCAGAGGTGTAGAGGAAGCCCAGGAGGTGTCTGAACACGGACTCGTCCACATGGTCCAGGGTTACCCTCCCCGTGGAGGGGTTCTTGGACAGCTCTGCGTGGAAGTAGCTGCTGCCCTGTGCCAGCACCACTTTATGGGCCTTGTAGATGTTACCGCCGACGGCCACAGACACGTCACAGAACCGCTCCCTGTTCCGGTCCTCGTTCAGGAACCTGAGGAGGCTGAGGCTGTGATGGGACATAGACAGGTGTCTTGGTTTTGCCACAGCTGGTTCTGAGACTCTGCGTGGTTCTGAAGCAGCCACAGAGACCGCCTCGGTGGTCTTGGGACGGTCTGTGATGGTGCCGGCACATTTTGAATGCTGGGATACGTTGGACTTCCTCTTCATTTCGTTGTCTGACGATAAACTATCACAAGCTAGGCCCAAAAAGGATCCCTATCCACCACCTTAAGGACCTTAAAGACCCCTATCCACCACCCTAAGGACCCCTATCCTACCATAGGCTGTTTTAAAGCACCCCTTTAAAGAAGAATGTTGACAAACGACAGAAGCGCCCCTTCGTAAAACACCAGACACTGTTTACCCCGACGCGTCCTGGAGGCTGTCAGCCCGGTGGATGCACTTCAGGATGCTAATAAAGAGTGCATTTAGATATTATTTCCTGGGTGTTTGTTGTTCCTATTCTTCAAGTGCACGATAACTGTCGGACGAGCAGCGCTTCATCTGGCGTGCTCCTTGGTGGCTGTTTCTGCTCTGTTTTAAGCGTCGACTCGTTTCAAACCATGCGACCTAGGGATAGTATATTTACTGTAACTTTGAAGACGCTTATTTACTTGCGTATATAGGTGGTCAGAGAAATGCAGATCCGTAAATATAATAATTGTGGTTAAGAAGAGCCAGACGAATGTGCTACCTCCAATATTCAGATTGCTACGGTGGCTGCAGCGTACAATGGTTAATGTAGTCCTGTTGGGTAATGTAGTCCTGTTGGGTAATGTAGTCCTCATGGGTAATGTAGTCCTGTTGGGTAATGTAGTCCTCATGGGTAATGTAGTCCCCCAATAACTAACTCAAGGATTAATATTTCATATCACGATTTTGATTTATATTTACGATTTAGCTTCAGATTAAGCAGTTAATTACATTTAAGAGATGTAATAACAATTTAGATATAATATTTAGAATTAGATATAACAAGTGAGGCACGTTTTTCAGCAGCAACAGTTGTTCTACGGGTCCCGGAGGCCTGAACGCATCGGACACATACCAGACAACACGTGGATTCATCTGGCTTACAAATGTATGTGAGAAATAAAGAAGAATTTATACAAATGGAACGTGTCTTTTTATGTAGGTTTTTCCTCTTCCTCCTTCCTTGTCACGACAGACTATGCTGATAAATGTAAATTCTGTCTGCCTTAGGGCTTTAATCATCAGTGTATTTTCTCATGAGGAAAATTCATGTTATGTAAGACAACGTGAGAAAAGTGTCTCGTTTAAGCCTCCTTTGCTAAGTGTCTTAGCCTAATCCTGATGCCTCAGTCCGGTGCAGACGGAGCGGACAGCGCCTGCAGCCCGGGACCTGGGAGATGGAGCGGTACAGCTGAGCAGATCAGAACCAGGACCACCACCAGGACCACCACCAGGACCACCACCAGGACCACCACCATGAGATACAGCGCGGGGGTCGGGGTGTTTTGGTTGATTTACGCAGGTAAGTCTATTACCTTGCACAAATACAATATTTATATTACTTGGTTCTTTTTATGTTTTTTATAGCGTGTCTTAAATTTGAGCAAATCAGTCTGGTTTCTTTTCAGACATTTAGACTATAAAATTAACCTTTTTGCATAACTACTGTTTAATTTGGAGATATCAAAGATATTAAAGATGTCAATACTACAGTTCTTAATCATGTTTGTGTAATTATGTACAGACATTCTCTTCACAATGATTTCAAGAGTATAAATATCTTTCATTTCAAGAAAAACAATAAAGAAATAATCTTTCCTTATGCTGGGTACACACTAGACGATTTCTCAAATTAAAATCGGGCTATTTATCCTAGTGTTGGTATTAATAATAGTTTATGGTGAATTATTGTGTATGGCTCTCGATTCTTATTTTCTCATGTTACTGTAAGTATTGGGTGAGTAACTGCAATTGATTGCCCATATACAGTATTTATATTGTTTATTTATGTACTGAGTTAGGGGCAGGCAAAGTAAGGATCACCATCTTCCTCCTCTTCTCTGATTACGGACTGGGTTTTGTGTTTTGATGTTGAATCACATTTTCTTAGAAAGTTGTGCATTACCATGTGCATAACAAGTGAAAAAAATTAAATGTTTGCAACTCATAATGAATGTAGTTATACCATTTTTGTCATTTTTTATGACCCATCTCTTTGAACCCTTGTGTTCCCCCGCCAGGCCTTCTCTGTGAGGAGGACGTTGGTGTGTGTGAGCAGCAGCCGTGCCAACACGGTGGCGTCTGCGAGCAGCGCGGCGGGGGCTTCAGGTGCCTCTGCCCCCAGAGCAGCCAGGGCGGCCCGCTGTACGGGGGCCACACCTGCGCAGTCGCGCTCTCCGGCTGCGACGACCACCGCTGCGAGAATGGAGGAAAATGCTGGCCCCTGCTGGTCCAGGACCAGCACAGGTACCGGTGTGGCTGCCCGGCGGGCTTCTCCGGGTCCCACTGCCAGACCCCCACCGCCTTCTCCTTCCAGGGCAGCGGAGGCTTCCTGCGCGTGGAGACCCGGGGCCGACGGGCCCCCACGCGGCTGGCCTTCAGCTTCAGGACGCGGGGGGGGGGCACCCTGCTGCAGCGCAGAGAGGACCCCCTGCTGCTCACCGTGGAGCTGCTGAGCGGCCGGCTCCGCCTCAGTGGCCGCAGAGGTCAGGGGTCAAACATCACGCTGGTCCAGGAGCTCCAGGGGAACGTGTCGGACGGCGAGTGGCACACGGTGGAGGCCTCTCTGGGCGCAGGGGGCAGCTGGATCCGACTGCTCTGTGCAGGGGGTTGTTGTGGAGGTGGTTGTGATGGGGAGGGGGGTTTTGATGGGAGTGGTGTTGGTAGAGATGATGGTGATGTTAGTGGTGGTGGTGATGCTGGTGGTGATACTGGTGGAGGTGGGGATGGTGTTGCTGGTGGTGGTGATGCTGTAGGTGGTGGTGTTGTTGGAGGTTGTGATGTTGGTTTGGATGGTGGTGGTGGTGGTGGTGGTGGTGATATTGTAGGTGGTGATTGTGCGGGTGTAGTTGGAGGTTGTGGTGATGGAGGTGGTTTAGATGGGGGTGGGAGTGGTAGTGGGGGAGGTGCAGACCACAAGCTGCGGGGGCAAGGCCCTGGTTTACCTGGTGGTCTTGGCCCAGCGTGCCAAACCCTCTTCCTCGGGGCCCCGGGTGTGACCCTGGGTGTTGGGGAGAAGGCCGCGGCTGCGTTTCGGGGATGCTTCCGGGACGTGGTGGTGGACTCCCAGCTGGTTCTGCCTAGGGGTCCAGGGCCGGAGGCTGAAGCCACCCAAGTGAATGTCACCATGGGATGCAGTGATGAGGACCTGTGTGAGGGGGCCCCGTGCGGGGGCCGGGGCCGCTGTGTGGCCCAGGGATGGAGGGGCTACAGGTGTGTGTGCCACAGACCCTACCAGGGGGCGGACTGCCAAGGGGGTAAGTGTGAGGCCATGGTAGACATATCAAATGTAAATACATTAGTTGATGCTATTTATTTGGTTGATTGTGAAATATTACTTTGGGCCTTAGGGCGCACTCACACTACGCAAAGTTGCCCCCCCCCCCCCACTGTGCCGCTGCCTGTGCTCACACTAGGCAATCTCACCTGGGCCTGAGTACGGTTGCCTCTCGTACATGTAGGCTGCGTAGCCGTGTGAGGCCACAGAATGTAACTGGACTTGAGTATGGATGGCGTGCTCACACTAGCTAAACAATCTAGACTTTAAGGGGCAAACGTACTCTGGCACAGATGGCCTAGCGTGAGTGAGCCCTTATTTAGCCTGGGCCATCTTGGTCCAAGCTAACGGTGGAGATATGATGGCCACTAGGCAGCAGTATAGCATGGCATTAACACTGGCAGGGAGGGGCTTCGATTCCCACTAGGAGCTCATTGCTGAAAAAGTATTGCTTGTCCGATGTGTAAAAGCATCAACATCAGATATAGTCATCGTTTTAATGACACGTTTAATCCTAACTCTGGAGGTTGCACTCACTATCATGATCTCCTTGACCACTCTGAGGTCCACAGTCAGACATGTCAGTAAACAGCTTGACTGACCCCTGAGTTCAGAGCGGCTTAAGGATCTGGTGGAAATAGAAGGTCCAGCTCAGGCAGAGCGCCATGCTGAAGGGTTTCATCCACCCAGCCTGACGGCGGGATTACCCAGTCAGAGTAATTGATTTAACCGATATCTTTACTGCCCAGCAGTGTATTAAGGGCAAAACGTAACACAAACGTGCATGAGCAAGCAATACACACACGCAAAAACGCACACACTGATGTAACGATTGTGAATGTGTTTGGACCCATTGTGTACAGAGTACGTCCCGGCCAGGTTTGGAGCGGACAGCCTGGAGAGTTACAGTGTGTTCTCTCTGGTGGAGGCCCCGCCCCCCGCCCCCCCCCCCCCCCCGCGCCCCCCCCCCCCCCCCCGCCCCCCCCCGCGCGCCCCCCCCCCGCGCGCCCGCCCCGCGCG
>JAOPJL010000155.1:20042505-20053051 GCA_027123545.1 Trisopterus esmarkii | reverse complement strand
TGTGTGTGTGTGTGTGTGTGTGTGTGTGTGTGTGTGTGTGTGTGTGTGTGTGTGTGTGTGTGTGTGTGTTTAACAATTGTTTGTGAGTGAAGAAATGTTGTGCATCCGTGCATGGAAGGGGTGGCGTGTGGTGGGAGAAATAATTAAAAGAAATGTAACTTTCCAAGAATCTGCAAAGTGCAAAAGGAGAAGCTAAGAAGTGTATTCAATAGAGCAACGGATCATAGGATTTATCCGGTACCTGAAGACTGTACTAGTGAGAGGGAGAAAGAGAAGCAAGCGAGCAAGGGAGTGAGCGTGTGCCATACAGAGCGATATAGAATGAGCACAGGAGCCACTTTTAAATCACCGCATCCACATGGGCCAGCCACTGTAAATCAGCATGCAGGTACTGCAGCACAGATAAAACAGAAGGGGAAGGGGAAGGAGGAGAAGGATGAGGAGGAAGGGGGCACGGCCAGTCCAGTTCTATCCCAGGGCTGTCACAACGGAGACGGGGAGCCTACCTAAGATCAAGACCCTGGTTCTGCCAGATGTTCTCCATTATCCTGATGATCTGCAACGTCAGCATGTCCTGCCTTAGATCTGGAGGTAGAGAGGAGAGGGAGAGGGAGAGGGAGAGGGAGAGACATATGGAGGGGGGAGAGATGGAGAGAGAAAGAGGATGAGAGATAAGAAGAGAGATAGAGAGGGACAGGGCGATGTGGAGAGGTATTTGAGATGCAGAGAGGGTGAGGGAGGGGGAATGAGGACGGACCGTTGGACGGAGAACAAAAGGGTGAGCGTGTTGCACCTCTTTGATCACCTGATGTCCCTTAAGGAACTGAGGCTGAGGGTGTATGAACTAAACCGCCTGCAGCCGTCTGCGATGCGGCAGCCTGCAGGAGGGGCTGTGGCGTGTGGCGTTGGACACGTTCCTGGCAACGCGTCAGGGTTAAGGACCACAGAAGGGAAGGTGCTGTATAAATAGGCCCTGCTCATGCATTATTCTATACAACTACACTGTGTGCATGTCGCAATAGGAGACAATGAGAGATAAGACTGCCGGAAAAATAGGCAATAATAAAGGACAGACATGGGGGAGGGGAGGGGGGTGTGGTGAGCTCACCATCTCCGTTCTTGAAGATGATTTCATTGCTCTGGAAGAGGAGCTCAGACATCATGTCGGGGTTCTCCCAGTTAAGCCACAGAGGTCGCTTGGCAGAAGACATCATCCTGCATTCCTCTAGCCTACAATACAACACATTCAAAACAAATAAACTAACAAAAGCACAGCACAACGGACTAGGAAAAAAAGGTGATGTGCTTATGTTTAACCAGAAGGGGAAGGGCTGTTTCCCAAGAGCCCACGGGATCAATGGCAAAAACATATCGACACACAACATGACGCAGAATCACATTTCCCTCTGCATCGGTAATGGAACTCAGATTGTACTAATCACTATGGATTGCTGTTTACTGTTCAGAGAAACATGACACCCAGAGAGGGGCCAGGGCCGTGGGGGAGAGGGTAGCGCAGGAGCTAGCATTCATAGTAGCAAGAGGGAGTTATGGCGCATTTCCACTGGCGGGTACACTTGGGACCCAGCATGCCTCAGCTCAGTGTTGAGGGTGCGGTATAGCCCAGCTCAGTTATGACCCGCCAATGGAAATGCGCCATTAGATATAACTTTAGTTCTAGGTTGAGAGCTAGGCTATGCAGGAGCTTGCCTACATACTATCCTATACAAAGGAAAGCCATAGCAACATACTTTGAGAACTAGCTTTCCTACTAGCACATGGAACAAGGAAAACTATCTAGCCTATCTACTAGTTTGAGAGATAGCCTACATACTAGCCTGCGAGCAAATCTACGTACTAGCATGAGAAATAATCAACATACTAGCCATGAGAGCTAGGCTACATATCGGCCTGGCAGCTAGAGACAGACTTAGTGAGAGAGCTAGGCTACTTTCTAGCGTGAGAGCTTGACCTCATACTAGCATGAGAGCTTGCCTATGTACTAGCTTGAGAGCTAGGCTGCTTCCAAGAGTTAGCCCAAGGCTTGGTACCGTAGGTTTCCCAGCTGGTGGGCGGGGTTGAGGGGCGAGGTGAAGCTCTGCAGGGCGTCCATGTAGTCCGGCCTCCTCATGTGCTCCACCAGGAACTTCATCTGGACCTGGCAGGAGCACAGAGATAAATAAATAAATAAAAAAAGGATTAAATCTACCTCCCCCTCTTTATAATATGATAAGTGTCACATTAAAAAAGGCTTGTCAGGTGATTTAACACACCGTGTGTGTTCCAACAGCTCTTGGCAGACAGTGGGAGGCATGGGAGCGTGCCAGGGAGTGTCTCAAACATTATTAGTTATGGTTTTTACACTTCTCTGCTGTTTTGTCTTCTGGCAGCAAGGAAAACCTGACAGAGAATCGAGCTTTCAGTTTTGTTTTGTTTTTTTCCATCATTGTTTCCTCAGCCAAACAAAAGAAAAAACATCCCAACCACCATTTATCCAGAGCGCTGAGATCCCATATGAGGTGATACCCCACTGTCACTCACTGCTGCTGACACCTGCTGTTTAGAATTAAATATAGTCAATTAATGAATGAGTGAGTCGCTGAAAGAGCGGCGGGATGCTGTGAACCGAGGTGGGAGTGTGTGTGGCCACGCCTTCATCTCTTTAAGGTCAGGGCCTCCACGCCTCTTCAGTCCCTCACCTTCTGGGCCTCGTCCTTCTTCTCCTGCTTGAGGAGGTCCGTGAGGTTGATGAGCTTCTCCATGGCCTCCACCTGCCTGCTCAGGTGCTTCAGGTACATGCCGCACGCCCGGCAGTAGGACTCCAGCAGCAGGCCGAACCGCTGGCTCACCGTCTTGTTGTGCATCTCCGACCTGGCCGGGCGAGGGACACGCAGCACACAGTACAGCACACAGCACAGCACACAGCACAGCTTAATCCCATTGGAGCCAGAGATCCACTCTGCTCCTCAATGGGACAACAGCAATTAGGAAGTATGTCATTCCCTGTTAGGATTAGCGGCGCTGTACCCACTTCAACTAGTGGTAGTAGCACCACCTTTACTTGTTGTGGAAGTACCAGAGAGACGGAGAACACGACGCAGTCTTTAAGATTCATAAGATCTCCCCGTCACTTTGGCCGCGGCGCAACGAATGAATAAAGATCGTTAACACGTTGGAATAAAAAAAACAGTTATTTCGAAAGATGTCCCCGAAGCTACTTCTTAAAAGCCTTGTTAATGAGCAACATTTAGAAAAATGTGTATTTTAATTCAGCCTTGGGTTAAATGGAAGCGTAGTGTGTACTTCAACCTGCACTGAATGAATGGGCTCTCCCGCCGCATGCATTCAGCCCTCGGCAAATAATCGCGTGATCGGAAAACCCCAAAAATGGCGATCGAAAAAGTTGATCACTTGACGTAAATTACTTGGGCAACTGTTTTTTTTCAAATCAGAACTTGCCAGTGGCAGCAAGATTCCTCCCGTCTAAAACATTGTGCTACACTGCCAGGACTTCACAAGGTCACTGTAATGATGGCAACGGAGGCGGTTTAACATTGAGTTTTGTTTACGGAGCACTTGCATAGCTCAGTACGCGCGCAGGTACATTTCAGTACCCTAAAAACAGCAGTATGCACGCAGGTACATTTCAGTACCCTAAAAACAGCAGTATGCACGCAGGCACATTTCAGTACCCTAAAAACAGCAGTATGCACGCAGGCACATTTCAGTACCCTAAAAACAGCAGCAGGCGCACAGGCACATTTAAGTATCGTATATGACTAACACTCTGCGGAGGCTTTGATGAACACATTGAGCGAGTCTATTAGAACATAATCTGGTGCTTGCCTGCTATCCAGATTATATATAAAAGATATGGAATCGTCCATTTCTTTTATATACAATAAATTCCCATTCCCCTGCCATTCTGTGATCGGCAGTGATCAGCAATCGGCAGATCATGATTTTGGTGATCAGTAATCGGTGATTGGGCCCAAAAACGCTCATCGCAGCATCTCTAATCTAATCTAATCATAGTCGGACTAACGCAATAATTTGATTTTCTTGAGAGAAAGATTGAATGGGGGCATGTGAGAGAGAGTGAGGGAGGGCGTATTTTTGATTTTTTCAAAGAAAAACTAACAGAACAAAGAAAACCAATCCATCACCAGGTGTTCCTGTAACAATTAAGAGATTGAACTGCAAAAAGCCATTAGGAAGAAAATGAGAAATTAATTATGTATAGTGTTGTTTTTGTTGTTCAAATAAGAGTAATTACACTGGTGTGTAAATAACAGGTCGATGTGAACCGAGTGCTGAGAAGTGAGGCAAGGTCCACAGGACCAACAGCTTCCTGATTGACTCACTTCAAATGCCAGAAGAAGAAGTGTCCTATACGCTGATTGGTCAGGGCTTTCTTCAGGAGGAACCGGGCCAGCGGGTTGTCCAGGTACTGCTCGTACTTCAGAACCTAGAGACAACACACCCAAGATAACAAGGTAAACAACAAGGTAACAACAAGGTAACAACAAGGTAACAACAAGGTAACAACACGGTAACAACAAGGTAACAACAAGGTAACAACAAGGTAACAACAAGGTAACAACAAGGTAACAACAAGGTAACAACAAGGTAACAACACGACACCTAGTGAGTGTTACATCAATCATGTTACATAAATGGTTGTGATGAAGAGAAACTTCTTTTAGGACACGTCGGACAGCGAAATATTTGATTTAATTTTGGAGCATGATCATGTGAAAGTACTGGCAGCAAAGTTACCAAGGATACATTGAGTGAGACAAAGGGTGAACAACATTCAAATAGGGAAACATTTGCATTGTGGGCAGGGAATATACAGTTAACAGATGAGTGGGAGTGACCATTCTGGAGCATTTAGGATTGGCGGGAAAGGCCAAGTTAATCTCCAATACACTAGGTAGTGTATTGGAGATGTCTACAGGTCAGTAAGACAAGGTTGTAATACAATTAAGTAAATCTACACAACAAAGAAGTCAGTCGAATGGCCTGGCCTCTGTACCAGACTCAAGGGCTCCAGTGGGAATGCAAATCGGAACTGCCTTAACTTCTTTGTTAGAGAGAGGAAGGGATGTATCTTAAGATGCAGGGAGAATGTATACGGTTCCTTTTAATGTACATAATAATAATATTAACAAGGTAAATATAATTTGTATGAGATTGTATATTATAGTTGTGAGTGATTGATATTTCCACGACAGTTTGCTTATACATACTACAGACAAGACACAAACAGACAATAGAGAACGCTGTAGAAATCCAATCAGATGACTGAATTCAAACACTCACATTGGAAAGCATCTACAATGTACTCATTTAGACATTTTCATTGAAAGCAACTTGTATCTTATTTACTTGGTACATACTTGGTACATATGTACAAGTCATTCATGAGCAGTTATAGGGGTGAACGCATCTGTCCTCGGGATGACTACAGACAAGACAGCGCATATTGGGGTGCAGATATTTGGGTTCCTACCCCGATATCCACTGAGAATCATACCGAAACTAATAGTACAATAGTCCAGTAGAGTCCCTAAACCACTAGACCCTCCCAGTATACTACACAGTACACACACCTGCACCAGCTGGATGAGGTACTGGGACAGCCGGTCATCGGTCAGGTACTTCTCAAGGCACTTCACCGCAAACTCCCTGATCTTGGGGTCAGGGAAGTTGCAGTCCAGCAGCTCCATGGCCTGCTCGGGCTTAATGGCAGGCCAGTCCTTCAGCAGGCAGTACATCTGTGAGGGGAAACAAGCCCTTCAGCACACATGGAAATGCCCCCAGCCCTTCCCAAAACAAACCCTACTTTGACTTCCCTTCACGTTGTATTTATTTACTTTTCCAACATCCGAAAATGCACTCCAAAGCACATTCGTCCGACCGTTATCTCTGTAAAAATCTCTGGAGTTGCATTAATCTGACGAACAAAGCCACGGCCGATCCGGTTACCCATGTGATGCCCTTCAAAATAAGAGCCCATCAGCGTTTGGGAGTGCGACCACGGCGTACCTGGGCGGACTCATCTCTGGAGTTCCATTTCACCGCCAGCAGGAGCTTGGGAAGGATGTCTGGTATGTTGAAGCAGTAATGTCTAAAAACAAACCCAAAGTTTAATCATTCAGATCATATGCAGAAATATAGTAACAGCATATTGCACAGATGAGGTTTGAAGAGCTGGTCGCTACTTCATACATAATGGAATCAGAAAAAACACACACAGCCTCACCTGTGCCTCCAGAGGAAGTCTTTTTCCTGCTCTGTGATTTCAGAGAGGGGGTCCCTGCTACAGACCAGGTGGAGCTGCTCATTGTCGCTGTCAGTCAGGGGGTTGTCACGCGCCAACCTGTTACTCTGTACCAGTACAAGTCCCTGGGATTAGATCCACGGATCACATCCTCACACTGCTGCCACAACACTGGCCCACCTACACACACTAATACTTAGTCATTTTCTTACTTACTAATACACAAATGCTGACAGACATGCGCAGACCGCCACACACACGCCTAGAGAGACACACACAGACATACAACTACCGACTGACATAAACACACACACAGCTAGAGACACACAAGCACAACCAGAGAGACAACCACGGACACACCACGCCACACAGACACATACCGATCCAGACAGACAAAGGCGCAAACACAAAAGCTGCTTTCACATACGGACGTACAACCGTCTATTCTACCGACGGCCGTATAGGTGAATGACATATCCTGACCTCCTCCAGCAGAAAGGCTAATTACCTTCTATGTTTATGAGCCGTAGGATGTCGGCATTTCACACCAGTTGGCATGTCATTGAGTGGCACCTGCACCCTAATCGATAATCAGCCTATTGCCTTTTGTTCGCTGAATGGTTTAAAAAATATTTTTATGTGCCACCTTCCCTGCTGTGGGCTCCCAGACCATAGTCGAGAAGCACAGCAGAGACGGCAGTGGGTCTGCTTATAGGGTTGAATATGGTCGGAATGAAGCGGCCACTGATGCTTGACAGGATGGGTACTCACTCACTCACTCACTCACTCACTCACTCACTCACTCACTCACTCACTCACTCACTCACAACTCTCGTGTTACTCTCGTAACAGTTAGCTGAACATTATAGGGTCCTGTCCTTCCACTCCCTGTTTTCTCAGTTAAACACAGAAATCAACTACATTGGTCTGGGACCAATGTAGTTGATTGTTTGTTAGACGTGAAATGAAGCCAAAAAAGACGCTCTCTTCCTCTGTAACGCAGTCATTCACGAGCCCTTTCTTGTTCTTCATTTCCTATATGTCTGTAACTCATGCTCTATTCTTTCATCGATCGATGCAGATGTTGTGGATGCAATGGTATAAATGCATCACTGCAGCAACATTAACATGATCGCGATGAGTTCTGCTTGTTTTGCCTGCACGCTGTCTGCGGCCAAACCAAAACAAACCCAATCCCGCCTCTTGCGAACCTCGACCCTACGTAATATGCTGCCCCTTGCAAGCCCGCCCCCCTTAAGCAGCCGGAGATTCTACTGATGACTGAGTGACACCGATCTCCGCATATCGGGCATCAAGTGTAAATAAGTGTGAATGACCCTCACTGTCAAACCTCCTGATCTACAAATGCGGAGAAAAGATGGAGGACATTATGTGAAAATGGCTAAACACACACACAAACCGTATATATGTCATTTCACAACCCAACCCTGTGTTTCCCTTACCAGGCTGGTGTGGCAGTAGTTGTATCCCAGCTCCCTGGATATGTTCCAGTTAGCGTGCTCCTCGATGGAGGCCATGTCGGGGAACTTGACGGGGCAGCTGAAGTGATCAAACTCCAGCTCCAGACAGGGCGTTTCCTGTGTGTGTTCACAATGCCATGAAAGAACCACCATGTCAGCCCAGGTGCTTATTGATGATCAACTAATGGAGGCCATGGGCAAGGCCGCATGCAGACTGAATGACATTCATCACCTATCTCTGCACATCTGGGCAGTGGTGTAGCGTCTTACAGAGGTTTAAGGTGTGCGCTGTACGTAGATACAGAGAGCGTAGACAGATAGCCGGTCGGAGACCCTCTCCGTAACTCTACGTGGGCATCCAATATTTTTAAACTGTCCGTCGAGGCAATGCTGGGAATGCTCGAGGGCTCTCCGTAGTTATGGAATGGGATTACAGATAACGGATACGGAGTAGTATTCTTTGGCCTTCAGTATAGTGCTGCCTTATACTATTGGTGACCTTAGGGGAACATCCCCTCTCCGACACAAACATCCAAAATCTACGGCTGCCCAGAATAAGATCCTTACATCAACACACATAACGCAGCGTTGAAGCTGACATATAATAATGTTTTGAGTCTTTGGTGCTGCCACAAGCATACAAACTTTGAAATAAGTCTGTACATGCTTTTGAGTGAGATATGTATTTCTGAAAGTACCCCGCCTACTGTTTCCAGATGAGCCAGTCAGTTTCGGCGCCTACTCTGACGTAAGACAGAGTTAAGTTAAGTCTGTCAGAAATAGACTATGTCATCTGTCAGTCTGCCATGTGTCCATGGCATGCAGGGAGTCTGGCAGACTTCGCCGACTCCCGCCGGCTCTCCACCAAGACTATCAAAAGTTGGCGTGGAACGTTACCATGGGGATCACACGCCCCCCTCTTTCCTCAAACTCTCTTCCAAGACACTTTATTTTTTAATACGAGTTTAATGCCGAAAATAATGGTAAATAGCCATCAATTCGGAAATCAATATAAAGGTAAATTGGATGACTCTGTCCAGTGCTGTTCTGAAACATGATTCAACCCGTCTGGTGGCTTGGGAAGTGCTTGCCGTGACGCGAGGGCCACTGCTTGTGATCCCTTTGTTTTATGTTTAGAATATACAGAGCCAACAAAACCTTTAATGCAAAAAGATGGGAGATAACTTCCAGATTCCATCACAGTGAGTCCATCACACAGACTGCAGTCAACTATTTATGTTTCGCCCACCAGACCTGTCACCAGGCAGTAACAGTATATTTCAATTATTTCAATATTTTAACTATGTTTGTGACTATGTTCGTACAATAAATGCATGACTTTTGTTTGGCCCGGTTAGCAGATGTTTGGTGTTGGATGGCAAAACACTCTTGATGTGCAAAAAATGTAACTTAAAAATGTAGTTGCAAGCAACCATGAAGGGCTCCTACTGTATGACCGCATGGCCGACGGTATGACCCTCTGACCGACTGTATGACTATGACTGTATGAATGACTGTATGACTGTATGAATGACTGTATGACTGTATGACAGTATGACAGTATGACCCTATGACCGACTGTATGACTGTATGACTGTATGACTGACAGTATGACTGTATGACTATGACTGTATGACTGTATGACTGTATGACTGTATGACAGTATGACGGTATGACTGTATGACTGACAGTATGACTGTATGACTATGACTGTATGACTGTATGACAGTATGACTGTATGACTGTATGACAGTATGACTGTATGACTGTATGACTGTATGACTGTATGACAGTATGACTGACTGTATGACTGTATGACAGTATGACTGACTGTATGACTGTATGACTGTATGACTGTATGACTGTATGTATGACAGTATGACTGTATGACTGTATGACAGTATGACAGTATGACTGTATGAATGACTGTATGACTGTATGACTGTATGACTGTATGACTGTATGACAGTATGACAGTATCATTGTATGACTGTATGACTGTATGACTGTATGACTGTATGAATGACAGTATGACAGTATCATTGTATGACTGTATGACTGTATGACTGACTGTATGACTGTATGACTGTATGACTGTATGACTGTATGACTGTATCATTGTATGACTGTATGACTGTATGACAGTATGACAGTATCATTGTATGACTGTATGACTGTATGACAGTATCATTGTATGACAGTATGACAGTATGACTGTATGACTGTATGACAGTATGACAGTATCATTGTATGACTGTATGACTGTATGACAGTATGACAGTATGACCGTATGACCGTATGACCGTATGACAGTATGACAGTATGACCGTATCACTGTATGACTGTATGACTGTATGACTGTATGACTGTATGACCGTATCACTGTATGACAGTATGACCGTATCACTGTATGACAGTATGACTGTATGACTGTATCATTGTATGACAGTATGACCGTATCACTGTATGACTGACAATATGACAGTATTGTAGAGAGGCCATGGTTCAGAAGGGAGAACTTCAAACAGATGTTTATTGAGATAGTCTTCAAATTTGGTACGGATATACCATGGAGTCTCCTCTTAATAGTCATATTCAACAGCTGGGCCTACGTGTTTTTTATGCAATGGTAGAGCTGTTTAAACGTGTTGTAGAGCTGTATACATATGCATGTATTTCACTTTAAAATGCATATCTCTCCTGTCTTTCGCCTTATTGCTATGAATTTAACACCATATAGTCCCACAGTCACCTGGTACATGTGTGCCAAGTTTGCAGC
>JAOPJL010000155.1:19933524-19944606 GCA_027123545.1 Trisopterus esmarkii | reverse complement strand
ACCGCAGTAGCTGCTATCATTGCTGTAAACACGGGGAATTGGTTAGCCTAGTGATTGTTGTACTTGCACTTGGTTCTCTACATCCTTTCTGTACCGACAGCAATATATTGTTGCACTTCTTATGACAAATGTACTTATTCTAAGTCGCTTTGGATAAAAGCGTCTGCTAAATGCCCTAAATGTAAATGTAAATGCTTGGATAAAGGACTTCCTTTCCAACAGACCACAACAAGTGAGACTTGGCCCCCATCTCTCCTCCCCCCTCACACTCAGCACTGGCACCCCCCAAGGCTGCATCCCACTTCTGTATACTCTATACACATCTGACTGTTCCCCCTCCCACCCCTCCAACCTCATTATTAAATTAGCAGACGACACCACTGTGGCTGGACTCATCTCTGGGGGCGACGAGACGGCATATAGAGAGGAGGTCCAGCAGCGTCAGCATGGGGTTCAGCAAATACCCTCCAACTAAACACATCAAAAACAAAGGAAATCATCATTGACTTCAGACCACACAGCCCGGCCCATGCCCCCTGCACATCAGCGGGGACTGCGTGGAGAGGATTCCATCCTGCAGGTTCCTGGGAACACACATCTTCCAGGAGCTTTCCCGGTCCACAAACACAGCAGCAATAACAAAGAAGGCCCAGCAGCCACTTCACTTTCTTAGAATTCTCAGGAAAAACTATCCTGAACAAAAGCTGCTGGTGTCCTTCTACCGGTCAGCCACCAACAGTGTGCTTACTGTCTACATCACAGCATGGTCTGCTGGGCGTTGGGCGGCAGACAGGAGGGCACTGCAGAGGGTCATAGGCACAGCTCAGAAGATCACAGGCTGCCCACTGCCCTCCCTGGAAGAGCTGGCCCACTCTCGCTGCACAAACAGGACCAGATCCATTCTAAAAGACCCTGCTCACCACCTGTTCAATCACTCTGGCGGGCGAGACAGGTCAATGAAATCAGGCACCAGCAGACTAACCAACAGCTTCTACCCCTGGGCCATACACACACTGAACAAACAACAACCCCTGTGCATTACACTACAGAACCACATGAACAATCACCTCTACCTCTGGACATTCTTCATGATGCTTACCTTCCTGGACCTGCTGCTGCTATTTAGACATATGTGGGCGGGAGGGTTGTTGTCTGGGAGGAAGGGGAGGGTGTCGGACACTTAAATGTGCCTAAAGTGGAGGGCAGGGGGAGGGGCTATTGTTGTTATTTATTCATTCATATTTCGTACTGTATTCTATTCTTTTCTTTTTTTTTTTTTAAAGCACTGAACAAGATCTGCACCTTAATTTTGTTGGGTAAATACACTGTATTTAACCCAATGACAAATAAAGCTTATATTCTTTTCTATTCTACTCAGTAGCTGGCCAGTAACGTGATGACACACACAAAGTAGAAAGCTGGTGTGCAGAAAAATGCTTGTGTTGCTTGGCAACAGTCCAGTCATGTGGCTTTGTTGTGTGATCTTGGTGAGGTGAGCGTGTACAGTATGTAAACCCTGTGCACAGTATGGAAGAATAATAAACAATATTTGGATGTCCTTTCAGTTATACTTTTTATTTAAACGTGCATGTCTAAGTACAAATAGAAGACAATTTTTACTTTGGAATCCATCAGTATTTAAGTATAAAGTACAATCAAATACAAACTTCTGTCCGGCTCCCTGGGACAGTGGACATGGAGGGGCACTGTGTGATAGCTGATAGCTGTGCTATGGCACCATGCCACTATTATATCAAAGTTGAAACGTGTTTATTACCAATCCATAACTGTTGAAGATAATTTGTGGTATGGTTCTATATTACTGTGGTTCTATAAAACTATGGTATTTACACTAAAACTTTTCACTACCAACATGGGGTCTATTAAGTCTAACCCTAACCCTTGGTTAAAGAAAGTGCCGTCTAACTAATGCTGAATAACTTCCCAAAACCTACAAAACTATTTGGGATGTAAAAACTATGCAAAAGTACTTTAGAGTTAAAACAAGCACATATTGCCCCATAAGGATTATTTGGAGCTGGTTTCACAAATTTCGGCTGCAACGTTCTCGCCTCAATACTGGACCGATTTCAAAAATTGTGGTCTGCATTAATCCTTTAAACCCTAAACAATGGGAAAATAGTGTCCAGGTAGAAATATCCTTACCATTTACCATTTACCAAATATCCGATGGTATTCTTTAATAAAACACAATCAACTCCTCCTCCTCTTGATGGCTGTTAGTTTGTTTAGACAGTGTGCTGCCATCCCACATCCGTGATGATGAGGATAATAAAGATAGCATCCTCCGACCCTCTCTATGCTCCGGGAGTGTCCAGGCCCAATGGGTGTTTTGTGGGGTGCTGCCGACTGTACCCCCCCCTCACTGTGTTTTATCACCCATCGGGGCCCCGGTCTCAGTGTCCAGCTCGGTAAGGCAGCAGTAACAAAGCATCTGGGTGAACCTGGTGAAGGAGGCTGGGAAAACATACCAGAGGATGAGTTTTTATATGTGTGTGTGTGTGTGTGTGTGTGTGTGTGTGTGTGTATGTGTGTGTGTGTGTGTGTGTGTTAGAAATAGATCAGACAGCCAGACAGACAGACAGACAGACAGACAGAGAGAATGACCAGGGCAATTATAGCTTGGTACTTGCAGTGATTATGATCGTGTGTCATGTAACGACACCAGGAACGTCCCCATGGTGGCAAATGGTCATGTTAGGCTTGATAAACATCATGTTCATTCCATCTATTCTAACAATGCAACAACTTTAATGCAATGTGATAACAAATGACTGTTGAACTGGATTCATCATGTTTATGTAGAGATGCAGTCACTTTCTTCTTTTGGAGGATATCATCTTAAAACAAATTTATTACGTGAATTTATTTTGTATTTTCAATGGATTACTATTTATAATATAGAATTCTCAGTGTGTGACAAACAAATACACAACAAACACAGTCATAAATTCTGTCAAAAACACGCACACACACACACGCGCACAGGCGCACACGCACACACGCACACACGCACACACACACACACACACACACACACACACACACACACAGTGTTCTCCATTTAAAACAAACCGTTCATTGTGCCGATGAGTTTGGGTCTCTTGTCCTCAGGCAGGTAAATGGCCACGTAGTAGACAGGGACCCCAGAGAGAGCGATCCCTATCCCTATGAGGGAATTAACGGTGTCGCTGTAGAGAGGAACCACCACCAGAAATAGACTGCACACACAGTAGAGAATGGGGAAGACCAGAGACAGCTGGGAGGGGGGATAGACAAAACAGGCGCTGGTAAGACAATGGTTCACTCGTGTGTTTGTCTTTCTGTCTGGTGCTAAATTATCTATGGTTTACACCTCTGTCCCTCTATCCATCTGTCCATCTGTTTTACGCCGTACTTGGACCAGTGTGTATTTACTCTGTCTGCCTTTCTGTCTGTCCTACCTTGATGGGTCTCTGTCTGTCTCTCTGTCCTACCTGGACAGATCTGGGACAGGGTCACAGGTTTCTGTCTGTCCGCCGGGTAGTCTTACTCGTCTGTCCTACCTTGACAAAGAACTGTCTGTCTACCTGCCTTCCTGTTTGTCTGTTTGTCTTGTCTTATCTGTTTCGCTGTCTTATTATTTGTCTTTCTTTCCTACCTTGACACTTCTGAGCCTTTCTGTCTGTCCACCTGCCTCCCTCTCTGTATCTCAATCTAGTAGGTCTGTATGGTGTCCTCCTACCTTGACGGGTCTGTGTCTGAGCGGCTGGGTGTAGCGCATGTAGATGAGGCCGGCGACGGAGAGGCCCACGTAGAGCCAGTAGCTGAAGCTGAAGTAGTTGATGAGCTGGAAGACGTCCTCCACACACAGGAAGATCAGGCCCATCAGGCCCTGAGACCCAACGCGCTTCATTAGGTCCACAAACACAGACACAGCAACGCAACACTATACACTCACACAGGTTTCCATGTCCACCCCTTGTACTTAATTTGACATCGTTTCTTGACACACTCACACACAGTTGACATTCCACTTTTATTCTAATCTTATGCTTATTTTCACCTGATTTGCCTCCTCCTCGGTTCTCACACCTGAAGGTGACTTGCACAATTCACAGTATATTGTCATTGTTTGTGATATTCACATTTTCGATTACTGAATGTGCTTTTGCCATATCCCCCAAAAAACCTGGGCATTTTGCCACCTTGCAACTTCCTTATATTTAATTTAATATGAATTGTAGTTTATGAATTTATTATTTTAGTAATTATTATGATTCATTATTATTTTACTTTTTGAAAATGTATTTCAATCACATGCATGTTAAAACAAGAACAATGGTGTTGTGTAGCTATTCTGGAATAAAAACATTGAATCATTGGAAAAAAAAGCATCAATGCTCACATTGAACAGCAGTGCAGGAATGGGAGTGTATCGCTTCATGTGGATCAGACAAAGGCTGTTTGGAAGGTGGCCCTCTCTGGCCCCCACGAAAAACAACCTGGATGGAAACATTAGGTGAGCGTCATCAGCGCAAAGTTAACACAGCTATAGAGCCTTAAATGAATACATGAATACACATGTGTTTGTTTCTGGGTAAAGCCTAAAGACACATTGATTCTGTGTAAAGAAGAGATGAAGGCATCATTAAACATTGGCTTGGTGATCACCGCGAGGCAGCGATGACGGACGCGTTGAGTCCTCCGTAGCAGGACATGGCCACCGCCACTGGCATGATCCAGCTGAAAGGTCCCAAGACGGCATTCCCAAAGGTCTGCCGGTCGGATACAAAAGAGCCGTTACACAAAATATTAGAGTGACTCAGCATTTGTTCATGCTAGCAGAGACATTTGTGGAATATTCATTTGGGGAATAATACATTTAAAAGTAAAAATCACATATCTTTCATTTACTGGGTCGTCTGTCTTCAAAGAGGCCAAGGTGTTATGTTCTTATCATCAGGGTTGCATATGCTTTATGAAGTTTAACTGTTCTAAGAAAAGCCATGCTAAATATAGCCTGGTAACATACCACAGCCACCGCATCGCTATCCAACAGGGACGGCATGTCCAGCACCACATAATACGCCACGTTGGTCAACAGGTAGATTATGGTCACTATGGGCATCGAGACGGCAATGGCCAGTGGTAGGTTCCTGAAACCAAACGACCACTACTGAAAATAATTACCATTACCATTAACAGTTTCAAAAAACACTTGCAACAGTCTGGACAAATATTGAATTTATTGGCCTTGTGTTTAGAATTTCATATACTGGGAATCGGAAAAGGCTATACAATATATACAAAAAATATATTTTTGAAAGCGGCTTTTATGCTATCATTTGTAAAATGATCAGTCGAGTAAGCCATATACTACACTTAACAAAGCCTAATAATACTATGTGTTAAAATACTGAACTTTATTTATCATGTCATCACCTATTCAGCACAACAGTTGTAGGTTTCAACACATACTCCAACATATGCAACCAAACCCACAGAGGGTCATTCGGAAATTACCGACCCATCAGTTTCCCTTTTAAAAACGGGAAACTGTGACCATGCCACATGAAACATTTAGTTCAGAGGTTAGGTTGGCTGTGTAAGTAAACTGTGAAAGTAAAACTGTTTGAGTGGAACTGAGCTACAAATGAAAACCATGAAGACTGCATGCGTGTGTGTGTGTGTGTGTCTGCCTGTGAATGCATCAGGATGTTTTAGTGTAGTAGCTAAGGTGAATTCCCAACCGGAAGATACTGGGTTTGATCAGCGATGTTGGTAGCTCCGCCTAGCCTGTAGGGGTCTTTCTGTAAGAGGCCTGCCCCCTATACATGCTCCTCAAGCTCTTGTTTCCATTCTGAAGTCAGTGGAAGTTATTTCCTGACTAAATAGCAGCGTAAACCGTGGCAGGGGAGATATGCTACCTCTCCGGATTCTGAATTTCCTCTGTGACGAAGTTGAGCGTGTCCCAACCTGAGTAGGAAAAGAGAGCCGAGTACAAAGCCAGGGCAATGGCTCCGGGCTCCGTGGAAGACCCTTCGAACGGAGCGTCAAAGTTCCTGGTCTCCCCTGGAAGGAGACAGGAAGACCACTGTGGCATGAACAGGATGTGCTTCAACAGACACCGGACGTCACACGCCGTAACGCACTGTGGTCCCCGTGTCTCCATGTTGATCTCACCTGAACAGATCTTGAGGATTCCCATGACGATGACCAGGATGAGCCCCATGAGCTTTGCATAGGTGAAGATGTCCTGGGCGAGCGTTCCCCACTTCACGTATGCACAGTTGATGAAGATCAGCGCACCTGAAGCAATAGCAATAGAACGAGAACATTGAGACGACAAGAGGGCAGCAGATCAGGTCAGCTGGGTTCTGAAACCACTCTCTTTTAAACCATGAGACTAACTATTAATACACATCAGTTTGTAGCAGTCTGTAGCTCAGCTCCACATTGTTCTGTGTGAGTTGTTTGCATGCTGTGTACATGAGCGGTAGACAAGAGATAACTAACTAACTTGGGGCAGGGGGGCTGTTGGAACAGAAAATTATATCATATTCATTAGGGGTCGGTTCAACACCGCTCACTTGGTGAAATTGTTCACACTGGGGCCTTGGCTATAAATGGCGGCCTATTTTACAACAACTTGTTGTATGGTGGTATAAAAGAATGGCTCAAAGGCTTGTTTCAGCTCGCTGGAGTAAATATACTTATGGCTCTTAGCCGAACACACAAGAACATCTTTCATATTTACCAATGGAAAAAAACACTAAAATACAGTTCTAAAAATATTCAATGAAGCACATGCTTCTTTTATCTCTCAGTGTATATTATAGGTCATGATTTCCCTTATGTCCATGACAACCTTTAAGCTAATCAGAGACAGGGGGGGGGGGGGGGTGACCTTACAGAGACAAGCAGCAGCGATGAGGCGGATGGCGTCGTAGGGCGGTTGGCAGGTGGGGTATAAGGCCGCCACCAGGTAGTTGGCGAAGGTGAGCGAGATGATGGCCTGGCTCGCCGGCTCGATCAGCAGGATCGACGTCCACAGGCGGATAAACGCCGGGAAACCGCCGAAGGACTCCAGGATGTAGGCGTAGCTGGCGCCCGACTTGGTGATGGTGGTGCCGAGCTCGGCGTAGCACAGGGCGCCAAACACGGAGAAGACGCCCCCCAGGCCCCAGATGACCAGCGACAGGCCGTAGGAGCCGCTGTGCATCAGGACCCCCTTGGGCGACACGAAGATGCCCGAGCCGATCATGTTGCCGACGATGAGGCATATGCCGTTGATCAGCGAGATCTCCCGCTTCAGCTGTATCTTCTCAGCCTTCCCGCCCACCGCCTTGAGATCCTCGTCTGAGGGAGCCTGACGGGTACATAGCGCCCCCGACCTCTGACCCCATTCCCCCATACCCTGCTCCAACACACCGAGACACGGTTACCGAGACCACGGAGCCACAGGTCCCACGTTCTGTTCAACACTCAAAACGAGTGGATTGTGTTGTTGCTCTTTCATGTGATGGTTTTCAACCGCAGATTGTTCTTGTTCCTCATTCAATTGTATGCCTTGAACACTGAAGCGTGTGAAAGTCAACCAAACATGTACACTCAATATACCTTCTAGAAACACCCACAAAGGTGAGTCAGAAAATACGTTGATTTATTAACACTAAAACATCATATCACTGACAGGAAACCATAAACACGTGAATGAAAACAAGAGGGAACTCACCGTGTGTGTTCCAACATAAAAAAAAGCATTACACTGGAAGGTTTTGAAGTCAAATTGAGCGAGGCACCATATGAATCACATCTGAGGGGGTAAGCAACAAGCCTGTCAGTGTTGCAATCGCTGCATCCCGGGACAACAAGCCAGGAGGGTTTTTCCAACAGTACACACTACTCAACACTACTCACCACAACCCAACCCCCACTGTCTATTTTGAGAGGGAGAAGTGCCCCTCCTTTTCTGGGTGAAGCCTAAAAGTGAACTGGGACACGATTACAGGCCTGATGCCTCATCATAATACATTATGAGTCTCCCCATATCTGCAGCACAGCAGAACACAGTATCACCATGACCACCCAGAGACAGAACTTATGACCTACAAGAACGAGGGTTAATACAGTTTTAGTTGCAGGCATTGTAATGGCAGACCTTTATCCAGAAGGTCCTCTAATAGGATGTGCACTGAAAGCCTTCTCCTGTAGGCCTAAAAACAATGTGTTCTGATAACATGCCAATGACACACACACCAGCTATAGCTTCATGTGCTTGTACTTGTGAAGTACTTCAATGCATTGCATTCTGCAAAATAAAGAGCGCACACACACACACATAACAGGTCAGAAACATTATACAACATTTTATAATACTTAACGAAATGAGCAGGTTACCTCAGAGAACACTGCTCCCAAGTAATTGCAATTACAACATTGTGCCCAAGAGAGACAGGATTTTCTTCTCTGTTGTTTCCATCATATTCCGGCTGAATCTGCAGGGAAACTTCCTGCTTTGGGCTTTGCCCAACCGGCATTAAAGAGGATGGCTAAGAGAGACTGGTTAACCTGCACTTGACCCGCATTTGCAGTTTGACGGACATCAAACATAGTGCCATGATGATAGCCTTTGGTGCTTTCTTCACAGCGATGGAAGAAAGCAAACGCCATGCAGAGGTGTGACTTTTGAAAACTAGAGCCAATCACATTGCGGACAATGGATAGAAATGCTGTGCAGTCTGTTTTGAAGATGGAAGGTGAACAGTTAAGAGCACCGAACAATCATACCTACTATGAACATTTTTATTCATATGTGTGTAAAAACATTTTTTTTCTTCAAATGAAAAGAAAAAAGCCTTAAACAAATAACCAAAGGTTGCTCCAGAGTAGAGGCAAAGCAAGTTGACCCTGTTTACAGTTCTACTCTAATTCAACTGTCCCATTAATGGAAGGAATGCTTACTATGTCACCTGTATTACAAACTGGATGTTCCAACGGTCATAACACAATTATCCAGTGAAATACAGTTCAGGTCAATTATTTAGCTTCTCACAAACAACAATGTTTGCAACATTATGCTGAACTCAATATATTATATCAAAGACACCATATATCCTACTGAGTAGAATATGGTTGAGGTGCCTCCTGTTCAGTCCAACACAAGCCGTCCCTCAACTACAGCATGTTATGCACCCAATGATAGCATTACCTTAGTGCTGCACTTAATACAACACAAACCATTAAGACTAGATTTTGAACTGCCATGAGATGCAGTGAAAGAAGACAACATTTTTCTTCCATTTATACCTTACGCAACTTATATTTGTATCTAATTTAGACCAACCGAAAACACTTAGCATTTTTATAAATATATGGCCATAAAAAAATACTGAACGTCCACAAAAACTTTTTTCATAAGCAACAACAAAAGCAGTCAACAGTGTTCAATGCCAATTCCAAAGAACTCATCATCTGCTATTGCTATTTCATACCGCTGTGCCACTTTATGAATTCTGTACTGTACTTGAGCTGCCCCATCAGTCCACTTCAAGGCCGCCCTGCTCATCTTCTGCTGCTGCTGCTGCTGCTACCTCCTGTGGGGGCCGGAGTCCCCCAGGGAGAGCAGCGGGGCGCTGGGCCCCGGCACCACCGGGGACACGATCACGGCGGGGTAGGGCTGCAGTCTGTGCTGCTTGTTCCGGTACAGCGTGTGCACCACCAGGCGGCAGCAGTCCTCGCTGTGCCGGTGGGCGGTGTCCAGCAGCTGGCGTACCTTGGCGGTGCGCGTGGGCTGGTTCACCACCAGCTCGTAGTCCTCGCGCATCAGCAGGCTGCGGGAGAGGAGGGCGTCCAGGCTCTGGTTCAGGCACGCCTCCGTCATGTTCTCCACGATCTCCTCACGGCGAGACGTCATCCAGCGGCCCACGGGGCCCTGCTGAGGGCCCGACGCCGTTGGTTGGAGAACCAAGGCTGGGTCTGGAGCCCCTGGGGGTGGGAGAGGGGACATTCTGTTAATGAAATACAAAGTATTTAGCAAAGGAAGTGTGTGTTCTGTGGGGAGCAGTGAGCATGCCTGATAATGGGACCCCCTTCCACCGCCCCTCTGACAGACCTCAGGGCTCCAGAGTGCGACTCATTTGGTCGCACTAAACGCTGAACGTGACGCTTCATCTCTGTGTTCTCCTGTGACCGAACTCACCACTCATAGTAGGATCTTATCGTGGTCTAAACCAATAAGAGAAAGAGCTTGGTCGGCTCTTGGCCTCTGATTGGTTGTAGTCTTGTTCACTGCTTGTGTGTGTTTAAAAATTGCAAGCGACCCGAGCGCCAGAGTAACTGAAGAAAATGGAGAAAGAAAATGAATGCAACAAAAGACGAGGGAAAATGAAGCGAGGTAGAAACAGAAAGTTTTTTCATTAAAAAAAACAGCCTACTGTTCCAACCAGCCCTACTACTGAGAGTCTGGACCCATGACACGCACAAACCTAAACACGCAATAAACACCAGGCGTGTTAAACCACCCACTACGGGCTAAACAACCCAGCTGTCCTTAAGGACAGCGTGGATCCGTCTTCCATCTCCTCTCCCTCTCTTATTATTGATCGATTTATTGGGTTGTTTAACACGCCTGCCGTTTATTGCATGTTTAAGTTTGTGCGTATCGTGGGGTCCAGTAGCTATTTTAATGTTTTGTGTTATCATTAATAAGCAATTTTTTTTTTTTTTTTTTAAACATGATCATTGCACAGCGGGTTTATATTTTTCTACTTTAGTTGGTAGGACCACATGAGTCTCATGCAGGCCTTTATAATCTAACCTAAATACATATAGACTACAGATTAATAAAGGCCTGCATGAGAATCATGTGGTCCTAGAAACATATTGGACCCGTCTTCCATCTCCTCTCCCTCTCCCGCTGTCAACCAAAGAGCACTATCACCTGTACCGTCAATCATCTCCACCCAATTCATTGCGACCCGCCCCCATTCAGAACTTTTAGTTGGTGTGAATGCTGCTAGCATTCACATCTTTGAAATCCTATAAATTTATTTTTATTTTCGTTCTTCCGACGTTTTT
>JAOPJL010000155.1:19839091-19854044 GCA_027123545.1 Trisopterus esmarkii | reverse complement strand
GAGAGAGAGAGAGAGAGAGAGAGAGAGAGAGAGAGAGAGAGAGAGAGAGAGAGAGAGAGAGAGAGAGAGAGGGAAAACAGCCCAGTAAAGTTATTTACTGGAAGTGGCAGTGAAGTGAGAACCCCTCTTGCTCTTTCCTTTCTGTCTCAGGTTTTCTTGTTATACCTGGAAGACAGGGGTGGTTTTTCCGTACAGACTGTGCTTCAGGGTAAGCCGGGCCTCTGTGGATTCTCCTCGGGGGCCCAGCTCCCCTATGTCCCCCAGCAGAGACACCCTGGCTCCCTGAACACGCACATCCGCTGATAGGCTCCTCAGGGTCCCTACGAGTCAAAGGGCCGAGAGCGGAAAGAGACATTCAAGCCTTGAATACAACAGCTAAACACTTAAACAGCTAGTAGCCAAAGAGGATGGATTGGTCAAAACCTGTGGAAACCCCACATCTAACATACATGATTGTCTGGACACTTGGTGAAAATCTGTTGGTATTTGTTCATGAAAATACAAATAAATCATGAAAGAATCATTTGAAAGGGTCAAAGGTCAGCCCAAAGACCTTTGAACTGGGCAGTCAGGGCAGTCTCAAAGAGTGCAGGCCCGTTGGGTGGGTTGAAGGCAGGTTGGTCGAAGGAGAGCAAAATGGCCAGATTCCCGTCCACCATGCTGACGTTGAAGCCAGCGGCCAGCAGTTTGTGCCCGTCCACAGCCAACCGGGCCTGGGACTGAAATCCAGAAAACCCTCCCTCGACGGAGCAAAGGCCCTGGAGCAAAGACAAAGGAGAACATCTCAGAGGAAACAGGCTGAGAATACAAGCCTGGCACCGCTCCCCTACGTACTTGCACTCAATTTTAATTTCCCTTCAGTACTACTAGTCCATGCAAATGAAATGAGATAATTGTCCTCTATAGAAGGCTTTTAGCGCAAGTAACATGTTCGCAATGTCTCGTTAAAAAGACAGAATTTAGCATGTTAACGCTACAAAAATTGTTAACGTGGTTAAGGTTAACGTGCATTTGCTGTTTGGGGCCAATGAGGGACCTTGAATCAAGGCAGTCAAACATATTCATGATTAGTAGGGCAGCACAGCTAACCTATTGTTCATTTTGTGATAAAAGCGCCAAATTTGCAACATAAATAGCTTAATATATTGAGAAGAAATCTGGATATTGGGCCTTTGCAGATTGGCATTGCGATGACCATGGAAGCCGTTTGGTCACCCCCAAGCTGCTGTTTCCATGTTTTCAGCACTACAAATATTATTTACATATAGTACATGTTGAAGGGAAAAATATGTTTTACTATAATGTAAGGCAATAATAAATGTATGAAAATGCAAATTTGAGATGTGATTGTTTCTGAGTGGGCTGGTTTGCTTTGACGGGTTGGTTTGGAGGTTCTGGTTTGCTTTGAAGGTACGTAGGCAGGAGGAGTGCACGTGTTGTTTGTCGTGATGACGTGGTGGAGCTACGGCAGTGCGCCTGCTGGACCACACGGACCAGATGGAGTGCTCCGACCCAGAGTCAACAAACTTTCGCCAGGAGGCTCTGTGGATGTAGCTGTGTCTACATAACAGCACAAGGTTTTTGATAGCTGAAAGAGGTGGAGTGGTGTAGTTGAGTTTGAGAAACTGCGAGGTGGAGTATTTTAGCATTGTGTAAGCTGGGGAGGACGATTAGCATGGTGTAACTGCCAAGCTGATGACCAACTGAGAGACAGCGGTCCCAGCCAGCAAAGCCCAAACACCTTACCGGAGTGGGAGATATTGTAGCTGCCACATTGGCTGGTGTAGCAGGATTGTGCATGCAGGTATCTCACAAAATCTTCCAAACTAGCGATCAGGTAGAGAATGTGTCCAGGCAGATTGAGGCAAACGATACAGAACGGTTAAGCCTCAGGCTAGATAACTAGACAACAATAAAGCAAGGTAGAACAAAAATAATGTAAACTAATGTAATCTCGGGGAGAAGCGGTGCATAAGCAATGCCAGCATCCTCTTCAAACACCTGTCAATCAGGTGTCACCTGTCAATCCATACATGTTACAGATATAACTGAATTGAACCCTAGCAGTAGTGAGTACAGTGATGTGTTAACCTAGGCCATGTAAGAATGTTCAGTGAATGTACTGAAGCCATTACCTATGCTACTTAAGTTATTTGAAAAGACCAGTGTAATTGCTGTATACTATTAGATTCATTCTATAAACAAATCTTGATTATGTTAATTGTTCTAGAAAACAGTTTTGTTCATTTTTGAATTGTAAAATATATACAATAATTTTATGAAGTTGCGAGTTTTTGAAATTATTGGAAGCGAGCCGAGCTGACCTTGCCTGCTGTACCCACGGCCCAAAATAAAGAACAGCCAAGACAATATCCTTAATTCAAACATGCCGTTTGATTTTGTCTCAATAGTCTACGGATGCGAACTTGGAAAGAACATGCGCAATGGCTCTTTCTAAAGGTTAGGCCGACTGTACAGTGGTGGAGACTGCAGGAGATGAACCATCACTACGGTAGAGCTAAGAAGGTTCTACGAGCGCTTCAGACCAACCGTACCTACGAACAACGTATGAAAAGAGATTCGTAGCAAAGGACATTTCGGGAAACACGCAAGATTTTAAGGTAGAACTTAAAGAAGAGGTTATGAATACCGGCGCTTTTGCGCATGGTTAGGCTATGTGCGTGGTGCGCCAACTTTTTTTTGTAGAGAGATAGAGAGACCCCCTTAAAGATGAAACGATAATTCGAACCCTGCATATAATTCTAACTGTGCTTTTGGATTTTCACTTTTAATAGTGGTAGATGTTAGCATTCAAAACATTCAGAATTTCAGCATGACCAAGAAACGGCTAACTTACTGACTGCGTTTACATGCAGGAGCATAATTGTGTAATGAACGTATCGAATAAAGATTGGATTCATGTAAACAGGTTTATTCGATCTGCTTCGCCAAACGGTTCATCTCAGGATCGGATTAGTGAAGTCGGTACGATAGCTGGGCTTGAGCCGGTCCCAGTCGTCTATCTACCTGCATGTGCACCCGATCGTATCGTATTACCATTCGCGTCCTGCGCATGCTCGAGAATTCCGGACGGGTGATTTTACCTGGAAGTGGAAGGAGACAACGTAATAAATAGTGGTGTTGTCGCCGTACGCCATCTTTGTTTGTATGCCACAGATAGTTTGTTGTTGCTTTTACGTAGCCATGAACCGGAAGTGGCTCTAGTACTACTTGTTGAAAGGGCTACAGCGCCACCTAACGTAGCGGATTCAGCCGGGTCGCCGGCCATTATTCGAATCTGATCCGATGCATGTATACTCTGCTGTATATATCTGCTGTTAAAAGCGGCTCAAGTCCTACACCAATAACACAATGGGCCAAGGCCGTTCAAGCAGTCTAGCTCTGCTGGCCATTGAGAGGACACTGGTCAAGTCAATGGAAAAGACAGCTAGTTGGTATGACAGGGTCACAGAGCATTTCCTTGAAAAGGAACAGAGAGGATCATTTACATAGATAAATTGACAATTTATATGATATAGGCCGAAAATGAGCTTCCCCTCTTTGAAAGAACAGCAGCCACCACTGACGCTAGGCTGTCACCGTACTCCTTACCTCTATAGTGGTGTGTGGCCCGCTGGACCACATGGTTCCTGTTAGCTCTGTCGTCTGGGAGAGCCCCTTCATCTTCAATCTGAAGCCTGCTTGCTGAGTCCCGAACTTGGACTGCAGGGTTAAAGTCTTCTCCTCGCCAGAGCTCAGCTCCATCTGCACAATCACACATATAGGAGGCATATGTGGAGAAAAAACTGAAAACACATGTTATGTTGAAGGCTGCAATATATGTATAGTTGAGTAATATACACTTTTTCAAACCATTCAAACATCACGTTTTATAGTTGAATGGAATAAAATAGCTATTTCAAGGGTCAGGCGGGGGCTGGGGGTGGTCCCGGTGCTAGCCTCTGCTCAAGAGTGGTAAAGGCTCAACGCCTCATTTATTCAGAGATACAAGGTCAACAGATATGCATTCTGGAGCTGGTTTAACAAGCATCTGTCGCACAAAGGCTAAATTTATAGTGTGTGAGGATGGCTTGATAAAGAAGTCACCCCATAAGGATCTGGTTGATCTCAGACCCTTAAAAGGGACAATTGAGTTGACCATAACCTTCTAACCTTCATGTTGTTTTAACTCAATGTGTGAGCAGATACCAGTCAGCAGTGTTAGCTCTAATACTGTGTGAGGTCCAATGAGGTAATAGAGGACATTTATTGACAGCAGAGCTCCATAAATTATTTGTGTGTTCAAGTGCTATGAGCTGCTGCACTCTACTGCCCAGGTGGGAAGCATTCGTCTGCACATATTCTAGGTGTATGAATAACAGACTAGGGATTAATGTGACATTCATGAGCTATTCATACATTTTATTAGCCTGCAATGTCCAGGCCAATTCTCTGATGTGAAGTATTCGCAAACCTCTCAGCTCATTTATGATATATGGCCCCATATCTTATGGCATCTTCTGGAAATGTGGCAGGCCAATATGCCTCTGGATACATTTGGATAGACCTAAACCATCTGGTCAGCGGATCACGTGACATAGCGCTTTGAGACAGGAAATGATCAACAGAATCTTTAAGTGCAATTGTTCTTATTTTAAAGATAATATACCATTAAGCAGCTTTAAATTCTCCTGTTTCACCACCAGGTAAGAGAGTGATTAGCCACTCCAAGCAGTTTCGAAATCTGGACTGTTCTGGGACATTGTGACCACCTAAGTGGGAGTGTCCATCTAGATGTATGATAGTTAGATAAGCCGACGAGTTGGTACAGTCCACTGGGGAGGAAAATAGGCTAGTTCATCCCCAAGTGGTCACTTGTGATGTCACTATGTCATATGGGGAGATATTGAAAGACAAAATCCACACAAAGTACAAATGTGGCTATTCACACTCAGAGCTTGTGGTAAAATCGAGGCCCTTTTATCCTGTGATAGCAGATTCAATAGACCCATCCACATCAGTGGCCACTGAGGGCCTCAACTAGGCTCCTCTGTACAGGCATCATGTCACACCCACCCCATATAAGATAAGGGTCAGCTGGGACTCTGTCTCAACGGGACGAGACCAGAGCATCTGCCAGAGCAAACAGAACATATTCCTCTCATTCCCAGGGTAGGCTACCATTATAAATCCAAAGGACATATTCAATCAGCATTACAGCAGTTTCACCGGGAGAGGGAGCGACTTAGCCAGCCTTTTTCAGAGCAGAAATAGTTGCGTATTTCATGGTTCTTCTCCATATTGTGCAATGTCAATATTGTTTCAGTTTCACCATTTTATCAGATGTATTTGCAAGACATAATTTTACCTGATTCTGACACATACAATGTGCATCCAGCTTTCTGTGTGTGTTGGAGATTAAAGCAACTTTACCAAACTGCACTTTTTTAAAGCAATTTTGTACATCCCAGGTACCGTAGGCAGGGTAATAATTCACGTAAGCACAAACATAGGGACGGCGTTTGATGTGCGGAAACTGCGCTTCTCCCGCAGTGTGTGGCCGGCTTTAGGCATTCACAGAGAGGGGCCGTCGCTTTTTTATTCTAACTAACTTGTGCCTCGTGCTCAAGTGATCACTGATTAACGGACATCTGATCAAATGTTCTAGACAGCAGTGGGGGGTTCTGGTGAGCGGGACCCAAGATCTGGCAGTGAGAGAAACATTTAACAAGCGCTTATAACCAGAGCCATATTTAGTTAGTTATTATATTATACTTGTGCCTTTATAGACAGGTCGGTAAAGAGAGATAGGACATTAAAAGTTTGGTTAACCTGAGGATTAACAGAGGGAAATATATTACACCCATATTTTTCTCTTGGTACAGAGTTACAGTATATTGCGCTTGTCTTGCCAGCCAGATTTACACTTATCTTTATCCTTGTCATCACCACCTCCCACACACAATGGCAACATGGTGATATGAACGTTTAATGGGGCCATCATTGGTGCCGTCATTAAACAGGCGCAGATAATCAATAAAAAAAATGAAAGCTTCCGAATCAAAACTAAAAAACCTGTCTGCCTACTACAAATGCAATAGCATATTAAATCTCTTAAATGGGATCCTTCTAGTTTTAATTGGGATATCAAATATCTTAAATTTGATCTTGTTGATGTAAAATATCTTAAATGAATCAACCAAAATATTTTCCTGCCGGTTGATGATGTGAAATGATGTGATCTGCCCACTGAACTGTTGCTCACCTGAATGCCGTTGTTTTCAGGGACTCCGAGAGCCCGCAGAAAGTTCACTGTATGAATAAAACTACTGTTCATTCCTGCATCTGCAGAGGACAGTGTCACTGTCATCTTCTTGGTAAACTGTAAACAACACAACAGCATTTTCATTATTGCATGGATTCTGTTTATGAGGTTAAGATCAAATGCAGAAAGGAGATCAAAAGCAGAGATGGGAGTCTCAACCGACACATAGGATCAAAGCATCATGCTAACAAAACCTAGAAAAAGGAAGAATATATATTGTTATTATTCAATTAAATTGCAATAGATAAAGCTGTCTGCAGATAACTTAAAGGATAACTTTGGGATTTTTCAACATGGTGTTATTTTCCTGTCATTTTTTCTCCCTGGGACTAATGCGGACAACCATCTGAAACCTCGAGGTCAGACAGCCGCTAGCCACCAAACGGGCTGCAATGGAACTCTTTTGGGCAGTGGGACAGTCAATGTACGTCCGTGCTGGTTTTTGCAGCTGACATGCTTTTTATTTCAAGTATCTGTAATGACAATATGGTCTTTGGTATTGGTCTATAATATTGGTCTTTTGCTCCCTACCTCCTCCCTTTTCTCACCCATCTCATCGACAACACGTTGACCACTGTTTTTTTTCTGAACACTCTTAAAGCGTGGACCTTGCTTAAAGAAACCCAGACTCAATCCATCTGATGTAAGGAACGACCGACTGTTTCTCTTCTACCCTTTATCTCTAAAGCTCGTCGTGTCGTCTTTTCCCATCTCTCTGTATGTCTCCCCCAGAACAACCTCCTGAACCCCCCCGCTTCAAGGCAGGCCACTAAACTGAGACTGCTCTCCTTGTCGTCACAGAAATACTTAACACTACTACCGGATCCTCCTCTCCAGCCTCCAAGAACTGGGAGTCTCAGGCTCTGCACTCGCCTTGTTTACATCCTACCCCACGGACTGCACTTACAGGGTCACCAGGATCGGGATCCTGATCCTTGGGGTCTAACTACTTCTGTCTTGGTCTACCCTTTACTCTCTGTACAGCAGGTCACTGAGTTCTGTCATTCACTCACATGGCCTTTACTACTACAGCTATGCAGATGACACACAACTCATTGTTTTTTTCACAGTCTAAACCCAGGTAGAAGCACACATCTCTGCTTGTCTGACCGACATGTCCCGCTGGGTGTGGACAGACTATCTGCTCATCCTTCCATGGAAGGCATCTCCCTACCATGACCATTCCATCAGCATTGGCAACTCTGTGGTGCCTGTGACAAGGATGGTAAGGAACCAGTGTGTGTCATTGGTTAACACCCACTCCTTAAGATTCATGGTGTACAAAATGAGTAGGATACTCATCCAGACCGCCGCCCAGGTTTTGGTCCAGGTCATCTCATGCTTTTACTACTGCAACTCTGGCTGGTTTGCAAGCCATTCGTCCTCTGAAGCTCATCCAGAATGCGGCAGCCGGACTGGTCTTCAACCCACTAGGTTCTGACACACTACACCTCTCCTCCGCACCCTGCGTTGGCTATCGGTGGCCTCCTAAATTTGAAGTCAATGGTTCTTGCATACCCTGTTGCTAATGGGTCAAACCCTAGATCTCAGCCGGTCTAGCAGGCTCCATGAATGGCAAGCGATTTCTACTGTCTCACTACGTGAGAACGCCATCAGCCACTCAACTAGATCTTGATTATTTAGTTTCCCCAACGCTGGAGTGAGCTCCCCACGAACACCAGAACAGCTTAATCCCTGTCCATATGGAAACTCCTCTGTTCAGATGGCCTCTTGGTGAATGACTATAAAAATAACTCTCTTATTTACTATCTTACTTACTCTGTCTCTATCTCTTGTTTATGTATTGCAGCATGTAAAAGCAGTTGCTTCAATTATTTTTTGTATATAATATTTCTGTCACTTTTTTAGGGGTTTAACTTCATAGTTGAATGCACTGCAAGTCACTTTGTGATAAAAAACAGACCGGATCAAGCAAAAGGTAAATAAAAGAGTTGTGTAACTCTGTAGGGATCCACTCCATAATGTCATCAGACACTTCATATAAAAATCGGCATTGGCAAAAACAAGCCCCTTCAGACGACCTACATTATGCCCCAAAGAATCACTTTGCACCCGTTTTGCAGACTACGACTGCAGTGTTCTTGCTCATTACTGGACACATCAAAAAATGTTTTGCCCCGTATTAGTCCCTAAGAGGAAAATAGGGTCTGTGTTGAATAATCCAGAGGTTATTATTTAAGATAGCTTGAGCAACAAGCTGGACAGCAGGGCCATCTCCCCTCCCACCTGTTGATTTCCAGCCGAGCAATTCTGAAGGTAATAGTATGAGCCATCGCCATGGTTCCCAGAGTTAATCACCATGGTAGCAGACGAGGGGAGCCCCGCCCTCTTTAGCAGAGGCACGGTGTGGTTGAGAAGGACTGATACTTTGCTCTGATACTGAAACAAAAATGTTACAACGCGTATCAAACAATTAGACATAATTAAGTCTTTAACCATTTCTGCTTTTGATTAACATTCGTTCTCTCTTTAAAATAGTCATCCTTGTTGAGTGTGTGTGGTCAGTGGCTAGCTGGAGCAGCCAGATTAGTCTGGGGCTGGGGAAGGCTGCATACCTGTGGTGCATTGACTGATCTGGGCATACAGAATAAAACAGCCATCACTCCGCATAGTCAGGGGGAGCTCTGAAAGGTCAGCATGTAACACTGCGTGGTTTACTGCCCCACATCCGTAGTTGAACCTGCCACATGCCGCGTAAGTGGCTTTGCTGAGCTCCTCCACAATCAGGACACGGGTAGTGAGTGTGAACCGGTTTATTGGCTAGGTTTAAACATGGATCATGCTGCTGACATGTCCCTCCTGAGTGTGTCAGGGTGGCAGGGTTATCCTGTGTGCCTTGATTAGTCAATGCTCCACGGGTGTGTGGCCTCATCCAGCCCCAGCGTAATGGGGCAGACTCTTCAGCCAGCCACCCATCACACTCATCACCAGCCTAAAAAAAAAAGTGATTTTCATCAAAAATGCTGGCTTCACAGCATGGTTGCGTACCTTTGTTTTACTCAGGAGTAATGAAGCCTGTAGTGTTTTCTTGTCTATCGCCATGGAAACCCCTGTCTCAAGAATACCAGGAGAGGTGACCACGGACCCAGAGAGATGCATCCTGTCTGGACTCCCCCACTTCTACAACCAGAACAAGACGTCACACGTGACACATACGGTGAACTAATCCATGATAAAAGAATAGTTCCCTGTATCATTCACATGCACACACTCAAACTGCTGCGACCACAGCTGCACTCTACCTGTACAACTGTGCAGTTGTTGTAATACACCACTGACCCCTGCAGGCCAGGGCTGGGCAGGACGCCTCCCGTCGCCCCCAGCGTACACTGGTCTATGTGCAGCAGCGCGTGGGCTGCGTACCCCCGCGGTCCAGCCCCAGCCGACACGGACAGCCTGCCGTCTCCCGGGACCTCTTGGAGGAGAAGCAGAGACAGGTTTTGGCTCAGCTGGCCTTCTACCCTCAGCTCTGGTGCGGCCCTTGCACTAAGACGCAGAAATCCCTGTTCACTGCCCAGACCGGTGTCCACCACGGCTGTCCACACACCCCGACCGTCCTCTGTCACTGAGCCGTTCAGACGGGCCTGGGGGTGGGAGAAGGTGAGTTACATTCCGTATCTATCCGATATCTACAGCAGTACAGTAGTAATTACTGGAGCCCCTTGGAACAAGACGGTCCATCTGGAGGGATTTCCCACACTACTGTGTTTTAAAATCCTCCCTTGCAGGCCTTTGTATCAAATGTATTTGCTTTCTTAAAAAACATCTGATGGATTGCTGTGATCAAGCAAAGACATTTACCTGATCATTGTTTCATTGTTTTATAAAATATGTATTAACCTTGTATTTTATATTATATGTATGTAATTTACTACTTTAATTATCTACTTTATTTTTAATGTCTCAAGTGATGGAAAAGGCAAAGTGCCTTGCCCAAATTTCGGTCCGGTCCATGAAGTCCTATTCAATGCTATTCTATTATATTCAAGGATCCACCTTAAGGGGTCTCAGAGCTTCATTACCCTAAAAAACGTACCTGCAAGAAGGGACATTCAGAGTCCATAGCCCACAGCCACCCCACCCTCCCTTTGGTCCCAGGGAGGGCTTTGATCCCCACGTGGCATGATCCGCTTCTGACCAGCAGATCGGCGGTCTCCCCAGGGGCCCCGGGGCCAGAGGCCTCCACTGTGGTCCTCAGGGGCAGGCCTGTTCTCCTCAGCCCGGGGAAGGAGTGGGTCAGGGCCCCAGAAAGGCGGAGGGGCCTGCAGGTTTGACCTGCCAGATCCAGAGAGGCCTTGCGGTCTTCCAGCCGGAGGGTGCCGGCCAGGGTCAGCTGACAGGGGCCCATGGACAGGGAACCGTGAACATTGGAGGACACGGGCAGAAGGGTTCTCTGAGGAGCGATGAGCAGGAGACATTCTGTGTGTTGGGATTGTGTTTGTGGAAACACACAACCACACTCACACACTTACGCACACTTACACACACACACACGTTTGTGCCTGTGTTCATTGTGATATGAACAAAGGCACAAACGTTGCACTCATTTATCACATGCATGTGTTTTGTTATTAAAACTGTAAGAATTCCCTATTATAATATTATAATAAGAGCCATTTATACCTTCATGGTTAATAACATTTAACTCATACATCAACAATAATCTGCCAGTCAACACACACCTGCATTTTATCAATATAAACTAGGTGAGGAGACATTAAGCTAGGATTTGTTCTGTCATGTTGAAAATGGCAAATGGACTAAATTGCTCTCTCATAATCTATGTTGTGAGAACACTGTGTACTTCAAGGCGTGGACAGGATGAATCATCAGTCTGAAGTTAGGTTTTGTCTTCATAAGTAATTAGTTAAATGACCTACCTAACAGGTATTTGTTGCACAAAATACACCCCCTACCTGAAGAGCTGAGCAGAAGTGGCTGACATTGAAAGCATACGCTGACTGGCTCTTCTGCATCTCTGAAGAGCTGCTCTGCCCCAGGTGGGAACTGAAACGGCACTGCCCCAGCTCCAGCTCCAGCCCACCAGGGGGGGTTGTAGCTGAGAAGGCCAGGGCGAGAGCCCTGTGGGTGGGCACAGCCTGCATCGGCGCTGCCCCCATGGAGTGCTGAACGGACCCCCGGAGGCTGAAGTGAGGATGGCATTCTAAAGACAGACTCAGTCTGGCCTTCTCTCCTCCCACAGCCTGGATGTGTGTGTTCAGAGAGGAGGCACAGCCTTTATGGAGAACCGAGCCATTTATGGAGAATTCCTGGGGGGTAGGAAGTTACAATATAAGTTAGGAATTGAATGAAAAGGAGGGGAAAAAATAGGGATACGCCTGCATTCACTTAATATATTAGAATGTATTTGAATTTAAATGAATATATAAGTCAGTTATATGAATCGAATGTACACCTTGTCAAAATAGAAAGTAGAAAAAAATCGATATTCTTTCATCTGGAAACAAGGGAAACACGCATGCGTTTCCTCCATATTTCAGCTCTAACCTTCAACAACACACAAATGGTGAACATAGACCATCCAAACAGTCATCTGGCGCTCCCCTCTGAAATCTCCCTGAGACCAACACAGAGCACGTATCTCTCTCCAAGCTCCCCCGGGCCTGGCTTGACAAGCTAGCATGCTAACCGCTAGACTCCCAGTGGGGTGAGCCTCAAGCAGCTGGGTGGGGCAGTGCCGGAGCTTGGCTTGGAATCGGGCAGCGGGCAGGCATGCCCCCCTTTACAAGAAAGACAGAGGCACTTCCAGAGACAGTGTTGTTCAGCAGCGGGGCTGAGCCCTGGAGGTCCACTGTCTTTGGGACAACCCTGGGCAGCGAGGCCCATTGGTGCTCCAAACTCCTCCTCAGCTCCGCCTAGCGGTTCTTCTTCAGAAGCACCTACAGCAGACACTGAAGGATGTCCTGCTGGTTCTCCAACAGCAGAGAACCTTTCAGGGCGTCCCCCTTGGCTCGTGTCTCGATGGTGAAGGAGGTCCTCTCCCTGTCCTGCACTTGCGTTCACGCCAGCCCCTCACAGCGGGAAGTCAGCATCAGACTGTATCTGACCGAGTCCAACACCCCCCCGACATTCGCCCAGACGTGACACCATCTGGTCAGTCTCAACTGACCGCTTGGCTCTCTCTTGTGCACACCCCCAGGGGTCCCATATTCACCAAGGAAATGCCAGCCATACACCCCAGCCACCTCCAACCTCAGTCTCCACACTGTTGCTGGCTCTCCAGCGGCCTGCCACCAACCACAGTTCCAGGCTCCACCTCGGAGGCCCGGGTCGCAGCAGAAGCCTGAGGTTGGAGTTGATGGGCAGGCCCAGGGATTTGAGTAGGAGCCTGGAAGAATGGGTTAGGTTAGCCCGTAGCTTGGCCCAACCAGCAGGGCAGATTCAGCCTTTGGCTTGTGCGCCAAGGCTGAGGCAAGCTATGGCAAGGCCGTAGCAGAGCCTACTGTGTGGACGAGAGGAGGATAAGGCTCGTACCTCAACTGAATGGCTCGCCAAGCTTCCATAGCATTGACCTAAGAGGCGGTCCGTGGAGGAGTCCGCTATGCAGTTTATCTGGGAAAACAGGCACGTTTGTTGTTCAAATGAGGGAGGCTTAGAGAGACGTTGGAGGAGGCACAGCCATTTGAAATGAATTAGACATTAGACTACATGGCAATTTCTGACCTCAACATGATATGATAATGCAATCTGAATGTAATGATTAAATGTATAATGCATCAATCCTATCAAACATATTTCTAAAAACAAAGTAATTACTTGGAAATAAATATTTATATACACTAAGGGTGAACAGAATTACAATGATCGCAGTGAAATGTAAATGTGTAGAAGGATTTCAACAGGTTTCATGTGTGGGATGCGTTTCACCTGCAGAGATGTGGGTAGCTCTTCTCTTAGTTGCTGTATCTGTTGCCATAGAGACACAGATACATTCGCTGTGTTGTTGTTCCTTGTCACAATAAAATGAGCATCCAGCATTTTGTGCTCCTCCATGTGAAGAACCAGGTCTCCAAGGGCTCTGCCCTCCTCTCTCTGTGGAAGGGGAAGGGGACGGGGGAATAGGACCGTGTAGTGGTTAGGGTGTAGGGTGAGTCCCACGTGTAGGTACTGGGTTTGATTCCCAATAATAACAGCCTACCTGTAGGCATCCTAAATCAAGAGGGCCCTAGAGCCTCCTCCTGGTCCTGATGGACATGAATCTGAATTCTCCGTAAATCATTTAGGTTGAAGGCATAGTTGATGATCCCGTATTCCTTCTTTCATTCTTTTTTATTTTTATTTTTTTCATTCTTTGTTTGTTGGTGGAATCCCCTGACACACCGGACATAATGGTACATGACTTAACCATTAATTCACATTAGTTAATGCAGTAACACACCTTCAGCAACAGTTAACTAAAGGTTTAGTTTAGTTTACTAATGTTTACTAATTTACTAATTTTGTTCATGTTTACTAATGGTTTGTGTTAACTAAGGTATTGATTTATACATTGTTATATGATTAAATATTAAATAGTAGCTTTAGCATAGGGATACAGGTACTAACCCCAACACTACCCCTATGCTAATACTATATGCATATCACTGTATTAAATAATGTTAATTAATGGTCAATAATTTACCATTCATGTGGACTCATGAATGGTAGCGACTTGATAACACTCTACATTGTAGTGTTATCAAGTCGCTTCAGAAAAAAGCATCAAGCTCAAGGTCAATGTAGATGAAGTGTATATTTCAAACCACCTCCTCACGCCCTCCCAGCAGGACTCACCTGGTAATGTGCGTCAGCCTGCATGGAGCGGGGCAGGCCCCGGAGGGCCAGGGGTCCGCTCTGGTGCTGCAGCCTGGAGTGGAGCTCCCAGCGGGGGAAGGCTTGGCGGCTCGTCCTGGCCCAGCTCAGCTCTGCCCTTAGGCCCCCCGGCCCGGCCAGCAGCTCTGCTAGCAGGGTCGCTCCAAGTCCTCTCGGGTTGGTCCAGCTCACCTTGGCACTGTTGTTAGCAGGTACGCCTAGGTATGCACCAAGGAGAGGAGAGTTACTATATATATATATAGATTAAGGCTTCTATAGGAGGTGTTCTCTAAATTGTTATTTTCCATTCACATATTTTCCAAGTGGAAATTTTAGAGTGAGAGCTAGAGAGAGGGAAACAAAGACAGAGAGAGAGTGAGAGAGCTTGAGAGAGAGAGAGCTAAAGGGTTTGGTTGACCTCTAGCGCTGAGCAGCTCAGAGGAGTGAGAGAGGTTGGCGTGGAGCACTCCCTTCCCCCAGCCGTTGAGCTGCCGGCTGGCGTTCAGACACACAGACTGGTCCCCACACTGAGCATACATCGAGTAGCTCGCCCTGCTCCCGGGGCCGTCCCCTGCTGGGTCTTCATCGTCCTCATCCATGTCTTCCTCATGCTGCTCCTCATCCTCATCCCCATATCCGGCCTTCGTGTGTCTATGTTCTTCGATGTGGTTCAACTCCACCAGGTACAGGGCCTCCATCACCTGGAGTCTCAGCTGTCCTGGAAACACACACACACACACACACACACACACACACACACACACACACACACACACACACACACACACACACACA
>JAOPJL010000155.1:19715856-19727742 GCA_027123545.1 Trisopterus esmarkii | reverse complement strand
ATGCCGACACAGTCCATTTCCTCCTCCGTCTCAGTTCTTCCGATCCAGCCAGCAGCCAGACCCATTTTTTCCCAACAGAGGGGAACACAGATTTGAGGACTGTGGAGATAATGTGCAGGCCAAGTGTTGTAATTGTGGTGGCCAGCATAATGTCGCATATGGGGGTTTTAAAGTCAGGAAGAGAGCAGTGGAAATTCAACAAGTGAAAACAGTCAACAACATAAGCTACGCGGAAGCAGTAAAGACAGTGCAAGGACAAAAGAGAAAGGAAGAAACAGACAAAATCACTCAAAGTTCAAGATCAGGAGGAGGTCAAAGAAGGCATGCTATAAGGAATACAGAACTGGATGTGGATAAGTTGATTTTGTTTGTTGCCTATGTAATCAACTGTGCAGATCAAGTAAAACACAAAACAGAGAAAATTAAGATAATTGTGGAAGGAGCTGAAAAATTCTTCGGATATGAAAGATTTATCCTGGGAACAAATCAACAAAAGATTTGGGGAAACCAGGGGTTCATCGGGACAAGACTTAGAATGAATGATCATTCTTCAATGGAATGCAAGGAGTTTAAGAGCAAATGGTCAGGAATTTAAAGGATTTATTAATGGTCTCAGAAACAAACCAGAAATGATATGCATTCAAGAAACTTGGCTTAAAACAACATTAGATTTTGTAATTAAAGGATATGATAGTACACTCTAAAAAGTATATTTTTGAAAAGTTGAAGTAAAGCACTGTTTTGAATAAGTCTGATTCAGATTTCTGCTTTAGCGACAGCACTGTACTTTTGTGTATTATATCAAATTTGTACTTTATTACATTGACCTGCTATTCTTATGCAAATGAAAGCGCTTCAATTAGGTTTCCCTGTCTAACGTCATGACGTAGACGTTTATTTGTTGAACGTCAACGTCTTCGCCAGCCAGATTTTTGTAGCCGAAGCTGACATTTTTTCTCCTCATCAATCTCATCATCCACGCGGTCAAGGTCACTCTGAAAAACGGTACGTTTAATGTCGACAAAGTCATGTTTTACTAATTGTATTTGTCAGATAACAAATGTTCTGCCTGTATGGGTCAAAAAATGTACGTATTAAGGGTTAACTTTAGTTACCGAACTGAACCGGACCAGCTAGTTAAGTCATGCAAACTTTAGGTTAGCTTAACATGTTAGATGCATTTAACGGATTTTGTGAAATGTGTTAGCCATATGTTCAAACCACTGGTGTGCTAAAGGTAATGTGGCATTAAAAATTATATTGATCGTTTTGCTATTAACTGATCAGTAGCAGCAGCGCTCTGCTGCTATTTCATTTAGCATTTTGCTAAATGAATGACTTGTGCAAGTAACTTCCACGCGGGTCTCTCGTGGTGTAATACTGTTACTGAAAGTAGTCTTAAGTTAACGTATGTCATACCGTGTACTGGTTAAGCTGCTTATTTGCACATTAACATAGATACATTTAGGCTTACATGTGTTTGCAACTGTGCTGGGCGCGCTCGCAGTTCTGTTAAGATGTGTGTGGGGGTGGGTGTTTGGATGTTTTACTGCCGCCACCGTCTCCGTTAACGTATTTAGTGAGACACAGGCGACGAGAGAGGGTGCATGTCGTTCTCATGAAGCAGAGTGGTGAGTCCGGCCGCTAATTAAACAACACCACTGCTCTGCTGCTATTCCTTTTAGCATTTTTGTCAGTTTGCTAGCAGAGAGTTGGAGTAAACCTTTGGTTAGTAACCTTGTGCGAGGTAGTCTTGTGGTGTAATATCGTTACTGAAATTAAACCTAAGTCATGTAGTTTACTGGTTATGCTGCTTATTTGCACATCAGCGTGGAAACTTAAAGGCATTTATTTTACGGTCAATGTGGTTACCCCCTATAAGAAGAGTATCCCCGGCTGCGGGAGCACGCATAGTGCAGGTGGAAGCACACAGACACTAGGCTTCGATTTCACAAGGCTGATTTAAAAGTACATGTTTTTCATCAATGAGGTTGTAAAGTAGTAACCTCGGGTAACATCTGTCAAATTAATGTTTTTTTCTTCCGACGTGTTTAAGATCTTTATTCATTCATTGCGCCGTGGTCGAACTGACGAATATTCTCTGATATTATGAATCTTAAAGACTGCGTTGGGTTCTCGAATCTCTGGTACCTACACACATGTAAAGACTTATGGTATGGGTTATCTTGGCCATGGTGGTCGGAGTGGAGGGTTTATTCATTTTTTTCTAAATAAAGGGACGTCGGACTAGTGGGCTAGCATCGGAGAAATTACATGAATCGATTTTCTCACTCGGACAATTGCAGTTGTCCAATTGAGGAGCAGAGTCGAACTATGGCTGTAATCGGATTAAAATGTGCATGTAAACGTACTGAATGAGTTGTCCTGAAGCAGGGCTTCGGTCCAACTACATTGGCTGGCTGCTCATATTGCATTGTTTTCTCCCTCTTTCCCACATTTGCGGAAATTAACCTGATCGTCAAGCTTAACACTGAATTGAAACATCACCACTCCCTTAATATTAATTAATCTTCTATCTGCTTTTCATGATTCTTTCCCTGATTGGTGGTGGTTACATCAGCCCTGGACACAACTCATCAAACTACCCAAAGGTAAGTTAAACTGCAGAATTAGAGTGCTAAAGACAGTGATTTTTTTATGGCTTTAATGTCATGAAATGTTTGGTCATACCATCTGAACCGAAATCAATTTCAACAATTAAGGTGGAGTGCAGGTGATATTCAAACAATGTTGTCTGAATCTTGTTTTCTACAACGTGTTTTGTTAATGTTCTCATAGTTTTGCAAAATGTAGTATTAATGCTCATAAATTAGTCACCCATTGCAGCTTAAATCTATTTAAAAAATCCCATCTAGGCCAGAATGTGAACTGACTGTAATGAAAACTGAGCCTCAGAGATAAAAAATGATAATAATTTGGATGAATTCAGACTGTTGAAGTCTTGCTTTAGCTTAAGATAAAGTTTTTAACAGTTTTACACAGAACAGTGACTGGATTTTGCCCCAACTTGATTCACATAAAAATATTTGGGAAAGTGAGCACTTTACAACCTGTACTGACAGAAGAAACAATCAAATGACCACAAATTACTTCCAATGGGCATGTGTGTATTTCCCTTAAGACAGACTTGATAACTGTAACCCTTAAGGCAGTTTCTCAATCCTCTTTTAAAAGAAACAATTCAGCATCATGAATACAGAGATATGTTATCGCCAAATAACCATTGAAATATGTTCTGTGATATTAAAACAATACCTGCATTTTATGGAATTTATTGTCATTTATATTAAGGTGAATGGTAGGCTATTACAAACTACATTTAAACTGTTGCTGTCTTTGATGCCTCAGTCAGATAGGAATGCAGTTTCATGTTTATCATACCATTTACAACGATTACCTTTTACGCAGTCAGTGTGCATAAATATTAATTTGCAGCATTTCAATTACTATTTACGGGCAACTATGGCCGTTGCATGAAGTTTGCAAAGGCTGCTACACATTTCGAGTTTATTGTGATTTATAAAATGAAACTGGGGCTACTCCAGGGGCTTCATTTAAAAAAAGGGCTTATGATTCAAGTCAAAAGCATGATAGATAGATAGATAGATACTTTATTTATCCCGAGGGAAATTCAGGCATGGCATGGCATACGGTGGATGATAGGATGATACAGTGGCATACGGATTGTTTAAACAGTTTTTTCAGTTTTCCGCTTCATGTCGAGATGCAAGGACTGGGATTGTGTTAAAAAGAAGATCTGAGCTGGTCAAGCATTACAAACTGAATCATAGGCGCTACGGACGGGACCATTCATATCCATGTACCTATTTACATTGTACATGTAGATTCAAGACTTGGAATGCCCTACTGAGCCATTTATCAAGGAATCACCCTGCCCAACAAGCTATCAACAAAGCCGTATCAACATTCACATGCCATATTTGTGGTCATAATCAACTCTCCACTGAGAGGGAATATTTTCAACACATCTTTAATCATCTTAAAAATAAGGAGACTGTTACATGCGTGTTCCAAGACTGTGAATATAAAACCAACGTATATGAGAACTTCAAAAGCCATAAATACAGGAAACATTCTGGGACAGGGAATATCTTTAAGCCTGGTATTAATTATGTTACAGAATCCTTTGCCAGTCTTGCCAGTGATATTTCAGATGGGGAACGTATAGAGAGCAATGACAATTTAGATTCTGCTTTTGTCGATGGGGTTTCTGAGAACTTAGAGAAGGATATCGAGCTTAAACTTGCGTCAGTCCTTCTTAAGTTAGAAAACATCTTTCTTGTGTCAAATGCTGCGGTAGATGAACTTCTGCCGGAGTTTAACTATTTGATTGGTTCTCTTTCTCTGCCAATCACTCAAAAGACTATTAGCCAAGTATTAAAAGATAATGGTTGCCAGTTTGACCAGTCAGTGGTTAAAAAACTAGCCAGTGCACTCTGTGATACAAACCCTGTTAAAAAAGCAATTGGAGATAAAGGCCCACTTTCCAGTGCTTGGAGGCGAAAGGCTTACTATAAGTTACACTTTAATGTAGTCTAACCAGGGAATATATACAAGACCAAAATAATAGAAAGTCATTCCAATATATTAAAATTTTAAAGTCTTTGGTACAAATTCTTGACTGCCAGACAATCTTAGATCAGGCTGTTAATTTGAATAATGTAGATAAAGAACCACATGGAACTTGTGCACAGATATACAGATCCTTCTTTGATGGTGCCTTGTTCAAAGAAAATTGACTTTTTTTAAACAGGAAATCATTTCCTTGATATTATATATTGACGATTTTGAAATATGTAATCCCCTTGGCACATCCAGAAGGAAGCATAAAATCTGTGGTTTGTATTGGATTCTGGGCAATTTACCACCGGGCTGTAACTCTGCTTTGTCCTCCATCTATTTGGCAGCTTTAATCAAAAGTACTGATCTGAAGTGCTATGGCTATGATAAAGTGTTAGAACCTATTCTTAACGATCTTGTCATTTTGGAACAGAAAGGGATATTTGTGTCAAAGTTGGGCAGAACAATAAAAGGCACAGTTCAGTGTGTGGTTGCTGACAACCTTGGGGAACACAGTGTTGCTGGATTTGTAGAGAATTTCTCAGGGTCATATGTATGCAGATTTTGCACTGCAGAAAAAGCTGACATCCAGACTCAAGAAGTTAGAAGCGGCGTCTTTCCTTTGAGTACCAAAGACATTCATGCCGATCATCTAAGAACAATTGAGGAAAATGGGTTGCCCAATTATTGTGGTGTGAAATCGGAGTGTATTTTATCAAAGCACCTCTCCTACTTTGACGTTACCTCTGGGTTTCCTCCCGATATTGTGCATGATCTTTTCGAAGGTATTGTTCCTTTTGAACTTGCACTTTGCCTGAGTGTATTCATAAAAAAAAGTATACCACATTATCTGCAATAAATGATGCAATATCATCTTTCAACTTTAAGTGGGCTGACAAAACTAATCAACCTCATCCTGTGCCTCTCAGTTTTTGGTCCAGAAAAACAGTTGGGTGAAATGCGCATGAGAACTGGAGTCTAATCAGATTTTTGCCTTTGTTGATTGGGCGGAGAGTTCCCTGTGAGGAGCCAGCTTGGCAGATCTTACCAGACCTGAAGGACATTGTTGATCTGGTCGTCAGACCCATTTAAACCCAAGACTCCATTGAATATCTTAATTTTAAGATCTCTGAGCACAGAATTAGATTCCAAGAGGTTTTCCCAGACTGTCACCTTAAACCAAAACACAATTTCTCAGAGCATTACCCATACTTGATCCATCAGTTTGGTCCACTAGTTGCCCTATGGACGATGCGTTTTGAAGCAAAGCATAGCTTTTTAAAAAGAGTTGCCAGGAATATCAGGTGCTTCAAAAACGTGCTACTTTCCCTTTCAGAGAGACATCAGTATCAGATTGCCCATCATTTGCATGCATGTAGCTTTACCAGACCTCTATTGGAAGTGATAAATGTTTCCACTGTACACATCGATGTTCTTAACAAGGACATTTCAAATGCTCTGAGACAGATGTCTTCAGATATGGACACAGTGGGCTTGGCCAAAAGCGTGACATATGATGGACTAAACTACTAAGTGTGGAATGATCTTGATCCAAGGCTCACTGGGAGGACAGCCAGAGTTTGGTGAAATCATCCAAATGGTGATACTGCAGGACAAGTTGATCTTCATTGTGAAGAAGCTCATTGGATGGTATATTGAACACTATAGAGCTTTTGATCTCAAACCATCCCCAGTCGAGGAAGTGGAAGTTATTGAGCCACAAGAACTACATGATACATACCCACTGGCGGACTACAAAATTGGAGGGATGCACCTTGTCACATTGAAAAGATATATCCATGTTTAAAGGACGAGCCCTCTCCATGTAATGTGATTTTATTTTGTTCTCAATACATTTTATTTTTCATACCGAAAGCCAAATGTGGTCCACTTACAGAAGGTAAATTACAGGACATAAATTATTAATTTTTTTATTGATTAAAAAGGGATGGTTCAGTATTTTTTTATTTGCCTCACACCTTATTGTGCTTTTGCTCTCTTTTCAGACTGCCATGGCTCATTCCACAACTGCCAGACTTAAAGTGATTTTGGGGGACAACAACATTGAAAAACACTTGCCAATGGGATACCAGAGTCACTAGATCTAGTGACTCTGGTATCCCATCTATGGTATTGAAGTAATGCAGAAAGACAAAGACGATTCCGTGCCCGCCGGGACGCAGATCAAGAGAGGAGGCAGATGTACCTAGAGAGTGAGCAGCAGAGATGGAGACGAGATGTAGAAGGAGGGCAGAAGAAGTTAGTTAAAAACTTAAATGAAAGAGACCAGAGACAGCTAAGAAAGAAGTGGAGGGAACAGAATGGAAGGAGAAAGCAGAAAAAGGCAATGTTGGGGGCTTTCCATTCCCCTCCTGAAAGCCCAGAGAATGTACAGCCAGGATCTGCAGACAGGCAGCAGGCAGGACCTTCAAGGTAGTATTCAGTTATAGGGAATATAAGTGGAGAGTAGCCTAGATAAAAAGCCACCATGTATATTGACTGACATACTGAATTTGCTATTTTTTAGGCAACATGAAGCAGGGAAGCGGCTGTGGAGGAAGAATAAAGATCGCCTCAAGAAAGAAGTAGAGAAATTAAAAAAATTGCTGGAGAAGGAGAGGAAGCTTTCAGATAAATACAGAAAAAAATACAAACGATCAAATAAAAGTGAGTCTCCACGCTCAAAAGTGCAACAATTGACAAAAAATAAAAAAGATTAACACAAACAATCAGGAAAAAACTCCTCTACCATGAAGCTTTAATAGAAGATATCAAAAACAAGTACAAGACAGCAAGAAAAGAACGCGAAAAACAGCTTATCGCAAAGGTAACTGTTGGAGGGATTGTGAAGAGATACCGACTCCAAACATTTGCAGAAAAGCTACTAGGATTTTCAAAAAAGCGCCGCTTTCTCCAAGGTGAAACCATCAGCAGCACCACAAGAAAACCCACTAGTAGACTTCGTCCTGGCTTGAAAGCAGAGGTGCATTCCTTTTACAGAAGAGACGATGTCAGCCGGATAACTACTGGACGCAAGCAAACCATCACCCGAGGCAAGGTGAAAAAACAAAAGAGGTTTCTAATGGATACAATGAAGAACCTGCACAGAAAATTCTTTGCAGAACAGGAGCACTTCATTTCCTACTCCCTTCTCTGTAGACTGCGTCCATTTTGGGTTGTACATCCCACTCTGTCAGATCGTGAAACCTGTTTGTGCAAGATTCATGAGAATCTTGAATTTGTGGTCATGAAGATGTATCACTTGAAACTAATTGAGACAACCAATCTTGAGAGTTTAACCAAGATGATTACATGTGATTTCTCTAACAAGTGCTGCATGTACGATGAGTGTGTGGAATGCAAAAACAAAATTATCCAGCTCCCTCAGTTTGATGCTGTGAAGACAGTTACCTTCCCTCAGTGGACCACAGCTCAGAAAGAAAGAGAGGACATGAAGGATGGAACCACTGTTAGGTACACATTGAAGAAGCTGGTGGAAGATTCCAAAGGAAATCTGGTGGATTTGTTCCATGCCTTTCTACACAAATTCAAGAGGCACACTTTTAACATAATTCAGCAGTACTCTTACTGCAGAAAGTTAAAAGAAAACCTGACAAAAGAAGAGGCAATAATTCATATTGACTTTTCTGAGAATTACTCTTGCAAATACAGGTCAGAGATCCAGTCTGTTCGCTTTGGCGCCTCGCAAAATCAGGCCACGCTACACACTGGTGTGCTCTATCTAGGTGGAGACAAAGAGGTCGTGCCCTTTTGCTCTGTGTCACCCTCGAAACAAAAGGGTCCTCCGGCTATATGGGAGCACATGGCTCCAGTGCTGGATCATCATCATCATGCACTCAATATAAACAGAAAAGGAATCTGTACCTTTTCAGTACTGAGCTTGCAAGAAGAGGGCTGAAAGGTGGTACGTGGAACTTTTTTGAAGCCAGTCATGGGAAGGGGGCTCCTGATGGCGTGGGAGGAGCCTTGAAAAGAATGGCAGACCAGTTGGTCAACACTGGCAGTGACATCCCTGATGCACACACATTATTCTTGGCCCTCTCAAACACAACCACAAGCATTAAGTTGTTCTTTATTCCGGCGGAAGCTGTGGATCATGCAGTGCAGCAGATGCAAAATCAGATTCCCCCAGTGCCATCTATAATGAAGTGTCACCAAGTTGTGACATATATTCCAGGTGAGCTGCATGTGCTCCACCAAGAAGCAGCTAAACTGTCAGTGCTTTAACACCTTGCATTTCAGTTTTCACAAGCCTGCCCCAAAAGCCCCAAATGCCCCAATTGTGCCAGTGGAGAGAGAGGTGGAGAGAGAAGGCATCGATTGGGAGAGTGAAAATGTCATTGGGAGCTGGTGCGTGATCAAGTATGACAGTGATCTGTATCCAGGCATCATCTTAAATACTGATGAGACGCATGCACAGGTGAAATGCCTGCACAAAGGAGGAAATAACAAATTCTTCTCGCCTTTAATTGATGATATCCTGTGGTACTTGTTTGATGATGTACAGGAACTGATTCAACCACCACAGCCTGTGACATCCCGTCATGTTGGAATCGAGAAGGAGGTATGGAAGCGGCTCTCCGCAACACTGCAGTGATCCAATGCACTTAACGAGATTCTCGTGCAATGATACATTTTTTGATAATACATTTTGTGATAATTTTGTGGTATTTAAATTGATTGAGAAATACTGTTTTCTCATTAACTGATGGATCGGACCAAATTTTTATGTAAGTTTCTCTTTAATTTACTTCTGATGACTTCTATTGAGAAAAGATGAGTTCTGAGTTATTAAATGTTTACTTTATCACTTGATTATTTTAATTAATGTTCCAGTTTGGTCATCAACTGTTGATGTACTAATGACTATGAGATTGTCTTGACGAATTGATTGTTGAATTCTTGAATATATCCCTACAGTCCTGTTGACTAGCATATTTGCACTTTTATGTGTTTTAATAAATACCTTTATATATAACTTGGATATTGCATTATTAAGTCATCCCATGTTCACATGTATACTCCAAATTAATAATGTTGTTGGTAAAAACACAATAAATTACATAGGAATAGTCAAAGTCAACCACCCCGTAACATGACTTACCACCCTGTAACATGACTTACCACCCCATAACGGTGTCTTTTTATTTAAAAAAACATTGAAAGGCAATGAAATGCCTTATAAATAAATGTGGGATAGTGATGTCTTTATGTGGATCAATTAATACATGCTACTTTTATTTGACTATGGGAAGTAAAATAGCATATATTGTTCAAAAATGTAAGCCATTGATTGGCGAAATTCATATCTCAAGGGAAATAATCGAAATCATGAAAAACTACAATAAGACAACAAGCCTTCTTAAAATCTGAAATCTTTCAGTATCAAAAAAAGGACATTATTCTGATAGGAAAATATTACATTTTTGAAAATTGTTTCATGATTTATGTTTTAAATGGTGTGTATCTTGTCCGTTACGGGGTGGTAAAAAAACAACTGCCGGGATGTAATAAAATATATATAATTTGTAGGGATTTAATACCTGAGGTGGGTTTTTTTTATGAAAGACTTTGTCTTTAATAATGTGAGTGTCTAAAAAACAGTTTTTCCTTGAAAAAAAAAAATGAAAATCACAAAGTGGAAAAGGCACCCGTCTCGTAGAATGACCTTATCGGCACGATAAGGAGTACGTTCGGATTAAAGTGCAGCTTGAAACTGCAGTACATGGACCAAGATTTTGGCAATGACTTTTTCAATCTGAACTCTACTGCTGAACTTCAGAATTTGGGGACAATCCAGCAAACAACGTTGATCAGTGCCACTGCATCCTCTGCTTCTGTTTCATCCGAGTCGGATGACTGTGTTTCACTGGCATCAAACGATACTATACTGCTTTCATCCCCCGAGTCTCTGTCATCTTGAACCAAGCAGCGGCCAGAGGAATTTCCAATTCCTCAATTTTCCCACGACATGGAGTTGCAGTTAGTGAAAGGTAATTCTGAGTGCCAGGTTGGAAACAAGTTGTTGACCTTGAGCTCCCGGATAAAATCAGACATCTTGCACCCTTGTTTAAAAGAGCCTGGCTCATTCAATGGCTGCTACGGCTGGAAACAGTGACTGAAGTACAAAATGGGAAACTACCGGACTCAACTCAAAGTGTTGGGGTGTCCAGAGCTGTCAGTAAATTCCCTGAGATCGAAATCAACATGGATGCTTTCCCTGCTAAAAAGGTGAAGAGGCCAAAACAAGCTGAAGCCAACTTCTATCCATCTTTCCCTAGTGGAGAAACTCAGGACAGCATGGAAAAAGAGAGAATATAACTTCTGACAGATGTCAAGATGAGGAACAGTGAAAGGGTAATCACGGACAAAATGGCTTGCACGTTTGCCTACAGATGACAAGAGGTGGTCAACCAAGAACCCAGCATTCAAGACTTTAAAGACCGGTGGCCTGCCTTGTTCCATCAGAAAGAGGTATGGTAACAATGGAACTGAAATGACTCTTGAATTGAACATTGTTTATTGAGAGAATTTACATATTCAGTTAAACTTTTCGTTGCATTGACATTTTGCCTGTTGTGTATGCAGGCTTCAGTGTTTATGTTGTTAAAACTGAGATTGTATGTGAGGTAATTTGCATTTCCTTTTTATTTATTCACTGTCATTTGTTTTAGATCAATGCAGAGTTCCTGAGGCTCATGGCTGTTCCTCTTGAGGAAATGTTCTTCGCCCAGTTAGACATCCACTCAAGTCAGCTGTTACGTTCCCCGCTAGGGGAAGGGGTGGCAACATAAAACCAGATGTTTTTGGTTAACTTAAAGTCGTTTATTCGAACTGGAGCTTGGGGTAAACAATGAAACACAAACAGAGGAGGCAAAACTACAAAAGGAAAAGGGCCATTGGGTGCTGTCCAAATCAAAGAAATGAATATAACTAGTGATGGCAGTGTGACACTGAAGCTTCGATACTTGCTTCAAACCCTGATCTACAACTCCCAAGAAGCACTGCTTCGAAGCTTGCTTCATAGCGAAAAAAATCACGTGACATGTGACGTCCGAAGCAGCAACTGATTCGTTGCCTGAATGAATCACTTGACTGGTCCGCGGCTCGGTGGAGAAGCTTTGAGCAAAAAAAAAGAAACCGACTCAATCCATAAGGCAGCCTACCTCAATACAAATCTTTGAGTGTCTAACCCCATCCCACATAATCACCCCCTAGAGTTACTCAAGCACACCCAACCAACCTTGCCCGAAGCCAGCTGGT
>JAOPJL010000155.1:19673023-19684168 GCA_027123545.1 Trisopterus esmarkii | reverse complement strand
CATGTTGACATGCAACTGCATATCTACTGATAGCTTGTTGAGTGTCAACAGTGGACTATCGAAATAAAGTGTAACCTCACAATCATCTTAACGGTTTTTGCAAGGCCAAATTCCAATGAAACGATATACCATTACAATACAATGTGAAGCCCTCGAATAGGCAGGGCAAAACATTTACCAAAAACCTTATTGGAAAGGAGTCTTTGACAATCGCTCTATTAGAAGATCATCAGTTGAATAAAATATCACCTTCTTATAAGAGCTAGGTGCCATGTTTACAAATATTGTTTTGAGTCGTTTAACCTAGAGTATAAAGCAAGCAAGGATGTGTGCTTTCCACCCAATTCCAGCCGGGTCACCTCAATTCTAAAACAGCTAAATAGACAATTGTCTTTCATATCATATTACAAATATGATATAATATAATTATGTATAGCCAGTGAGTGAAAAACTAGATTATTTCCCAGCTAACCTTATACCTTGCCTAAACCCCTTGAATCGTAAATGGTATTCGTCCATATCGTGTGCAATTGATTTTCAACTTTGTCCCCTTAATGTACTCAGTTATGGCTGAATCAGATATTATTACTGCAGTCTATCTACCACTGCTTATCCATCTCTTCGTCATTGAGTGATATTGCTGTTTGCTTACATTTAACATTGTTGCCCTAAACCTAACCCTGTCTTTGTCTTTGTCATACCAGGCAGACGTAAGTGCAACCGCCAAGGACGAGCTTTTGCCGACCCAGCATAAAGCACTGATTGATCAGACAACGTTCTGAGCATGAAAGCTTCACGTTGCTTATGGTCCTGCTATAGTGAGGTCCAAACCCCAAGTTCAATTATAAATTACTCCAATGACCCTAGTTCTTCCCAGCCAATCCCAAAAGTTGAAATGGGAAGCTGAAAGTATATCTTGTAAGGTTCCTGATGCCATTGTGAAAACGTAATGTTATTGTAAGACAGATCCGTGAGTTCCAAATATAATTGTTGAACATTATTGAACATTGTTAAACATCAAATTCTGTTAACATTTTTGAATTTGGCTATTCAACCTACACTTAAGTGATTGTTTAGCTGTAGGAATGTTTCAATTGAGCATACATGTGTTTTGAATTTCTGTTAAAGTTCTTATTTGGCCAGTAAATATGTTCACTAAGGCACTTATTTATTTAACTTTTATTTGCTTATTTTTTTCAGGCAAGCATTTTTCCATAATTAGTTAAAGGTTTTACTTTTTTTTTTCAAGACATGTTAATTATATGCTAAATCAGAATAAAGTCTTAATTTAATTTTACATTAAATAATAATGTCCTTAATATACAGTATATTCCTAAAATTAAACAAAAATGTAAATATAAGATGTATATGTTAAGGACATTTTGGATTACGATTATGATGGAGATTTGAAATATTAAAAAAAATCTGTTTTCATGTTTAAGATTTAAGACACAGGTGTTGATATAGAATGATTATGTCTACATATGAAACATGACAATTATTTACTGTGAAAAGGTTATTTATTATTATGACCTTTCATATTAAGTAACATTTTCCCTGTGAAAAGGTTGTTCAAAGATTAAAATCTTCAAGCAGGGAGTATTTTCAAATGACACCCCATATTCACAGTTAAAATTTAATTCAAGACCAAGCAGTGGCAACTTAATGTTTCACGTCCATGTTCCTTTTGTTTGTTTCAGGGGGGAAGGAAATCAACTTTCAATAAATGAATATAAAAAAATATATTTTGACATTTTAGGTTGCATCAATGCTGTGTTACAAACAATGAAAGACCTATACACACCTGTTTTTGATACTACCAATGACATTTTCCCTTCTGGATTCAACATATATCTTGTTATACAAATTAAATCATATAGCATCTTCTTACATTAAATCATAAAAAATGTATTTCCTGTGTTAAGATCCATTTATTATATCTGTTTGTTTTGGTTTTATTACATTTTACATTTGAACATACCCTCATCCTTTCCTCCTATGAGCTACCAGCATTCATGCTTCTCCATCTCCCTGACCTACTTGAAACTACAACCAAACCTCAACACCACTTTTTTTTGCATTGAAAATGACACCGTCTCTAGGTTAAACACCTGCTATTACATATATAACCTTATATTAGCTATATACCTGCTGATTAAGCATTGATGAGACACACCTCTTCTATGTTTCTTAAAACTGAATTGGAGGGGTGTTTCCAGGGGAGTTGGCAGTCCTGGAGGCCCAGAATGAATAAAACCTGAAAGCATTTTTAAAGGCGGGCCAAGGGGGGATTTAATTCTCCCATATAGGCACCTTAAAAGAATAGTGTAATAAAGAATAGAGTGTAGTGACAGCATGTTTGTTTGACAGCCATTTTTAGATCTTTACCACACCCTTTGAAAATGTGCTAAAGAGGACTCAACAGTGTGGATAACATGATGCTGAACTCTGCTGCTAAAAAAATATCTTATGTTTTTAGATCTGTCCCTAGCTCAGCGGGAACAATGCATGCGTTACTGTTGACAACGTTGTGTGAAACCACAGTGTGATCTGACACCCATGTCAAACTCGCTTAAGCCACACTTCTGCAGTGACAACACCTCTCACTCTCTCTCTGGTCCTCTCCATCCCCTATCCATGCTTTATTTACTGACAACCTGGTTATATGCCAGCCTGTTGCGGGGACACACAGTCCAACTGCACCTGCTCAAAACATTTATCCCCTCCATTATTTGTGGCCAACATATTTTTCTTTCCATGTACAGAATAAAAAGTATTGATGTATGAGGTGAGTTATGGCAGTAAGACCTGCTTCCTATTCTGTAACAAAAACATTTTGCCTATATGTTCATCGCTCGAAGGTTGTATTGTTCTCAGAGCTGTGATTGGGCTATGGATGGTCAGTGTGGACAAATTGAAGCCGGCCACACACCGCCGGCCAAGTGCAGAGCAGCGCAATTTCCGCGCGTCAAATGGCGCCCCAAGCAACAATAGGAAGCGCCGCGCCACTCGCGCTGCAGTATATAAATAGGAAGTCACCTTTCAGCCATCCACAACAAGTGACGAAACGCCATGGGAGAATTGCATATTGAAGTTTATTTATCTTATATCTATTTTTGATTAATTACTTAAAAAACGTATAATCTCAGCAGTGCAATTATGTTTTTAAAGCTACATATCAAGCAACAGTTGGTAGGCTACCTTAATTGTTTTCTGACTACATATATGGGCTTTATGCCCATGATCCTATGTTTGTGCTTATTATGATAGTCACTTTAATTCATAGTCACTTTTTGTAGGCTACTGTCAGGCACTTTATCACTTTGTTTACCTTCATTGCTCATTATTTTTACATTGTGGAATTATTCATCTACTGCATCAACTATTTCTATCTGTACAGGACATTGGATCAAGCCTTTAGTTGTGTATATAGTAGTCACTTTTCAAGGCTAATTGTTTTGTGTGTATTTATTGTATTGAGCTACTGCATGGCTAAATCTCCATTGGGATCAATAAAATATCAATCTATCTATAGCCTTTAACATAGGCACATGTTATTTTTAGTTCAACAGAACAAACAAGGCGGGGCGGGGCGGGGCGGGCAGTCCGGCGGAATAATAGGAGCGCTCGTTTTGGCGCTGCGCTGCGCCGGCGGGGTGCGTTGGGCTACACTCTTCATAAGCCAAGCGCGCCCCCGTCCCGCGGGCCTACCTCTTCACTGCGGTGTGCTACGGGCTCCGGCACCGGTCTGTGGAGTACCGGAGGGACGGGGTCTCCGACGGGCTCAGAGGGCCTCCCGGGGTCCGGGACGGGGTCTCCGACGGGCTCATAGGGCCTCCCGGGGTCCGAGCAGAACCCCTGGCGGCCCCGCTGCAGCCTCCTGCGGTGGTCGTGGTACCAGAGGAGTCGCTCCGGGGTCGGGCCCCCCGCAGCGTGGGGGCCCCCCGCTGCGCGATGACGACCCGGGTCGCTCGACGCAGCGACCGCTCGCTCGTCGTGGTCTTCGTGTGCTCTCGGATTCGGTTTGATCTGAACGAAACCCCGCGGGTGTAGAGAGGGGCCCTGGAGAGACATCCCCGCGGACCGAGGGCCCCCGCCCGGGGGCCCCTGGAGCGGGGTTCGGTCTGTCGAGCTGTTCTAATCCCACTCCTCACAGTTTAACAGGCTAGACGTCATGGGATTTTCTTTCAATAAAAAATGAAACATCGTCCCGGAACTCCTCCTGTCGCCATGGACACACACGTGTTTAATTGTTTGTCTTACGTTACCACGGAAACGAGTGGTGTTTAACTTCCGGTGTCAACACACTCTGAAGGAGGACAAGCAGCAGCAGCCATCGCATTCCCCAGATTATCGATATATTTTTTGACATTATGTCCTATAATATAAATACCTAAATAATAAAAACAAAAATAATAGCCAGTGTGGGGTCATGACCAGGCAGAGACCAGGATCCCGTCTTTACCTCTCGGAGGCGTTATCTGTGGGCCCCGCAATCACACAGAGGGACACACCCGTCTGTCCAGAGGGTGTTGGGCTCCGGGGGCCCGCGGGCCAGGAGGCTCTGGGTCTACACGGAGCCGGGGCGGACCGCCGCTGACGGTCTGTCCCACCGGACCAATAGCAGGCAGCCACGGTCCTCGTGGGCGGGCTGAGGAGGAAGGAGTGAGGGAACCGCCCGGCGTCAGCACACACAGGCTGGGATGGTCTAGACAGCTGTGGTTCCACCGGGGGCCCCTGAGATGTTCCACACAGCAGTGATTCCACTGGGGGCCCCTGGGATGTTCTAGACCACAGTGGTTCCACTGGGGGCCCCTGGGATGGTCTAGACAGCAGTGGGTCCACTGGGGGCCCCTGGGATGGTCTAGACAGCAGTGGGTCCACCAGGGGCCCCTGGGATGCTCTACATAGCAGTGGTTCTACCGGGGGCCCCTGAGATGTTCCACACAGCAGTGATTCCACTGGGGGCCCCTGGGATGGTCTACACAGCAGTGGTTCCACTGGGGGCCCCAGAGATGGTCTAGACCGCAGTGTTTCCACTGGGGGCCCCTGAGATGTTCTACACAGCAGTGGTTCCACTGGGGGCCCCTGAGCTGTGGCGACGCCCGGTCGCTCTGAGAGCTGCTACCACAGATAAGTCACGTATCAACCACTGCACTCAACTGTCAACTATTTCCCATCAACCCTTTAAAAGTTAAAAATACACCTAATTACCACTTTCTTCCTCCCCCAGGAGGGCGGGCGGGCGGCCTCCCTCCACACCCATCAGCCCATGCTCGCATTCCCCTCCCATGGGGTCAGGATTAGCGCTTAATAAATCTAGATGAGACAGGAGGTGTATATAAAGATCCTCCTGAGATGTCTTCAGCGCGCCGTTCTCTGCGTGTGTGTGGAGCCTCACTTCATCACTGTCCTACACATAATTAATCGTTACACTTTAATCTTGGACAACTTTTAACGGTAACTTCCAAAGTGTGCTTCCGTCTTGAGTCTCTCTTCTTCTTCTCGGTCGTTTCATCGTTTGTCTTCGGATACGTTCTTGAACCATGGCCGACCAGGGAGAGTCGGGGCGTCGTGACGAAGCCAAGGAGAAAAACGACTGGTACCCCTTGAGGAGGTGGTGGCGGCCCAGCTGGGCCTTCAGCCAGGACTGTGGCCAGACGCCCCCCCAGGACCCCGGGTGGTGGGGGCTGGACCTGCTCTCAGGTCGTCCCTGGCCAGAATGCACGTCTTCTCCGCTCGTCGTGCCGGTGAACCCGGGGTACGGGTGTGCCCCGGGCGCTGGGGTGGAGCAGGCGGGGCAGTACAAGTGGAGGGTGGTGCTGGACGTGGCTCACTTTGCCCCATCGGAGCTCTGGATCGGCACGGCAGGCGGGGTCCTGGAGATCAGAGGTACACAGCGAGGAGGTGGATATGCTGATCACAGCAGACCCAACAAACATCGTTTGCACCCCTACATTCTCAAGTGGACGGCAGCTTAACCTAATTGAACATGGAAGTAAGCTAAGCAAAGTGTTGTTTTGTATTTACTTGCTAAATTGTTGCATCTGTACATTCATCCCAAGGTAAACACACGGACAGGTCAGACGAGCACGGATCCATTGCAAGGAGTTTTACAAGGAAATACAGGTATGCAATGTGAATCACAAGACAGTGAGCTGCCGTGTATCTCTTTAGCCAGTGGTTAATGATGTTAACTCTGTTATTTCCAGGCTGCCCATAGGTATCGATTTTTCTAAAATCGGGTCAATGCTTTCTGGGGATGGCATCATGTATGTAGAAGCTCCACTGACTGATTTCACTGCTCCTGCCAACATTGTCATTCCAATTCAGGTCAGAAAGGAAATATATATGCTTCAAAAACAGCATTTAAACACTGTTTACACCACACAACACACACCTCAACTTCATCATCACGGCCTCTAGCCTCAATCCGTGAACTGATCATTGAAACGTTGCCGTATTGATGTCACGGTGAGAGCCTTGTCGTTGGTCTCCCTACAGGTAGAGGGGGGAGTCCCAGAGCTGAGGCAGGGGGAGGAGCACCCAGCGGCTAACGCCGCTCCTCCAGACGCCGCCCCCATGGCTCCAGGAGACGCAGGGAGTGTTGCCCCTGAGCCCCCAACAGAGGGGGCTGACCGCCGGGGAGCAGCCCCCACGGGCAGCCCCATGGATGAGCCTCCGCCGCAGGACATGGGAAGAAAACAGGATGAACCAGAGGAGGAGAAGGAGCAGGTGGAGGAGGGAAAGGAGCAGGAGGCCCGGGCTGAAGCAGCCGAAGAATCCTCTTCAGCCTCTGGACCCGGGGAAGGCCCAGAGAACCGTCCAACTCCGATGGAACACCACCCAGCATCTGAAGAGGGCCCAGAGAGCCCTGGCTCTGCCCTGTCCGACCAGAAGGAGGAGGCTGGGAGCGCTCCGCTGGAGGCCCAGCCAGCAGAGAGCCCAGGGGAGACGGCTGTGGAGGCCATCCAAACAGAGGTGCCAGCGCTGGACCCCAGCCCCTGAATGAAGACATCACCAGCGAGGGGTGCTTGGCTGAGGACCCGGAGCCAGAGCATCAGGAGCAGAAGGATGGAACACAGGAACTAATCCTCATTCTTATGACGGCCATGATGCTATCAGTCACATATACAGTTCCAATTAGCACAGGATAGCATCATTATGTAGCTTCCGTTCATGTATGAATGAATAAAACATGTGGAAAGCATGTGGTTCGTTTGTAACGGAAACTCATAAATCTTTCTCTACACTGAAATCAATCTTAATTATGATCTTACGTTTACATTTAGGGCATTTAGCAGACGCTTTTATCCAAAGCGACTTACAATAAGTACATTTGTCATAAGAAAGTGAAACAATATATTGCTGTCGGTACAATAAGGATGTTCATAGAACCAAGTGCAGAGAGCCTTATGCAAAGGTTTCATGTCTTTGCAATGTGATATTATACTCCATAAATATAGAACTGTTTTGGGGAAGAACACACTGCATGCACACATGCACGCGTTCTCTCTGCGTTCACTGGCTCTGCTGCCTATGGGATGTGGTCCCATACAGTCATTCATGGACGTGGTCATTTCACACTGGGCTTGTTCAGCTAATCTATCCAAGGTTTCTCATATTACAGAAGACAACAGCACAGCTGGCACAATGAATCTCTGGGGTCTGGCATTTAAACAAATGATGATGCAAAAAGCACAGGAAGACTGATGTTTAATTGAACAACCAATACAAAGTCTGCCAACAAAAAAAGGCAGAGCAAAATCAAAAAGCTGTTTATGGATAAGAAAACGTCAAGAATTTAAGAAATCAAAACACAAATCCAAATACACCAATTATCCAAGTACGATTTGAATGACTTTAGCAGATATAATTACATATCTTTATACATACAAACATCTCATTTAGGTAAAATACAGAAATATCGGTCTTCCATTCCACATTCAGGAGTCAGAACATGGCAGTCTGTTCTCAAAACGACATCACTTTCTTGGAGGGCTTATGACTTATTCACAATACACATGTTATATGGCATCTATCAACATGTGTGTTGTGTGATATTGTTCTTTATCTAGTTTACCCATGTTCATGTTCATTTAAATTTGGAACAGTACACATATATGACATCAAGGACGTACATATGAAATAAATAAGTCATATCAAAACCTTTCAAAGTAGCTACGACGCAAGCCCAGATGTAACTTCAACGGTTCTAGATGTTTCCCCATGGTACTATGGATTTAAAGGGAAATGACACCTTAGATTTAAATCATAAATGATCATCAAAATATTAAAGTGAACTCAAAATGAGCTCCATGCATGCAATTGGCTCCATCATTCACCACATCCTCTGCATTCTGTAAGGCACAGCACCTCTATACATCTGTACCCTACACAGACCTACCACAACTCCCAGCCTGCACCTATATACGTCTGTGCCCTACACAGACCTACCACACCTCCCCTCCCAGTCGGCAACTCGGCCAGAGAGACATTACATATCAGACACAAAGGAGTCTCAACCCCATCTGTAAAAGTGTGTTCTACTACGTCGCTCTGCGGTGAGTCCCCAGCTGAGCCCCCGCCCCTCCCTAGATTTCCCTGTGGCTACACCATGATGGGCTCCTGGGGCCCGGGGCCCTCCGTCTCCTGCATGATGCCCCCCTCAGCAGTGCCCTCCTGGCTGAAGAGGTAGTAGGGGGGGGTCTGCCGCGCCTCGATGATCAGCACGCCCTCGGGGGACAAGGACGCAAAGACCGTCACCGGATCCACATCTGTGGGAATCCTGAGTGGCGAGAGAGATGGAGAGAGATAGAAAGAGACAGAGAGACAGAGAGAGAGACAGAGAGAGAGAGAGAACGTGCGAGAGCGAGAAGGGTGAGAAGGAGGAGGGGAGGGGGAAGAGACAGGTGGTAAGCAATGATAAGCGTCAAACTCCTGGTCTGGTCTTTTTGGGTTTCTAGCTTGTTTTAAATGAGTCAATGTTGTGCCATAATGTGTGGATGCAAGACTGAGACATGTACGGAAATGGATGCAACAAAAATACATGCATTTATAATTAGAAATAATAATTTGCCAAATCTGAGAATGCTGGAAATGGGCTCTACCCTACTTGATAGAGGTCGTTCAAAGTCACTTAAATATATTGGATTTTCCTTATCACCATATGAAGCTCTGCATGTATTAAATTCAGTATGTATACAAGCGTGAGGATATTCGATTGACACCTCATCACGAAAGCTAAATTGCCTGCAAGATGTGAAACACCATTTAACTCCAGGTGGAAGGAGATAAAACCAAATATCAGCAAGGATTTTATTCAATAATATTCCCCCTGATTAATCTTATCTGGTGAGTTTTGAAAGAATAAAGACCTTACTGCAGGGATCAACTAGCTGTGAAAGGCTCTAAAAGTAAAAATATGAAAAAAGTATGAGTCCAATTATGTTGGAAAGTCGGCTGGCACAAAGTGTGAGTTTTCCATCAGGGTACACTCCAGTTATCTACTGCAGGCATCTGGCAGACAGGTCGAAGCTAGTGTTGTGTCTTTCTCCCCTTCTTCTGTTCCTTGTGTCGCTCTCACTCAGGCGAAGACAATAGCTCTATTTCAGGAGCTTATTCACAGGATTGTGCCCCAGAAGGAAAGTGAGCAGTAACAGTTGGAAGGAAACATTGTCACTTTAAAGATCGTTGCTCAATATTTGATTATTGTAAAAAAACAGATGTTCTACTAATTATGGTCTTTGAATGTTTCAAGGAAGAGCAACCCCTAAAACAACTTATTGTGGATGAAAAGTGGTGTAGTGGATTGCATATTAGTGCTATGGATTGATCCTGGTCCAAGTCTGGTAGTGGATGAGGTGTCAGGATCAGACTGTAAAGAAAGACTCATTGCAAAAACGCATCTAGCTGTAGAAACGCTGTGGTACATATTCAAGGCCACTGTGTGGCGGTGGTTCTTCACCAAAAAAGAGGTCGAGCGAAGTAGGCGCATCAAGCCTGCACGCTGTATAGAAACATACAGTCGAGAAGGAGAAAGCAGTTGTTAAACCTTGGAGATTGAGCAGAAAATACTTTTTTAACGTACGTATTTAAAGCTACAAAAATAAATAAAGATAAATAATAAATAAAAATAAATAATACAAATCAAATAAAAAAAACTAATTTGATGGAATTCTTACATTGCCAAGCTGGTGGGAGGGCGATGACGTCATAGTTTGCGTATCTGCCGTCCGCAGGAATCCTAACACGAAAACGCATAGGAAGTTTTTCTCTTTTTCACCCTGGGACCTGGTTTCAAAAAGTGTGTTTTCAGCCACCAAAAACGCCGGATCCATCTGGGCGGTCGGCCCTAAGCACAACACTTGCGTTGTTGGCAGACCCACTCAACAATGCCCCACATACTTAGCCTGGAAATCCAGACCCACATCTAGAAAGTTGTAGGGTCGGTCAATGAGTAATGAAAATGGCCCAACTCAAAAATAACAACGCTTTTGGCCCGCATATATCAGATACACCGATGTGATTGGTTAATGTTCTGGGCCAGGGGAATCGGGGACTGAGTATATTGCTCGTTCCCTGAGTGACTTGCAAATTCAAATTGTGCTCTGCTAGAACCCTGGATTTCCAGGGTACCGCAGACTAGGAGTTTATAACCAACCACTAATGAGTCCAAGGGCCCCGGAGCGGCTCTGCCCTAACATCCTCAGCATCCAGGCTTCTGAGGTGCATGTTCTCCCACAAGAGCGGCGGTCAGCCAATGCGCTTCAAATGAATCTCTTTCCCAACAGATTATTGACTTTTCTCTTTCCGAACAGATTATTGACTTTAGCCTTTGATAAACCACCTGGGGTTGGCTGAACCAGCACTCCAGCGGTTAATGAATCCTCTGGGATGGTGGAAACAATGTTGAAGGAATATGCTCCAGGAGTGACACAGTAGGTTCTTTTGGGAGATATTTTTCCCGCTGAGAGATGTAAGATAATAGTACAATTACATCATCAAAGGGAAGCTCATCATTATTATTACAACAGCTCAGGATCACAGAAACACACGCACATGCACAGCTACACACACACACACACACACACACACACACACACACACACACACACACACACACACACACACACACACACACAC
>JAOPJL010000155.1:19658951-19670010 GCA_027123545.1 Trisopterus esmarkii | reverse complement strand
ATGGTCCAGGCCCAAGGCACTAAGTATCTTCTAACTGACCATGTAATGTTCCTGTTGAACGTCCGCTCCGCTACACTACATTACACCAGCGATGTTATGGAGGCCTCCGGTGTCACAGACTTCACCACAGAAACGTGGACCATCAACGGACGGACTCACTGAGGGATCTGTTCAGGCTGTGGGTCGTTCCAATTTAAAAGCGCTTATCTCAGACATATCTCCCACATACACTGAACATCAACCTACTTTTGGCTATTTTCTTCATACTGCTTTATTTAGTTTTATTGTCCTTTAAAATTAAGTTTATCTGCTTAGGGCCAAGTATTATAATTTATATATTATTGATATATACTGTATATAATGAATTTGATGCATATATTTCTAAATAATCATATTTGAAATGCCTGATGTGGAATAAGCTAAGGGGTTAGTGTACAGTGGACTCTCACCTGATACTTCTACAAATCCGTCTCTGGTCTTGACGCTCAGCTCCTCCGGCCTGAAGCTGTGCACGTTGACGCAGACCTTCCAGGGCTCCCCGCCGGGGGTGGCGGGGGGCGACGGCTCACTGTACCGGGTGGTGTACACCGTCGGACCCCCTGTGGAGGCGCGCTGGGAGAACCCGGGGCGGAGGGTGGTGCTGAACGGCGAGCTGCTGCTGCTGAGACGGGTGCTGAGCCGGCCTGGTCGAGCCCAGCCCGGCCAGTCCATGGCCAGGTCGTCGGGGAACGGAGTCATGCCGAAGTCGTCCTCCATGAAGCGGTCTCTGAACGGGGACTGCTCCCTGAACGGGGACTCCCCGAACGGATCCCGGGCCATCCGCGGTCGGTTCCCCAGCGCGTAGAAGTCTCCCTCGGCCATGCCCAGCTGAGAGGAGCGCACCGAGAGGCAAATCCGAAATTAAGCTCGTTGTTTTACACCAACAATTTTAGAACAGGCCGCCCAGGGACTATAAACGCCCTTTAGTGTCTCTATAGAAGGCCCACTGTCACCACAACTCAACCACAACTTCACCACAACTCCCCCGCTCCACACTAACCCAACGGCGGCTTACCGGGTGGAACTTGACTTGCGGTCGACTTCTTTTTGAGGGGTTTTTATACGTCGGCTTGGCTCCTAACAGGCGTCCAGAAAGTGCGGGTTGGATCTGTAACCCTCCAGGCTCAGCAGCTGACCGGAGACCCTCCCCTCCTCACCAAATATAGCTTTCCGTGAGCTGTCACTCACCCACCGAGTCCTGTCCTCAGAGCAGGGCCCTCCTCCCCCCCTGAGGCAGAGGCTCTGGAATAGAGGACCACGCATCGGCCCGCACCGTCAACACACTGATGTCACCACACGGATCCAGCTGCAGAGGTAATGGTTATGTTCTCTGTGAGCTCTCGGCTCAGATGACTGGACCTGGAGTTGTGCTTGTTTGTAGGTTAAAGCCTCTGGGCTGTGTCGGTGTGTGTTACCTGGGCCCTGAGGTTGATAGTCAACAGAGTCCCTAAGAATGACCACAAGAAGGACTGCCGACAATATTATTTTATTATTTTTACAACATGGCCATATAGCTTACAGTTTATTCTTGACATAAAGGGAATGTTGATTTCACAGGGTTATGGCGGGGAGATTTTATTTCCGGTGATACTTTATATGAAGTCAAATTCAGCCACTGTAAAATGGGTCAGGAGGGAAATCATATCATCTTGTGCTATATGTTTCTTTATATGGTAGTAATGGAGTAGGCTATGCATTATTTAACACAAACACCAATGCACTATCAGGCTACTAGGACATTCTTAGAGCATGAAGAGGAACAAAAACAGTACACATGAAAAGTAAAAAAATTATAATAAAATAAGATCACAAAGACAAAGATTTGATGTCACTTAACAATATGATTAAATAACCATGTAGACCTATACAACACCCATCTATACAGTTCATATCTACACCACGTTCATTATATTATATTCGATTCATTTTTATTTAACATTGTGGAAGAACTGATGTAGAAAAAATGGCATTAAATTACACTGAAAACTCTATTTGGACATCAAGTGAATTGAATGTCCAGAGAGCGAGTTTCACCACAATGGACAGAGAGCCAGACACGATATTGGGGTCAAATCAAACAGACGATCTATAAAACAGCTGTAACTCATTCCAGAGACGCACAGCAGCCGACACAACAAGCGAGGGTTGCATAGAAAGATTGATGACTACCAAGATCCACAAAGATATAAATGGTACAAATGTTTGGATGTGCTTTTGGACGTTTCACGATTCAACGTAATCTGTGCAAAATCAAAAGATGAGGTATGTGTTGTCTTTCTCAGCGGTTACCATGACGAAATACAGCATATGAACAGATGTGTCAAACATTGATTTTTAAAAAAGGACAAAACAACCAAAAAAACAGCTTAAATAAAAAATATACAGTGAGCAAACTAGTACGTCAAACCAGACTTTCCAAGCAACAATATATATAAAAAAACTTTAAATATGACTTACTCCGGGAAGAATAGCAGACACAATACATAACCTGCTCCCGCCTGGCTGTCAGAGGAAATATGTTCTGAGACATTCTGGGTGTTTTTCCAGCAGAGAACTCTCACTCACTCTCCTCTGCAGGTTTTTGGAAGGCGTCCTATTATATTACCCAGGGCTGACATTTCAATTGCTTTTCCACTTGATCAGAAGATAAATTAACCTGGCCTTTCAGCTGACAGGCCGTTTGCTTGCCGTCCGGGCAACCGCCTCCTTCCATTTTTCAGTGTTTCTTTCATTCTTTGTGTTCTGAAGTGGAGAGTCCACAGCGATAAACCTACCCTCATACCCGATAACGGCCCCTCTGCCGGCGTACGAAAACACATGGATCAAACACAGCCCCACTAGAGAATCAATCTTTGCAAAAGGTCTGCACGTGATAGCAAAATGATGGCGTCCAATCAACGTTTAATTACCCCTCTCAATGGATTTCAAACAATTTAGCTTATCAACAATATAACAACCATAGATTGACGGTTCAACAGCTGACACCTGACAAACTTGACATACCACGCCACACACTTCCCAGGGAGAATCTCTGAGTGCAGATGAGAAAACATGAGAACATGAGACTAAACTGAATGAAAGGTGAACGTGACATTCAGTCCCCCCTGTTGACAAGGACTCCCTTGGGGGTGGTTTCACTTCTTCAAGCCTCAATCCGATGCAAAGACATGCGTAGCCGACACAGTTCCAGACCGTCCATCCCTGCTCTTTACGCAAACGCAACGCAAATAAATAGGTTGTCGTCATCAGCCTCTCATCGTGCTCTGAGATACTACCGCCTGCTTTTGCTGCTTTTCTTCAACCTCACGTAACTAGGACTCCTGCTGCGACTGCTCCGAGTCCCGAAGATGGAGTTCCAGGAGGAGCTGCGGCTGTTGCTCCTGTAGCTGTGGCCAGAGGTCCGACTGCGGCCCCGCGTGAAGATACTGCTCCACGAGGACACGCTGCTGCCCCGGCAGCTGGACGAGGGACTGGGCCGGAAGTAGGGAATGGGTCTCTTCCTGGCACTGTCGGGACACCAGAGAAGGATAACACGTTAGACAGGAGGATAACACGTTAGGAAGACAGACAGAAGGATAACACGTTAGACAGGAGGATAACACGTTAGACAGGAGGATAACACGTTAGGAAGACAGACAGGAGGATAACACGTTAGACAGGAGGATAACGCGTTAGGAAGACAGACAGGAGGATAACACGTTAGACAGGAGGATAACACGTTAAACAGGAGGATAACACGTTAGGAAGACAGACAGGAGGATAACACGTTAGGAAGACAGACAGGAGGATAACGCGTTAGGAAGACAGACAGGAGGATAACACGTTAGGAAGACAGACAGGAGGATAACACGTTAGGAAGACAGACAGGGGGGCAGGCAGACTGACAGTGCTGGGGATAAAACGGACTATCTGATACGAGAGCGGTCTAGAGAGGTCGGGGGGGGGTGCTTACGGCTTTATTGCGACTGCACAGAGTAGCAACACACAACCTGAGAGAAGCAACACACAACCTGAGAGTAGCAACACACAACCTGAGAGTAGCAACACACAACCTGAGTTGGTTTGCAAAGAAGTCGTGAGGGGCTCCCCATCCCCGCCTCATATTCCTACTTGTGTGACCTCCCCCAAGATAACCTTGGCCACTCACAATGCTCTAAACTACAGGCCCTTCCCGTTCCCCGTTAACATTGATCTTCCCGCCCATGGTGCCCACAATGCATTCAGTATATACAGTAATAGATTCATTCCGCAAAGACATACAAAAAGGGTTACATATTCAAATTGTTACATGGAGTTACAGATTACACATTAGTTATATGAAGTGAGGTCTTTGATTAAAGTCCATTCATCGCTCTTGTTTATTAACCTGATCTTAAATCACCATGAATTGCCACATGTGTTTAAGAGATGAGTCCTTTAACCAATATTCATTTAAACAGTAAAACATGCACTGTAATAGTTAACAATGCCACTTTATTTGTCTGTAGCATATAGTGTCATAATCATAAAGCTGGTACTGTCTGACTTTAACGACAGTATCGGACGTGGCGCCGTCCGCATGGAACAGATTTTAGTTTTTTCAGAGATGTCCTTTTAAACCTTATTTATTTTTCCATTACCATAACAGATTGATTTAGAACTTTATCAATCAATTTAGTTCCATTTTTCCCAGAAGGGCCTGGGATTGGTCATTGGTCAGCATAGCAGACAGTATACAAAAATATCCCTACAAAAAGCCAGTGACTGTGAATCATACTGCGTTCACCTTGTGATTCTCCGTGCTTCCAGGTGGCTCGGTGAGTCTCTCCTCCTCTTCCTCATGGGGGAGTAGGACTTCCTCCTGCTCTTCCTCCTCCCCTCCTTATGCCTCCGCTTCTGGGCTTTTTCCTTGTAGCTGGACGACCGCTTCCTGCCTCGGGGTCTGAAGAGTTTGACATGACAACACAGGAGTGAGGACACTGGGCCGTCTCAATGGGTGCAAACGGGTGAGGGGTGGAGAGAAGGAGGATGAAGGGTTAATGTTACCTGTCAGCACTGTATCGACCGTAGCTGTCTCTGGAGCTGGTGCTGGCCACGCTGCCCCTCCGCCTACAAGCATCCGAGGAGCTGGGAGAGCGGGCGTACGAGCTACAACGAGATGAGATACATGACCACAATGGCCGCAAACCATGAACAATCACCACGTCGTGGACTCCAGGCTCAAGTCATGGACTCCAGGCTCAAGGTGTGGTTTTCAGGGTCAAGTCACTGACATTTATTTAAACAACTAATTCAGCAAATTGTGCAACTATGAAACCAGGTCTTTAAGAAACAGGTAGGGCACCTTGGTCAAGGGGGGGAGGGATCAAAGCAAGGACCTTTTGGCTAGGCATGGAACACCTTCATTACTGCACTAGCCTAATACTTAACACTATACATAAAGAAACAGAGAGCCGTACCTGCAAGTTGACAGTGACCGGCTCGTGGACGAGTGTCCTGAATGTGTGGAGCTCCCACAGGAAGAGGTCCTGCTTGGACTGCGTCTGACGGACCTCTCTCTCCGCCTCCTGCGAGAGGAGCGATGCCTCTTCAGCTTAGAACGCCTCCTCTTCGGTGGACGCACGTCCTGACCGTCCACGCTCAGCGCCTTGCTGTTGCAAAAAATTCAAAGAGGTTCAGTTAATAATGATCTTTCCAACACTTTCCAAGGTAGCCCTTAATAACAGTTATGTCCTCTCAAAATTAACTCTGATCAATGGAATGCCGGCCTACCCCGCCCCGTCGTAGAAGGTTGAACTCTCAGCCAGAGGATGGCACGGCGAGGCGTAACTTGTCACAGAGTTTCCTGAATCAGAGGCGTTGTCGCGCTCTGTGATCTTCAGCTTATCGGGGGACGCCAAACCCTGGCATCGGTTGCTGCTGTCTGTGATGGCACTTGGTTGAGAGATGCTGTTTTTATTGGAAGGCGGGGAAGATGTGTCGTTCCCAGAATCGTAATCATGATGGCCGTGATTCCCTTTAGCGTGTAATAGCTTGTCTCCAAATTGTAATGGCAAAATCTGCAGAGAGACAGAGAAGGAAAATCTCAAAACACTGATTTGCCACCTGGAGCAGGCTACCTGTTAGATTACACAAAGGCAGATATTCCCCCTTTAAGAAATAGAAAAAAAAGTAGTTCTACAGTTCAGAAGAAGACTTTGAAAGATGACATGCAAATTTGGTGGCATGCGAGTAACCATGAAATAAATGTAAACTCTGGTAAACTCTGCAGGAAACTAAGAAAGAAGTTTAGCTTGATTAACTCTAATCTAAAAAAAATATATAATATGAAAGGAACAATAAACAAAACAGAAGGAAGAAGAAACTGCGTTAGAAGATCTACCGGCTCTATCTTGAAAGAGAGAGAAATAGAAAACAATAACCCCTCCCCCCAACCCGGCCCATTAAGTTAATGCTATTTTACAGAACATTGAACACACATCAAAAAATGAGCATTATGTAGAAAGGAAAAGGATTGCAGACAAAGAGAGATCCCATGAGTCTAACTACTAACAGCCCTTCAGAACAGTGCCTCTTTGTTTTCCTGCTATGTAAGACCCTGCTGCGACCTACAGTAAACCCTCAACTGCGGATAGCATCGACTTACCAATCAAGATTTCCTCCTTAAGTACGTAAGGTGTAAGAAAAGGGGAGAGCGGGCAACATAAGTGCATCATTAGAGTTGTGAATTGCAAGTAAAAGACAATAACCCTCTCTTCAAACCCAGAGCCAGTGAGATGAACATCCGGCATGTTCCTTTTTCTTTCCTTCAAAAGTCAGCTTGCTTTATTTTATGGGGATAGCAGAGTTACGGGCGATGTAGCGGTACTGAAGCAGGGCTGTTTATGGAGGGGAGGTTCTTCTAAAAAACTAAGTGGAGGATTGATTAGTAGTTTTTGGAATATGTTTGTAGTTTTTGTGCATGACCTCACTTTGTTGTAGAAAAGTGTGTTATGACATGTTATAACATACAGTATATAAAAAGAAAAATCACTATCTATTACCATATGCATCTGCATGCTAACTTTTCTCATCAATCTGAGCGCATTTCTAAGGACAAGAAGGTTCAAATGAACATTAATTAAGTTGCAGTAGTGAAATATCGATTTGATATCGAAGTATACAAATTGTAGTTATGTTTATGTTTCTATCCAATAATGCCTTTTCGAAAATAAAAGGAATATACTGGTTGGTGAACGTATTTAGAACCACCTTGAAAATGTTTATGGAAATCTTAAACAATAAACAAATTGTATACTTTTCTTTTGTGTCCAACATAATTAATGTAAAAAGAATATACAAAATATATGGCTGTAGGTACTAGGAAAAGTGAATTCCTTATTCCTTATTTCTACTGCTAAATGACTTTATCATTCGTCTGAGAGAGGAAAAAAAATCCAAACTCTTCAAAGGATCTATTTTTAGTGTTTAAATTTTGCTATGAAAGTAAACAAAATTGGAGACACTTAATGCCAACATTGTGTCAAGATTATTTAATTTAAATTGAAAGCCCTTTGGTGTGGGATTACAAACTGCTTGTCTGATTTAACATAGTATGCTGATTGCTGTTGGGGAGAAAAAAGTGTTTTAATTCCCAAGCAAACATGAGTATATACTAAATGATGCACAGATCTTCCCAAAAGATCACTTTTGACGGTGTAATGCAATGTATTGAATACTGTTGTTTCCTGTAAATATTATTTTGTCATTTTGCTTGTCACCGTCTAATACAGTGATACAAGCAGGTGCTGACATAGTTCTATCCCTAGGGTATACTTAGGGTAATCCAAGAATAGAAAAATACTGAGCTGTATTTATCACCCTTTTGCACATTTGTTTCCTTGTGTTTCAGTTTATATAATGAGCCCTTAGAGACATGGTGCTGTGTGCATTGTACTGCATTAAGGGCCCAGTACAATAATCAACCCTTGCTGTCAGAATTTCTTTCAGTGATCCAAATCTAACAATTGTATTCAATATGGTAAGCAATTTCAGGTTTCATTTTGATTAATTAGCAACAAAAAAGACAGCATACAGGTCTTTCTTGTCGATCAATAATCTTGTGCTAAAGAATTAATACTTTGAATGAGAAACATTTCTTTGAAATGTAAAAATCATTAGAGCCTCAATAACCTTGAACTTGTTATTCTACATTGACCTCTAGTATATGCAGCAGTTGTTCATCCTCCAAATGCCTTTACCAACAGGATTTCAGGGTATGTCTTCAGATGGTAGGTGAAAAGGCCTGCACCTCTTGAAAGATTATGCAAATAAAATGGAATGCCTCTCGAAATAAAATAATAAAGATTAAAAAAGTATACTTTTTATCAATCCATCAGAACATCAAAAGAAATTAAAATGCCATTTGATTTGAGTTGCTTCCACCTTGTTTAAATTAAAAAGAATACACATATTTGCAGGTAACACAAGACGAGTTACTAATATCTGTTCCTGAAGATAAGAGCTGTCATATGTTTACTACAGCTTAACTACCACTGCAATAGCTTCTCTGTTATGAACCCAATACATTGCAACCCCTCGAAACGGAAAGGATTTTCACACGGTGACAGTTAATGTTTATGCTCAGTTAAAAGTTAAAATAAGAAGTTCATGGTCGGAAAGAAGGAAGTAATTTAGGCCATGTAAAACTTCTGTTTCCAAAGTATATGATTGCAAAATATATGACTAGTATACACTGCATAACCTGAACATGTTAAAGATTAGAAGTTTGTCTATGTGTACTTGTTCACATCCAACGTTGAATCTGTAATCACTGAAATGTCCGTGTGGGTGTTTGACATGGCCCCGCTCCGTGAGAAGGTCAGGTGGAGCTGCTAACGGTGGTTCCCCAGCAGTACTTACGGTGTCATTGGAGAGGGCGGAGACATATTGTGGAGCAGTATTACACACTGACTTGACCGCTGGTCGCCACTCCAAGTCTCTTTGGTTCAACTCTGCCCTGCGCTCCTCTGGCCCCGAGTCATGCTCCTCCACCTCATGCAGATGATGCCTTTGGGGCGCAGGAACAACACACGCAACACAACCTTCAAGATACACTAGCAGAATGAGAAACCAACGTGTTTTTTAATGGACTGATTGGCCTTTAGGGTCTCGGTGTGGACGACAGACTGGACAGTGGGAGGGAACCACGTTTAGCACAGTACTGTGCTGATGTTGTTCAGTCATGTATAAAAAATCATAGAAAAATCAGGCATTTTCCAACATTTCCAATATCTAAAAGATTAGCAAACATTTCCCCGCAACGTGTTATATGGGGGCCAAAGGGAATTTCCTTCCGGGCACCCCACGTTGTCTTACTTAAAGGAATCATGAGCAACTGAATGCCCTAAGGGCTTAAAGTGTAATTCCAGCGAAAATTTAACCCAGGGTCGTTTTCGGCATGAAGACCCATAAAATAAGGCCTCCAGACACTTTTTTTCAGCGATAATAGATAGCATGGATTTTGCCTCAAGTTGCCCGGAGCAATGTAACAGCCCAAATGACTTCCATTTTATTTGCTAGGGGCACAGCGAACGCTTCCAAATCTGCATTTTTTTACCACTAATGTTGCTCAAAGAACACCAAACCTCTGCAGTAGCATGAGTATGGTCCCTAACAGCCCTCGAATTTCGTGATTTTAGATGCAAGGCCACTTTCTTTGAGGGCATAAAGTCCTCATGCCAGGGCATCAAGGTCATAAGTTAAAAAACATGATTTAGATGAACTGATTTAGATGATCTGGTCCCTGGTCCCCACACATAAAAAAAAGCATCAACAACTTAGTTAGCGTACCGAGAGTTTATTTAAAGTCTGTGCCCTGTTTCCGGGAAGTCCACACAAGTCGATTACCGGCAACCATAAACAAATGAACAAATTTAACTTAACAATCTCCCCTCTTGATGCTTGGCTGTTTTAAATTTGTTGGCGACTGGTACGCTAACTAAGTTGTTGATGCTTAGTTTTATGTGCAGGGACCCTAGTCATGCTACTGCAGAGGTTTGGTGCTTTTTGGAGCAATATTAGTGGTTAAAAAATGCCGATTTGGAAGCGTTCGCTGTGCCCCTAGCCAATAACATGGAAGCCATTTGGGCTGTTACATCACTTTGGGCAACTTGGGGCAAGCTCTACACTCGATTATCAACCAAAAAAAGTGCCTGGAGGGCTTATTTGATGGGTCTTATTTGATGGGTCTTCATGCCGAAAAAGACCCTGGGCAAAATTTTCGCCGGAATTAGACTTTGAGGAGGGATCCCGGATGAGGCAGAGACTGACGTAGCCTCACGCGGTGACGCCCAGCGACACCGGTGATGTGTCTTGCCAGGTGACAATAGGAGAGCTCATTGTCGTTCAACCATAGCGGCGGACTGAAACATGGTATTTCAGGAAAATAATTGATTCAAGAAATCAAAGCAATTTTATTTTTCTTGACTGACAGGTTTTTGTTCTTTGACTCAAATGACATGTGAAGCTAGAGATAATAAAATAAATCCACTAAGAGAAGAAATTTGTGGAATTTCTCAACGCCACCAACTGCAAGCTAATTTATTAGCGAGAAGCTCATAGAAAGTGATAGCATTACACTAGCACCATGCCACCTAATTGAGATCAATCAATGCTTCAGCTGCAGCAAAATGTCAGAGATTGACATTTGCAATTTTTCATTGCATAAATGATAATGACCCGTTTGATTTATGAACTAATATCTTGTGTTGATGGAAGCAGGGTCCACAGCAGTGTGTCTGGCATCAGCTGGAGGGGCATGCATGCCTGCTCTATTCACAGGACTATTTATCTTATACGTTATCCCTCATATACATCTCTCCATTCTCCCAGACATTCTCAGGATTTGCCATCATGCCGCAGAAGTCGAAAAAACGCACCGACCAGCGACCTGAGCCGTCTCCTCTGAAGAGAGTCAGATAAGAGCACGGGGGGGAGGCCCGGGGGGCGAGAGCGAGAGACCCACCCAGGGTGCGAGAGAGGTAGAGAGGGAGCGGGGGAG
>JAOPJL010000155.1:19643542-19654096 GCA_027123545.1 Trisopterus esmarkii | reverse complement strand
CACACACACACACACACACACACACACACACACACACACACACACACACACACACACACACACACACACTTGCAATTTGCTTGGCTATGTCTATACATTTATCTTACATGATTTCCTCATGTTTTCATGATCTGAATTCCATTCACACTGGCAGGCCACTGATAAGGTCCGTGAAACACTAGACTCATCAAGGGACTTTCTGTTGAAATACGACAAAGGTAAAAAAGTAGTGGAATTATATTAATAATTCCCTGCAAAAAAGTGCTGCTTTTTCTTTTTCCAAAGAAAAAGAAAGAAACAAAAAATGGGCATATTTCCCTGTATTTGCTATAAGCTCTACTATTAATTTCAACATAATAATAGGTTCAACAAGGCATAGGCTTCTGGCAAAGTGCTGAAATACCGCCTCCTAACGGCCTAACACCCCGCGTACTATACCCTCAGGGGGCTTCTAGACAAGGACGTCTTCCCATCCATTATTCCCGTGTTCACAGTAAGCCCAACAACAGGTCCAGCCAGCGTGAGAGTGGGTCTGACTGAACCTGAGCAGCAGCGGCAGCTGACTCCCAGCTCAGCCCGGCTCTCTGCGTGGGTGAGGAAGACGCTGTCGTCATAACCCATGAGTTTTTCTTCCGCAGTTGGCAGTTGGGGTCGCATTAGCAACCAAACACGTCACAGCTTATTAAAGACACAGCCTCCCGGTCCCTGCACCCCCCCGCGGGGCGCACACACACCAGTTAGGCGGTTATTGTGGGGAAGGGAAGCCAGCCAATGCATCATTTAGCTTCTTTTTTTGCCAGTAGCAGCACTTTTTTAGTTTGTTCTGTCATTGGATCCTGGTCATCAGAGGGAGAACGAGAGAAGGGTCGATTCCTCGTTAGGCTGCTGGGGCAATAAGACACCCTATTGATCGTGAATACTGGTTAAAGGCACCCCAGTAGCACTCCCAAAGGAATGGATATGCAGGACCATAAATACATGATTCTATCTGTTTATCTTGTACTCTCGGTGTGTGTTAACTCCTAGTGAGGACCGGCAGTGAGGCTGAACCCTCTGACGGAGCCCTGGCTGGGTGGGTTCTCCCAGCAGGTCTCTGCTCACTGTGCCGGTCGTGTTCCGGGCGGCTTCGCCCCGCTGTGGAACCAGGGACAGAAGCACTGGGGGGCGGGGAGGGAACTGTGGGTTTGTTGGTTTGTGTGTTTCCCTTCTTAGCGGTTAGATAGTGTCAGGTACTTTATGTACTGACATGTTGATTTATGAGAGGGACTATTTTTATACTGATGTATGTTTGTTTATGTGTATGATGTATGTTTATATATTATCATAGTTACTTATTCTAGTAAAGAGCGTCGGGTAATCTCCACTATCTTTATGCATTTATATATGTGTAAGTTAACATGTATGTTCTCCATTGGAGAGGGCTTACTGTTTTATATTAATGTACTCATATCAACATTACATTAATCTAGAGCATCGGGTAATCTCAATTATCTTTATTTGTTTGAATTTATTTATATTTAATAATGTTTATTTTCTGCATCCTGTGGCAAGGGTGAACATATCTTGACTATCTTTATAGATATATATATATATACAGTATATTCACGTCTTTTTTCCATTATCTGCTGGAGAGTGGTGGTGGGGTTGAGTGTCTGGTGTGTGTCGGCGTGCGACGGCGTGTGCTGGCCAGTACCTCCTGACTCTCTGGTGGCTCCGGTGCTTGTGGCCCTTGCGTCGCAGGCAGCCGTCCCTCTCCCCCACCTCCAGCCCCTGGTCCCCCTGGTCCCCCCGATCCCCCGGGTCCCCCCGGTCCCCCGGGTCCCCCTGGTCCGGAGCCTCGGCCGTCCCTCGGCCGGTCTGCAGCGGGGGCTGGCCCCCAGTCTGTGAGCTGTGGAGACGACGGGAGACACAGGGTCACGCACTTTAGTCTTTTTATTTTCCATTTAAGGTTCATGTTTGAATAATTCACACATTTCAGGTGTGATTACATCAAAAAAGAGATTTGTTTGAACACAGAGATTGGACAGTTTTTCTGTGCATTAGTTTTTTAACACCTATTTGCATAATTGGGTTAGGGAAGTGAAGCTGTGCTGACAGCTTGGAGCGCTCTGCCCTGCGCTACACACTGCAGTGTTCCTCTAGAGCCTTCTGTCCACTGGACGGTCTTCACACTGCAGAGTGTTCCTCTAGAGCCTTCTGTCCACTGGACGGTCTGCACACTGCAGTGTTCCTCTTCTGTCCACTGGACGGTCTGCACACTGCAGAGTGTTCCTCTAGAGCCTTCTGTCCACTGGACGGTCTGCACACTGCAGTGTTCCTCTAGAGCCTTCTGTCCACTGGACGGTCTGCACACTGCAGTGTTCCTCTAGAGCCTTTTGTCCACTGGACGGTCTGCACACTGCAGTGTTCCTCTTCTGTCCACTGGACGGTCTGCACGCTGCAGCCCGCGCCCCACAGCGTGGACCTGTTTGTGTGTTTATTCCCTCTGTAACTCAGCAGCCCTCCATGAAACCGGAGGTCAGCCCTTCACTATTCAAATGAGGCGGTATTTATAGGCTTCAGCTGCGCTGGCATTTGAGAAAAATATGAGTTTCACTTGACTCCCCTTTATTATGCCCCCCTTCGCCGTGAATCAGGAGTCGTACAGAAGGTGGGAGCAGTGATTCCATTCTGTTATTATACATCCCTCCGCTGAAGAGCGCGTATAAAGGACCATAATCTCAGCCTTCAAGGCAACTTGCAGACGGATTCATTTGTTGTGTGTAAGAAGGCTGTGGCTGAGGTCAATTTAACTTCAAGTATTTACGTTTGCATTTAAAACAGCGCACCAGAGTAGCGTGATGCAAACACCCCCGAGCCGTTCTATCACCGGGTTCAAGTGTGGGCCGGCAAACGGAGGACTTAGTTATGGCACTTAGTTATGATTATTTAGTCATGGGAGATTAAATAGCAGTGTCTCCTCTTGTGATTGTAAGGAGACGATCAATAGAGGGATTAGGACCCGAGCACCACCCAGCCTCCCACCAGGGGCCAGTCCAGGGGAGCAGGGGATCCAACAGACCCCTGAACAATGTTATATATCACCCCACCTTCATTTACATATAAGACCCCAAAGGTACAATAAAACAGAACTACTAGGAAGAGTGCCCCCCAGCTCTGTCTCCTAGCGTTGCTCTCTCCGGGCTGGGCGCTGCCGCTGTGTTTACAGAGCGAACCACAGCGCTCCCAGGAGCAGGTGATTGAGACGGAGCAACAGGAACACGGCCCGGGAACGTTCCCCTGATTGGCTGATGTTTGGTCCATGTTATTGCAAATGCAAATTGATGTCTGCCTGTTGGTACCACTGATTGTCTGTGACTTTACAGATGAAAATGTGATTTGCAATTCATCACCTTCCACAGGGTAACATACACCCCCCAACTCAGCAGAGGAATTAAGCGACAAATTGAATTGATAAATTTCCCATTTGTTTTGCCTCCCTCTTTGGTGTGAGGACACGAGTCTTCTATCCACACTTCTGCCATCTCACTGAGATCTAACAAAATAACAAATGAGCATCGCTTCACTGTACGAGTTTGAAGTTGACTCAATTGGTATCAATTAGGTTTGATTTCTTTGTCATTATTCATCATTAGTCAGAAAAATTTTCAGAACACAAACACACACAGAAACACAGGGCCTACCCATCTGTGAATTTCCGAAGCGTGAGCAATCCTTTACCAATCGTAATCCAAACTGCTTGGCTTCTAGTCGTAGGTTGGAAGGAACTTAAAGACTCGACTCAAAGCGCTGCGTTGGCAGAAATAGAAAACATCTCCTCCCTCACGCACACACTGAGCGGGTTTAAGGGAAGGACTTGATGATGAAGAATTACGGGGACAGTAATCCTGTAAACCTTGACTGCATGAGTTGACCATAAGACAGGTACGCTGGCCTGGCCAGGAAGGTTGACTCCACACAGTCCTCATAACCTAAGAACCGCTGGTTCTCAAACAGCAGTCATGTTTGATTACTTCCACCCTGTAAACTAATTTCATGATGTTGACCTCGGAAGAAGATCAAACTATTTGTCTGCTTGCTCCTTAACCTCGATGAGCGCCTCATGTTTCTGTATATGACCAGTGGCCTGAAGACAATTATGGTACGAAAAGCTGGGCAGTAATCCAATATAATCGTCAAAGTTGAATATTATTGTATCATCATGAAATTAAGATATAGACGCATCCTAATACCCCGTTGCTGATCTAAATGATTTATGATGAGAAAATGATCCCAAATGTGATATTTGAAATGTCGGAGAGAAAGGAAAGGACTGATACAGAAAATTTTCATTTACATAATTAATGCAATGGCCCTTGATCAGACTGTTCAGAACGGTCCTCTGACAGTAACACACGGTCAACACACACCACCTCAGCAGGATCCTCAGACCAGCGTTGCTCTGTACTGGGCTGCAGCGTAGCGTGTGTGTGCTGGTCCACGCGTGGGTCCACGCGTACAGCTGTCCTCCAGGGCCCTGCTGAAGCCACGCTTCACTGTCACTAACAGATCCACGTGTTGGGTGTGAGCATCGGGATAATGAAAGCCAGAGGAAGGTTCCAGGGTTTCTATGAGCTGTAACACTCCGGTTTGACCACGTCCCTCTGGGGCCACAGCAGAGCCCACAGTCCTGGTCCGGGTCCACCCTTCACTGTCCACACCTCCTTTAGCCCGTAGGGTTGAGATGAACTGCCGCAGTATCTGCCAAAAAACTGTTGGCTAATCTGACAGATGGTTTGGCAAAAACCTACCAAATATTTGTTTCCTTAAAAAGGTTCTAACTCTTAGCGGCAGCTGATCCACAAAGACTGCTTCAACAAATGACAGAGCTGGAGGGGAAACCTGTGCTTTCTGCGTGAAGAATGGATGCTAAATAAACGGAGGCTTGTACATTTATTTCTTTTTAAAGCTCGTCTACACCAACGCTACACCTTCCCACTCCCAGATTTGTTCATGTGTGAACCTGAAAGAATAAATGCCTTCTCTCCTGTACATGTAGGGTGGTGGGCCTTTGGGTGGTGGGGGCCGTATGTTGGAAGCCAAATACATTTGCATTATATCAAGTTACATAAGTTTACCTAAAGTAATTTAGAATGGGATGGCATTTCTTTACAAATACTCCCAAAAGACGTGTGAACCCTGGCTCCCCCCATCATAAACGTGTGTTCAGCTGTTCAAACCCAAATCAGGTTCTGTTGGAAACCAGGCTCCAGGTGTGACAGCCCCCCAGCAGGCAGACCCGGACCACAGGCAGACCCGGACCACAGGCAGACCCGGACCACACCAGAGAGCGGACAGAGAGATCAACGTGTGTATCCAAAACATGCGCAAGAGAGGGCGAAAGCAGAGAGTAAATGAGAGACAGAGAAAGTGTGACAGAGAGAGACCGACAATGGGAGAGAGAGACCCTCTATTCCCATCACCCCGTAGGTCATCTGAGAGATACCCAGCTACCCTAGCTGCTCAGAAGGCCACACAAGTTGCTTAAGTCACTAATTATCTAATTATCTAATTGTAATCATCCATGTATCGGTTAATGGAATTTGGAGATAATTTAATGAAAAATGTACCGTCGTTTTTTAAAAACTATATCATGTTGTGGTCCTGGCTCCAAAATCAATTAAAATGAGCAAACTACTTTGCTTCACTGTCCATGCCGTATCCTATTTCACTCCCAGACTCCCATTTAATAACTTTTTTACGAGAGGAATTCCACTTATCTTTTACAGAAAAGCCATTTTCCTCACAACAGACCCAAATCCACATTGAAATGTACTCTTTTTTTTGTGGCATTCCTACTGCAGAATTCAAATTCATTTGGGCAGCTATGATGGACCTGGACCGCTCATGCATTGCATTATGGGAAGGCAGGAGGGTAGAAGTGGAGAGAGATTGTATGGCTAGTCACAGCCAATCACAGGGTATTGTTGGTCTAATCTGTGTGTAATGTCCCTTCAGAATCAAACAAATACCCAACATTACCCCCTGCAACTTGGACAATCCATTTGACTATATAATATAACACAATGTCCTGTTCCTTTGAGTTGGATGCTGTAAAGTACATTTGATACTCATGGCTAAAGCTAGTATTATTTGAAAGTATAACATAAGCATTGCATTTTGAAACTATTTTATCTGCACATTTTCTTTTGATATTGTCGTGGCTTTACCAGATGCCTGGCCGTGAGGACAGGGTGAACATGTGTGTTAAACACGTGACACACCTGGAGGAGAACACGGCCCTCTGGGTTCTCTCCCAGCGACTCCCAGCCCCTCGGAGGTGAGGGGCCCACGCTGCTGAGCGACACTCAGCTGAAGTCGGTTCGCTTTATTCAATTATTGTGTCCCAGCGAGAGAACGGGAGCGGCATAATGGCTTGATTAATTCCCTTATCACACTGAGCACAAAGAGTAATTACAACCAAATCCATCGCTCCTAGCCACACATCAATCAAATTAAAAGCAGTCTCCCACTCCAACCGCAGTCCCCAGCAAACAGCAAATTAGCAGATTGTCTGATTCACCCCTGGCTATGAAAGTGTTTACCTGAGAGCCGTGGCTGCAGGCTACATTCAGCCGAAAGGTCACAGCGTACTGATTGGATACCTTGGAAGGCCGATGTATTTCTGATGCAGTGAAGAGGCCAATTACCTGACAGCCTGAAGGTTACCCAGGGTCAACCAGGGGTCAATGACTCGCAGTCGGTCCGTTCACCCTACCCGTTCACCCTACCCCCCCAGTGGCCTTACTGCAGAGTCTCACATCCTCACATGGTAAAGCTGATATATATATATTTATTCTATATTCTGAATCATCTGTGATTATATTATAATCACAGATGTTTCAGAATATAGAATATATATATATATACATATATGTGTGATTATGTGTATATATATATATAAAAAAAAAAAAAAGATATACCTATACATATAATCACAGATGATTCAGAATTGTATGACTCACTGTCAGAATAAAAACCATTGATAAAATTATTTGTTTTACATACTGCGTCCGGATGAGAGATGATTAGGACTTTAAAAGGTTTGAAAGGGTCTACAGCATTAACCACAGGTAACACGGCTGTGTGTGCCAGAGACACGCTGAGGAGGGAAGGATCGATGCAACCAGGGAACAACACACTGATGGGCCACCACAACAAGGTGTTTGTGAGGACCTCAGATCTCACAGGGAACAACACACTGATGGGCCACAACAACAAGGTGTTTGTGAGGACTTCAGACCTCACAGGGAACAACACACTGATGGGCTACCACAACAAGGTGTTTGTGAGGACCTCAGACCTCACAGGGAACAACACACTGATGGGCCATCGCAACAAGGTGTATGTGAGGACCTCAGACCTCACAGGGAACAACACACTGATGGGCCACCACAACAAGGTGTATGTGAGGACCTCAGACCTCACAGGGAACAACACACTGATGGGCCACCACAACAAGGTGTTTATGAGGACCTCAGACCTCATCACCTCACCACCACTCACTCATGTAGAGCTGCCCACGGTGTGTGCGTTTTGAAATGTGCCAGGATAAATGTCCCGTACAATCAAATACTTTTTATTCAGATGAGATGTGTGGTAGGACCAAATATCCGAATGACGCTTCATTAATCTCACACAACCACAGCCAGTCAACTATAGTTTAATATATTCAGTAGATTTGAAATCTGAAATAAATCAAACAACTATCCTTCAGAATAAATATGAAACAAATCTGGTTTGGGAAAAAGACGCAGTTTGGCCCAGTTGTCAGTTGTTGGCCTTGGATGCTTTCACGTTTTCTTTATCATTTGAGGTGAAAGTACCTAAATATATAAAGAAATGAAAACGGTGACTCAAGTCACAGGGGACTACAACGGCAGCACAATGTTCACAAACTATTTATCTCAAAATGAACAACTCAGTAGAAGGCCTTCAGCCTTCGTAGGTTAGAAATATACCTACTACCAACTACCAATCAATATCCAAGGGACTAGTTAGGTTTAGTTTAATGAGTGTACACCCAGCAAATCGTTTTTACAGCTCCAAATGAAGTTTGGTTGAACACCGATCTGATCTGTGTTTATCGTAGTCGTCCAGACAGCACTCCTCACCGTCGAGCCCCAAAGCAGAAACCCCCCACATGCTTATAGAAGGTACTTCATCACCATAGCAACGGCCCCACTGTTAATTCTTCTCCGGTGCTGCTGTTGTTTCAGCAGCCAGCCCACTGGACTCATCACAACGGGGGTACTGCCACAGCCAGTGGAATAATCAACCTCCATTCAGCGCCCCGCTCCCGGTGGGAAGGCGCAGAGCGGATTTCCTTCTGGGCCGTCATCACAGAGGCCTGCTTGGCACACGTCCCCCGCCACCACGAGGAGCTCTGGCTGCTGAGGAGCTGGTTTGAGTATTGCTTCAGGCTACCAGTGATCATGCGGTGTACACACACACGCATCACCGTTGACATCATCGCCTTCAAAATGCCGACGCCAAAAAGAAGCCAAAAAAAACAAGAAAACAAAGAAACCAGTCTGAACTGCACAGACTGCACACGGCGTTCACGGGAACGCTGTGTGCAGTGCCGTGGTTTCACTCCTTCCTCCTCACGACGGCCTCCTGCTCCTCCTAAAGTGTGTCGATTAACGTGACTCTTCCAAATCAAGTTAGCCATGATTACTGGGTTCTTTGTCGGGGGAGAGAAAAGGCACAGGGAGCTGGGACGGCAGGAAGCATGGCAGAGTTTAATGAGTGCGTTTCCTGCTCTCCTTGTTGTGCGGCAGAGGAGCAGAGGAGCAGAGGAGCAGAGAGTCCACTGCAGATGGTGCCAGTGTGTGTGTGGAGTGGCCTCCGGTGTGAGCACTGATCGCCACGCACCCGACCAACAATTAGCAAAAAACGAGGCTACGTCACCGGAGATGAGCGCCACTTGAGCGCCAGCGAACAGTATGGAGACGAGGAGGTGTAGCCGCGCCTCCAGCAGGTGCTAAGTCTAGGGCTGCTGACAGACAGACGAGGATATATTTAACGTTAAGAAGAGTGAGACACCCCGCAGTGGAAACGTGTGTTGAAGGTGTAGGAGTGTATATCACACATCTATTGCAAATCAATTGACTTTAAAGTTTGTCTTCAAGATAATTCTCAATAATAAACTCTTTAATCCGCAGAGGGGTTGTAAGTACTTGCGGTAATTGATGCACAATGAATAATGGCCTACAGTTTGTGTCCACTGTGAAATTGTGTTCTAAGACATTATTTAATTAAAACAGTGATTTGTGTTTGCCGTGATCAAAGTGTTGTAACGGTCCAAGAATATCACTTACTTTGGAGCTTTCATAAAAATACTGTCACCAATTAAAAACTGCGTGCAGATGGAGAATACAATGGCCTATCAGCTCACACTTATTCTGCCAATTAGGCAAATAGTATTTACCAGCACATGTAGAGAAATCTTTTAGCAATGGCTTTCCGCAGCGAAGGAGCTAATTTAAAATGTTCTTTGACAGTGCGTCAAGCAGCTATCTCACTTTTTTTGAGCTTCAGCACTACCTCTCTTCCTGTTCCTGCCACCAATTACCCCCGTACAGTTTGTTTGCATGTTCACTTTGGGAATAATTCTCCACATCAACAGTGTAGAGCACACATAGCACAGCCGGCTGTCCAGACCCACGGACGTGGGTCTGTGGGTCCCCCCCCCCCCCCTCCTCGGGAGACCAGGCCCTAACGAGCCTGTCAGAAGCGTCACACTAATTGTTGCCGGAAAAGTCTTCTGCGGTTTGCCATGGCAAGAAACGATAACTCATCGGACCCATAGACGATGTACTAAAAGAGAAAGGAAAAATGTTGCTAAATGTCCAAAAATGGTAATTAACTGTGGGCTGGGAAGGCTGCCCAAATTTGTTTTGTAACCGTGTCTCTGTTTCTAGGTTTTCCTCTGGTGACCGTGTTTGAGGTGCAATACAACCTCTTCAAATATTCCCTTTCTCCTGTGTCACATTTTAGCAGACCTGTTACCCCTGAATTAATGACATCATAGATGATACACCCAAGAACCAAAAATACTTTAGCTTTACTTGGGATGGATTCACACTTCTTATAAAGGCTGCTTGGGAACCTGGAGAGGCAGGACTGAAATATAATGACCACTGTGTATTCCGGTATTATGTACAATTTCACCCACTGCTCATTCTGAACTCAACTGTCCAAAGACCAAATCGTTGCTATGTCCTTGGGATATGCAATCGCCCTTCATTCACCTGTGTGCTGCAAATAATAAAAACACAATCAATTCATAATTCAACCAACCAACAACCACCATATCATATAATGTGTTTTGAACAAGCTGAATTCTATCTCCTGTGTGGTTCCTATGGGTCTAGTTTAGTGCTGGGCATAGATTAATTTTTTTAATCTAGATTAATCTCACTGCAATCTTGGCGTTAATCTAGATTAATCTAGATTAAAATGGCTCATTTGAATTCTGATGAAGGCATTCAAAATATGTGTGCGCTACTT
>JAOPJL010000155.1:19631002-19641810 GCA_027123545.1 Trisopterus esmarkii | reverse complement strand
CGGCGATAATTTTCTTATCGCGCGATAAGAGTCTCGCGTTAACGCAGCACGTTAACGCCGTTAACGGCCCAGCACTAGTCTAGTTTGACTCGGTCTGAGGACTCAGGACTCAGGACTCAGGACTCAGGACTCCGGGCTCAGGTGAGCGGCTCCTGCCTGTGTAGACGGGTGAGCTCTCCACAAACCTCTCCATATGGTTTGTGTTCCCGCTCTGTGTGATGGCTCCGGGAGGGAGGGGGGGAGGTTCTGATCCTGTGACCAAAGATCAGTGGCAGAGTACGCAACCAGGAGGCAGAGCCCAGCGGTGAGTGGCTCTTCAACCACACAGACCTCTCGCTCTCTTCCCTCTCTCTCCTCTCTCTCTCTACCTCCGCTCCCTGTCCCCCCCCGCTCTCTCGCTCCCTTCACTCCCTCTCCTCTCTCTCTCCCTTCACTCCCTCTCCTCTCTCTCTCCCTTCACTCCCTTCACTCCCTCTCCTCTCTCTCCCTTCACTCCCTCTCCTCTCTCTCCCTCCCCTCTCTCTTCCCTCTCCTCCCTCCACTCTCTACCCTCTCCTCCCTCCCCTCTCTCTTCCCTCTCTCTCTCTCTCTCCGTCCTCCTAACCGTGCTCATTGTGTCACGGCTGCAGACCAGAATGCTGTTCTTCCCGCGCTCTGATCAATATCCTAACCGCCTGCAGCCGCCCGTGCCAAAGTCACGGCCTGCTCCCAGTCTGGGATCTGCTGCTGCCATCCACCCCCTGAAAGACCCCACAATCTCTATCTGTCTCTCTCATTTTTTGACTCCTCCATTTCTTTCTCTGAGTCTCTGCCGTTTGCCTCTTTTCTAACGACAGGAGGTGTGGCTCAACATCAAAGAACATCTTTTCACCTTTCTGCTCCTCCTTCACTGCTCTCGGTCTGACGTGGAGTGTTGACGCCTGTTCCATAACGGAGGAGGACGCTGGCAATGCACACTTACTAGTGTTCGTATACTCTTCATAATTCTCTCTGTCTTCTTTTGTTTTACAGAGAACCACGTGAGCTGATACTACTAAAACCAAAAACCAAATAAATGAGAAAACGTGAAATAAATGACAAAATAATTGCCAAGTGATGTGAGACTAGAATTGCAATAGTTTGACATCCTTAAGATCTCTCTGCAAATGTACAGTGGCATAGTGGTCTCCATCCTGTAGCTTAAAACGTTACCACAGAAATGATACTAATAAGCAAAATTACAGCTTTTTAAAGGTAAGGGTTTATCTTTTAACAGAAGGGCTTCCTCAGACAGGGGCCGCTGTCACTGTGAAGTCCCCTCAGAGACATCTGCCCCCACAGGACCTCACTGAGCTGCCACTGTGCTGCTCTGCATCCACCAAACCTACAAAGACAGTACATACAGTATATATGAATTCTGATCGAAGAAAAAAGAGACCCTTGATATTGGGACCATCACGAGGGGACCTGGTCTGGAGGGGCACTGGTCCATGTGCTCTGGAGGGGATCTAGTCCATGTGGTCTGGAGGGGACCTGGTCAATGCAGTCTTGAGGTGACCCCCCCCCCCCCACACACACACACACACACACACACACACACACTCACACACCTGACGACACATAATCCATTGGGTCATCCCAGCCTCCTGCCTCCACCCTCCTGGTTATTCAGTGGTCTGTAATGGCCACTCCATTACACCTTTATGGAAAGGCAGCTTGTTCCATCAGCCGGTGACCCGGTGAGGAGCTGGGTCTGGCTGAGGACCAGCCGGATTATCCCATTATCTTTAATGGTTGGAGCTCCGCAGCAGTCAAGGCCCCGGGGGGGTTACTTAGCTCTGTCTCGTCCTCTCAGAGGAAGACAGTAAACAAGAGACAGAAAGGCTCCATATATTCCATTCCCAGGTCCCTAAACCCTTTTTTTATGAACACATTCCCACTTTATAGGATCCAAATGGAGATTTGATGCAGCAAAGTATCAGATGATACATCAAATATGACCCGCAAGGCAATGACTCGATGGAAGTCAAAAGCCTGCGTTTACGTTTCAAGTAATTGGGTTTTGAAAGCTGATGAAATGGGAAGCATTTAATTACATTTAATTGAAATGAAATGCTGTTGCTAAGGGGACTAGAAAGGGCCTTTATTCAGCAGTCTTCTCAGAGGTGGTTTAAACCCCATTACACACTAATTCCTCTCCCTGTCAGAGGGGCGATGAGAAGCTACCAATGACAATGGAGCCACAGACTTTCACCTCTTTCTTTTCATTCATTGGTAGCTCAACAAAAACTTTCAAGTGTAATATCTATGGCTAGTTTGTGAATTCATGAGTAGGAAGTATTTTATATGTAGTGCATGTTATTATACATGAAATATGCATGCACACATTAAACATGTCTTTTACATTATTATATTACATGATTATTTTTTGGACTTGAATTATCGATCTACTCGGAGGTCAGCTTTGGGGGCGTTTGTGAGAACGCACATTGACAAACCCACGGTGGTGGGAGAACGTTTTGCAAAGGAACACTTCAACACTCAGCTAGGAGGAGCCGGTCTAAATATCTATACATAGATATTGTTGTATACATCAATAAAACAATGTGCTATGGGTGTGTTAGATATACATATTTATATATATATACATATATATATACATATATATGTATATATATATATATATATTTCTATAAGGAAAACAAGTAGCACATAGTCGCTGCATTAAGCGGTCCTTGGATAACAATTTCCTCAGCCCAAGCTTTGAAAAAGCTTAGCCAGGCATTGTTTTCTTTCCTCCGTGCTGCGAAGTAGTTCTTCACAAGACGGAGACTTTGTGAATGCTGGTCGGTCATTAAACAACTTCTATAAAAGCTTTATGTCTGCTGAAGCTCCATCACAATCAGCCTGGCAGTCAGACGCTGTGCATTAGCCAAACGGAGGAGAGAGGATAGCAGCGCCTGGGAGATTAATACCTTCCCATCCACACTTTATTAGCCACTAATCCTCAGCCTCTCCGCCCAGTCGCTCCAGGAGCTCTGGTGGCTTAGGACGTGACCGTGTGGAGGAGAGATGGAGGGAGAGAGAGAGAGACTGAGAGGAAGAGGGAGAGGGAGAGGGAGAGGGAGAGGGAGAGGGAGAGGGAGAGGGAGAGGGAAAGGGAGAGAGAGAGAGATTGTGACTGAGAAGGGGAGAGGGAGAGGGAGAGAGAGAGAGAGATTGAGACTGAGAGGGGGAGAGTGAGAGAGAGAGGGAAAGAGAGATTGTGACTGAGAGGGGGAGAGTGAGAGAGAGAGGGGGAGAGATTGAGACTGAGAGGGAGAGAGAGAGGGTGGGAGGGAGAGAGAGAGAGAGAGAGAGAGAGAAAGGGAGAGAGAGACAGATTGAGAGACAGAAACTAAAAATGTTTACCTTATGTGAAGAGGGTTTGACTTTCACATATGTGATTTTAGTTAGCTTAACGGCTATGGAAATATTACGATTAAGACCAGGAAACGCTTTGCCAAGGCAATGAGTCAAAATGATTCTCAATGTATTAGTCTGAAGTGCGGATGGTTTCCTTTTACAGGCATTATTATGCCTGAAACATTCTCTTTTCATCAAACATGTTTATGTTCATTCATGTAGCATGTGTCAAAAAAATCCTGCCTTTTAAACCCGCTGCCTTAGCCAAACAATACTAATCAAGGACTCAGATAAAGCAGACAACAGAGAAACGTTTACTCTGTGTGCCTCTGACTCTTGTCTCAGGGCATCAGCGATGGCCTTTGGCTATCAAAAGAAACGCTGCCACCAGGCAGGACTCATTCATTCAGGCAGACCAGCGTTCTCCAGTCAAACCCTTTCAGCGGTACACTGGCTGAGCCTGTGAGGAGCCGCTGTGCCCCCCCAGCCCCGAGCAGGGACCCAGGAGGAGCTTAAGGCTGGGGTTGAGCAGGTGGATTATGGGGCATACAGCAGGCTACCGCCAGGCCTCCCGGCTGCTGCCTCTCAACGCTCGGCCACTGCTCGGTGGGGAGATGTTTTCAGTCCATCAACCAAAAGGTTTCCACAAAAAAAAGGAAACATTCACTCCAACTCCAGTAATGGAGCAGAGCCACAGAGAACTCATTTAGATCAGACCGCGGCGACGCCAGCGCACCCCCTCACAGACCATCAAAGGCAAACCATTCATTCTGAGCTCCCTGGTGAAGATCCCTGGTTCTCATTGCGACTCTATATTTCCTCTGCGCGTCGTCTACAGTAATGCAGGGCGCGCGGGGAGGAAAGCAATTCCAAACCTTCCAAGGACACTGCTTTGCCCCAGTTTGAAATGAACGCCACCAAAATAAGAGTTTAATTACGCCACTATCTGTCAGGCTTTCATGTTTGGTAAAGGACTCACCAGGAGCCTGATAGCAGCTTCATGATAGCAGGTTCAGAACTCATAGGCCCAAAGTCCCTGGAATTAGCTCGTATAGAAAAGCATTTCATGTTGGGTTTTTTATAGCCCTGGAATGGCATCCCAGGATCCTATGTATCTGGAAAAGACATATTTTACTATTAATACTCTGTTTCATGCTTCCAAGCAATAGCCACCATTAGCTAGAGATAATCTCCACGCTGGCTGAGAATACACCTGGTATTACTACAGTACTACAGTAAACTCACCGCTTCATGGCCAATTTGATTGTTTTTGGATCTATGTTATGGATCTATGTAAAATGTAAAACTCTGTGGTTCAAAAGTCTCATATTAGTTGTTAATAATATGCAATAATATGATAATATGATAATACTATAATAATATGTTGATTATCCGGTATCACAACAAGGCCTACAAGATACCGTAGTCAACGGGGTACAAACAACGATAGAGATAGTTTGATCGGGGTTAGAAGGATCCATTAGAGGACAATGAACTGATATTTTGCATGATGATGATGACGATAATGATCCTGCCCAGTGACAATGCACAGGTGTCAGTGGGTTTGAATGAGTCACCGTGACAGGGTCATGGGACATTTCATGTGTGCCGTGTATCAGATTTTAGTCCCACAAAACGGGAGCAGACCTTCACATGACGATTCCTTCCATAAGGATTGACTTCTACTCTGGGCCCCAAAGCGTGGGAGACGGGTTAGAGACCACGACACGGGTAGCCTCAGCCGGTCTGTGTGGTCTGACAGAGCATGATGTACTGCTGCACTCTGCTGCCCCAGACAGACCTGTCCAGCCTGGTCTCCTTCCTGGTCAGTCCTTCGTTACTAATCAGTTCTTAGTGGGACCTGCTCCTGTCACTGGAGATCATGCTTCTGCTGTTGGCCATGAGTCTCAAGAGATCAACGGAATGCACAGCTTACTACTGGCCACCATCTGATACAATATATTGTATCAGATATATATATATATTACTGCCACATTCAGTGATCTGTATAGAGGTTTATCATTTTGGTAATGACCAGACACCTTGTTATATTAAAGACCATAATGAATGATCTATAATGTATTTAACAATGAAGCAATGTTGCAAAATGTGTATTTTAATAGGGGAAAATAATTGTGTTTAGTTGAATAGGCTTGGGGAGATATTCATGGGGGTTTTCTGGCATCAGTCACATGAACTGTGAAATGCAAAACATCCTTCATCATTTTCCTCCACTTTGATTGGGTCAGACGACTGAATATCTATGAGTCATCATGTAAAAAATGCAACCGTTGCTCTCAAATTGAAATCAGAGAGCAACGGTTGGCAATCTGTCGAAGGTAAACCACCAAAAAGGATTCAACTTTGTTGCTATTTGACATTTCATGTCATTAAAACCCCATCACTGAGTTGAAAAAAGGTAAAATATTGGTATAAAAAATTAAAAACAGAGAAGTCCAATTAATGAAACCTGGCCGTCTCAGAGTGAGACTGTGACATCGTCAGGGCAGACGTGTTATGCAGAATGTGTCCGGCGTGCGTCTGAGCTGCAGATCGCCTTCCTCAAATGAGGCTGGGCAGGGGCCGGGGCCGGGGCCAAATGAAACAGGAAGCAGAGGCTGCTGCAGCCAGTCAGCCTTGAAAGGATTTAATTTAACATGATGAGGAGCTGACTTTGAGAAGTCTGCATTTGACTGAATAAATTTCACCACTGCGATGCCATTACATTTTTTCTCGGGGATCTCTACGTGCATCATCAAATCGAGTAAACACGGTTAGTGTAGGACCATTATTACCAATATAACAGTAATAATCGGTTTTATAGTCTTACCGTTTGCAAACACACACACATATATATATATATATATATATACAGTATATATGTATATACTACAACTACAGCTGGGTTAACATATAGCTATATATTAACCCAACTGTAGTTGGGTTAATATATAGCTATATATTAACCCAGCTGTAGTTGGGTTAATATATACAGTAGCTATATATTAACCCAACTACAGTTGGGTTAATGACATCCAGTTGCTGTGCGCTGTGCCCTTAAATGTTATTGGTCCAAAACTAACAGGCTGTAAAAATGATGGTAGGAGATATTTGAATTATATGAAAGTAAAAATTATTTAAATAGAATAATAGATAGAAAGTAGAAAATGCATTCCCTGCAGAAAATGCGGTGAGTGCTGTAGTGCAAAATGAGGTTGAAAATATGTTTTAGTAAAGCCACATAGTTTAAGACAGAAAGAAATGTTAAATGGCTTAAATCAAGTGAAGGGATTTGAACAGAGTCTAAATGGAGTAAAGAATATAAACATGCACATCATTTAAAACATTTGAAATGGTTGGAAACATATAAAGTGAAGCGTTAAACAAACAGCTAATGTGATCAAATTTGAATACATTTGAGATAAAATATAGAATAGCTGAGCTGTTCTGTTGGCAATATCCAGCTGAACTACAGACAAAAAAAAACAACCCTAATTAACCAAAAATCCGCCAAAAACGTATATTGCCAGAAATCCGATGAATCAAATAGGCCTACTTCTGCAATGGAGTGGCAAATGTATGTTTGGTACATGAGCTAAAATAAAACAATCCTCAAAGTAGTCACGCACAAAATGATCTAACATTTATGCAGAACTAACAATTTATAAAGTTGAAATAATCTGATATAATCAAACAAGAACTTAAAGAACAGCAACCTTACAGTCAACCCAGCTGGACTGTACCCTGACTTTGGCCAGATGAATCCTGTTCCACCTAGCGCCACTCATCCATCTGGGATCACTCCTGCTGGGCGGGATTTGGGCACCAGATTTAATGGTAGAGGCAATCAGAACCGCCGGGCGGGATTTTTATAGATGTGATGTAGCGGAGAAGCGGCTGTTTTGATTCAGACAACAATGACTGCGGTTACATGGTCGGATCAGATAGACTAAAGATCGATTAAGCCATATAACGATGTTGCCACTCGACGGGGGGCTGTCACAAAATGGCCGGAGACCCGGCTGAATCCGCTACGCTAGGTGGCGCTGTAGCCCTTTCAACAAGTGGTACTAGAGCCACTTCCGGTTCACGGCTACATAAAGCAACAACAAACTATCAGGCGGCATACAAACACTATTTATTACGTTGTCTCCTTCCACTTCCGGGTGAAATCACCCGGACGGAATTCTCGAGAATGCGCAGGAAGCGAACTCCCGGCAATACGATACGATCGGGTGCACATGCAGGTAGATAGACGACTGGGACCGGCTCAAGCCCTGCTATCGTATCGACTTCGCTAATCTGATCCTGAGACGATCCGTTTGGCGAAGCAGATCGAATAAACCTGTTCACATGAATCCAATCTTCATTCCATACGTTCATTACACGATTATGCTCCAGTATGTAAACACAGTCAATATGGGTGAGCAATACCATTGTCCCATTTATCCATTTTTACCATCTGTAAAAGAGCCCTAGACTTTACAGTGTAGACAGAATTGAAGAGCCAAGTATGGAAATTTGTACTTTCAGTTGAGCATATTTATTATAGTTTGAAGTGTGAGAGTTACTTCAAATAAGATTTACTTTGAGTAGTATGATATATTAAGTCATGTGCTTTGTTTGCATTCACTTCACACAGTGTTGTAGGTTTGAAACCACAACGCCTATATATATATATATATATATGTATATGTCTGTGAATGAAAACATTAAGAAAGGATTTTCATATTCATTCATATTGTCGGTTATGTCCGTCACTTTACATCCTCATTACAACGAGTGGATCTGTCATTCTTCTTCAATTGGGCTTACCTTCGTCAAGCATAGAAGGATCCACCTTTGGTGATAGAAAGGCGATGAACAGGTTTAGATGGTATATGCCCAAAGCATATGTTACTATATACCAACCCTGAAAAGCAAGAAACAGGAATTATCACACAGCCAAGACCAAAGAAGCACTGAGAACAGGAATGACTGGATTACTTTCGCTTTGTTAAAACAAAGCATATAGATTATAGACAGAACAGACCAGTAGTACGACTAGTACTACCCAGTACTGCAGTGCTTGTTAGACCTGCATTCCACTAGATTATTGAGCTAATGTTGTCGTAAGGTAAGCATAGCAGTGCAAGCCACCCTATGGAACCTACAAGTTACCTGCAATATGTACACTCTGATCATGTAGACGGCCGTCAGGATGAGAGTGCCCGCCCATCGCCCTATGTAGAAAGGAGTTGACTTGTCTAGCCATGATTGGTAGATCTGGTGGAGCAAAAATAGAGGAAGAAACAGAACACATTTGAAAATACCATGAATTTACTGATTGTAATCACGTCATCCTATTTACAAAATGTATTGTAAAATTTTAACGACATTCAGGCTTCACAAGAATTGACTATATTGGGATAACTTGATGCCCTTCTAGTGAATTTGATTCTTCCTCAATGGACCCCCTTGCATTTGCAGACTATTTGCATGATTCCAGGTATCTCAGTTCAACCTCGACACCCATACAAAAGACCAGCGATGGACAGGTGTCAATGGTCCCGGTCGTCCCACGTTACCTGTCCTAGACGGGTGAAAAAGGCAGCGATTGTGGACGGCCTCCCATGGATTGATTCCCCAACACTGTCCCCTTCTGACATTCTGTCTGTAAGGAAGACCAAAAATAAGTACATGTTTCATGTAGTATTTAACCACATCTTATGATTATTCTGAGTCTGGCCAACACATAATTGTGAAAGATAATTGCATGCATTAACAAACCCTGTGGTTTGAAAAAACCGAACTTCCGCTCAAGTCACAGTAGTGAGAAGTTTTGGTAGTCTAACGGGCATTGATGCTGTAGATTGTTTGCAGATAATAGCAAAATAGCAAAAAAATAATTTAAACAGTGGAGATGTGCAAGATGTGTATCACTTTGCTGTCAATTGAAGCTTTCGCAGCACAGTATTACTAATTATTAATGTGTGAGAGAACTGAATTATATTAATTAGTATTAGTTAGTTAGTATTTTATTATGCACCACAAGTTGGTCGTTTGGCCACACTATCTCCATATCTACTTGCATTAGGTAGGACATGGGCCTACAAGATTCTACAACATGATAATGTAGGAGAGTAAAATGACTAATACAATCCATCAGTAATATGTGTAGAACAATTGTGAACAGGACCCAGTGTATGCTCCAAACCATAGCAGTAACGTTATACATACATACACAAATGTGGCATTACTACATGTTGTAGTACTACACTAGCAGCATTCATTTCTCGGCTTGATAACCAAAAGGTCGTCAATGCTATGCGGTATGCAGGGAACTAGGGTAGCTTTAATGGAAAGGGAAACGGGGGAGAACTGGGTTGGTGGAAAAATCGATCCTAGAAGTTATTATACTCATAATAAATGGGTTATTTAGTAATACCCGAAGAAATAAGTGAAACTGTCTGGTTTTTAGAGGCTTTCTCCCATTAGCTCGATTACTAGCCTGCCCCTCAATCAGCAAGCCAGCAGACATCCCAGCGGGCTAAACGAATTCAGCCAGCGTCAACAACACATCTATAAATAAGTAACACAACGAATAAGGCTGTCATCCTTTTGGCTGAGCCGTTGGTGATATTATTACGTTAATAACGATGGGTAACAAGCTAGTTGAATATAGCTAGCCATCTAGCAGTAGAAAATGCCCATTCTGGAATACTATAGTATGTTGTAGTTCCAATGGGAGCTGAACTCCTTCGGACGCCTATGGGCTTTGTTGAATGAAACACTACACGTCCCACAATCCACCGCGACGAGCGTTGGCACCGGAACTTCTCCGCGTGTAGTACATTGTAACATTCTTCCCATTGTTATTCGTGGCATAGCCAAGAATTTAAACTACAACTCCCAGCATGGGTTTCGTGAATTTGACAACTCACTTCCGGAGATACTGCACTCCGCTAGCAGCAGCAGCTAAGCAAGCTATCTCATTGAGGAATCCCACTGCTATCGTATCACCACAACAAGATAATAAGGTAATGGATGTGGTGTTTGCTATTCAATAACTACGTTTTCTCAAATATAACAAACCTATCCGTCTAACTCAGGACTGATTTGTATTTATTTTGCAAGACACTTACCTGATGTGGCAGCTGTGTCACTCCCGGCTCGACCTAACTAGCTACCTAACAAGCTAACTCTCAAGCTGGCTACTGTGAACACGTCACTACTTCCGGGATGGCAGCGGAATGCGGCAGACAAGGTAGTAGAGCTCCGAGCGGACGGCCCCGGGTTGGGCTCATTGATGTCTTTTGTATTACAACACCATTAAGTAACGAGTAAATTTAATATCATACAAAGATAGCAAAGATAGTCCGAATGCATGCACACTATATAGCAGCATTTAATTAATTGAAACCTGATTGAAAATAGACCCTAAT
>JAOPJL010000155.1:19584986-19600030 GCA_027123545.1 Trisopterus esmarkii | reverse complement strand
AGGCTCTGCTGCTCAGTGTCTCTGAGAGGCGTTACCGTCAGAGGCTCTGCTGCTCAGTGTCTCTGAGAGGCGTTACCGTCAGAGGCTCTGCTGCTCAGTGTCTCTGAGAGGCGTTACCCATCAGCACAGCGGCTCCGCTGCTCTCCTGGGACGGGTCATTGATAACTGGGTAGAATTGAATCGCTATTGTGTTGAGCTGGGGAAGTGACAATAAACACACACTGACAGATCAGCACAGACCTATTCATGCTTGACCTCTTAAAGGTCGGGGAAATCTACTTGGTAACCGCCGCACAGAGGACTCAAGACAAGTTTATGATTCGTCAGTGGCACATTGAATCATTTCCCCTCAAAACATCTGTGTTTTTTGGAGTGTGAAATTGCTGAAATGAATTGACTCTCATATTTCTATTTATTTATTTCTGCAGTGTAATCACTGGATAATGGGTGCAGGGCTGGAGGCGTGGAGGCTAATTTCACATCAATTAATGCTATTCACAGAGGACTCGATAAATGATTACAGCTCCAGCACAACAACATAACGTGCTGCATAGATTAAGGTCTTGTGATTGAAGATCACACGTCTCAATAAGCTTTTAAATGTAAAAAGGGATCGGGGATGGGCCCTCAAACTGAAATACTCTGCTTCACAGCTTCATTCTGGAGTGTTTGTGCCTGTGTGTGTCTGTGCCTGTGTGTGTCTGTGCCTGTGTGTGTCTGTGCCTGTGTGTGTCTGTGCCTGTGTGTGTCTGTCTGGCACTAGGCGTCAGTGCTGTCTCTGTTCTGTCTCCGCTGATGACGTGTGTATGAAGATGAAGGACACAGATATGTGAGAGAACTGACAACTCGCCTTTCACATGAAAAACAAGAAGAAACAGCTGAAGGACATTGTTGCTGAATCTGAAAAACTGAACACAATGGGTAGGGAGTCGTACATTCCTTTGTAGCGAGGCTGAATGCATCTCTCAGCCAATCAATGACGGACTACAATGCAGAATTATCATTCGATTTTTTTTTTTCGAGCGTGATCAAACAGCAGCACAGGGCTTGTTCTGTCCTCACCATACACTTATGTATGGATCTATTTCACAGCTCTGGCAGTTCCTACCTTTAATATTATTTCCCTAAGGACATATATTATCACAATTATAAAACTAAAAGTACCACACATCTGTTTAATATTCATGAAGCAGACTTGAGAATTGAGAAGGTTGTCTTTTTACGCTGCGGTCCGAAGGGAATGCCGGTCTCACGCTCTTACTCTCTCTATCACTCTCTCCCTGTAACCCTCTCTCTCTCTCTTACTCCCCCCCATCTCTCTCTCTCTCTCTCTCTCTCTCTCTCTCTCTCTCTCTCTCTCGCTCGCTCTCGCTCTCTCTCGCTCTCTCTCTCTCTCTCTCTCTCTCTCTCTCTCTCTCTCCACAGTAATGGGTAGCGGGGAGACGGCTGGTGAAATGGTCTTGGTGATGAAGAGCGATGATGACTACTTTAATGGCCCTCACCCTCCTTCGTCTGTAACTCGACGTCTCTTAGCCTTCAAACTGACATAACTCAACGCAACGGCATTTATACTACAGATGTCACAGATATATCAAGCCTTTCATCCGTAATAAAAAGCTGCTTTTCCATGTTTTGTTGGGCGTGCTGCGGTCACTGTGGTGGTGATCTCAGGCTGGCCCTCCCTCTCAGCTCACAGCGCTACGCCGCAGCCCGGCGGTGACCCAGAATACGGGGTACCTTATCCCAGGACGCGCAGAGGAAGTGGTCTTCAGCTCGTTGCTGACAGGTAAAGAGAGAGCCGAGCCAAACAGGATCAATGTGATATTTATGTATTGTGACCTTCGAACCGTAATCATCAATTCTCATGTAATTAATGAGTGACAATGTCAATCATACGGTGTTTCAGTACTGTGTGTTTCAGTGCCGCGTATGTGTGTGCGTGCGTGCGTGTGTGTGTGTGTGTGTGTGTGTGTGCGTGTGCATGTGTGTGTGTGTGTGTGCGTGCGTGCGTGTGTGTGTGTGTGCGTGCGCCAGCAGCCTTTGTTGGGTTGACTTTTTCAAAGTCACGCACACACACACCCTGAAGGACATGGTTCACACCTGGGGACAGAGGGACTGGCCGTCTCAGGCACGCGCTAACAGGGTGATAAATGAATCACAGTGCTACATTTAGCCGGCCGGTCTACCTTGAAATGGTCCCAGGCTTCCATCTCAGCAGCAGCTCAGACGGCCTGCTGCACAGTCCCTCTGCAGCCCGACCTCCACCGCCACCGTGGGGCGGGGGGGCGGGTGTCTGACCGCACCATTCATGGTGGCCGGGATAATATGGTGGAAATGGTGCATAGCGACGTCCTTGGTGAGGGTCAGCCCTGGTTACAGCCTTCTTATTGCCTGGTTACCGCCTGGTTACTGCCTGGTTACCGCCTGGTTACCGCCTGGTTACTGACCAGACGGCGGTCCTCGTGACCGTGGCCGTGGCGCCTTGTGAGACCCTCCTGATGTTGAGAATTGCGTTTTGCGACCGACATCAGCCTGGCCTGGGCCAACCAGCTACTGAGTTCCAGATATGGGCGTGGTCTTTTGTTTTTCAAATAACTCGAGCCAATCAGAGTGATGCTCTTGCTCGATTCACCTCAACGGTACCCGGTCGGAAGTAAATCAGAAACTAATTCTGTGTTTCTGCACCCTATGGCTGATGTCATAGTGATTATATTACTGCACTAGGATGTTTTAACGTTGGAGGTGTCTGGGTTGAGTTTACCACTGTTGCATGACCATAGTTGGTGCTCCGGATCAAAATATGGCCTCTTTCTCTTTCTCTTCACCAGCTAAACCCAACCTGCCTCCCCGTCATGCACACAACCTGTTTGGTTCTACGTTAATCATATCCCAGTTGGGTATAATCAACACGGTCATTGAAATAAAGAATCATTTTAGAAATGTAGACAAGGCTTTTAGTCTACGAGAATCATTGACAGAGGAGACCACGGTCGCTACACCTCAGCAAAGTAATAAGTCATCTGGAAGAATGGCCTCTCTCTCTCTCTCTCTCTCTCGTTCGTGATGGACTTCGGTACAGACGCCTGATAAAGTTATCTGGTGTAGATGTGTGGCCAGACGAATCAAACAACCAGCATATTAAAGATTCCAAGGCTGCCAGATAGGAGAGGAACCGAGGAAGGGGAACAAATAAGGGAGCTGTGAGAAGGTGAAACCCTCCCCCTTCTCACAGTCTCGCATAAGAGAAACTATTATTATTATTATTATTATTATTATTATTACAATTATATTGTGTATATATATTATAATTGGGATGGTGTGGAATTGCACTTCCGCCACGGTAGGGGGCAGTGTGGTAATGGAATCTCAGGATCATGGCATCAGGGAATAGCCCAGACAAGCACTGTTCCAATGTTGAGAATACTCAAATATTCGCGCCCTTTACGCATCCTTTGTTTTTGAGAATTCCTCGATTTTTCAAGGATGCATTGATGCATCCTCAAATGAGCCAAAATTCCCACAATCCTTTGCGTTCATATGCTGCACGAAGCATTGCTTCACATAAGTGAAGTTATTTGAACGTTTTCAGAAATATTTAGTGACGTATTGGTTTTTATAGATAAATCATGTAAATGTATGCAATTAAGCTTAAAGACCTGTGCGATTTATTTTTTTTCAAACGTTTTTGCAAAGTAATGATAGGCTGTATTTTGCATGGATTGATTTGTTTTAATATGAATGTAGCTGGTGTTTAAACAAACTACTCTATCCAATAACGATTTCAACAATTAAAATATTACTTTTTATTATTACTAGAGCAGAAGCGGAAGCGCTTTCATACTAGCAAGTCGTTCCAAACTCTGAACGCTACAAACGCTAGGCAGCACTCTACCCAGCACTCTAGCCTCATCTCCATAGGACGCGACTCGCAAGGAAGCGTTCTAGCAAGGCTGCAGCCTTCACATTGGGAAACAGCTTTTGTGTTCGGAGGCTGAAAAAGGTGCTGGCTTGATGAGAGGCTAGTACGAGAGAACAGGGTATGTTTTGGTTAGCCTATCCTATGCTTTTTTTTGGAACGTTGCTTTATTTTTGGTGATTGTTTTGAAGAAAATAAATGGCTGTATCCCGGATACGTGGGGTGACCACGCCGGTCTCTCACAGGAGCATTGATCCTCTTCTGATTATTTACTTTAACTAAATCGCATTTATGCAAAACTCTAAGCACAAATCTCATCATTTTGCACACTTGGTTCACCTGGTGAACACTGGCCTTCAAAACGCCTCACCCAATTACCAACTGGTCTCACTCACTTCTCACCAGTTCAAACTCAACTGGGAGAACACTTCAATCATGACTCAGAGCATAGGAGAGGCCTCAGGTGAGCTCACTGTGTTGTAGATGAGCATCCCTTGGAGGCAAGATGCAGTCTGATTTATATTTAGATCTGTTTCAACAAATTGTGTATTCTTATTTACATTTTTTGTGGGCCTACGAAAAACTTTAGTTTACTTCAGTTTAGCTGAACATTTTACTTTACGTATTACAATAACAAGTACTTAATTATTAGATTTGTTACCTTTTTGTATTTGTGCACTGATTTCCTCATTACATCCCCTGAAAGACATTCTATACAGTTTGTGTTTTGCAAAAATAGGTAACATTGGGGCATTCTCAGAACTTCCAACAATTTTGCAGTATCAACTATAAGTGTACAGTATGACTCTGGGAAGCAGGGATTGTGAGTTTATTCCATTGGAGCTCATTGGATAGACAAATATGCATTGTATCGTATTCTGATACGATTGTGTCAATGTAATATTTACATGATATATATATATATATATATATATTATACATATTCACAGTATTGTATTACAATATGGCAACAGTCGTTATACTATATGTACCACCTTATTGCAACATTTTAAAAGAAAGCTATTTCTAAACAATTTTATACATTGGAATATGTAACATGGCCTCATGAAGCCAAAACATATGTAACTAGTATTTTGATGGAAGTGTTTTGAATTGATCACACCAGTGTTTAACTGATGCTCTCTAAGAGATATTCATATGATAGCTGTGTTTACTGTTTGGTGGAAGAATTCAGTTTTGAGAAGAATTTGACTTTTATTATTATTATTAACTCTTTTCAGGTTTGTGTTTAGTTTTGAGAAATTGAGCTATAGTTTCATACGCACATTTAAACGATAAAAAAAAACTGTAATCACATGTTGGAAGCACAATTGCTTAAACACATAGTTCCATTTTTTGTATTTATATTATCGAGAAAAACTAAGTTTTGGTCTATGTCAATTTATTTCAACCATAAGCCTAGTACTTTGGGTGGATATTACAGTTTTTCACAATTGTCTAAACACATTAATTCGAACATCAGACACAATGTGCACAACCTGAAACTCATGTACCAACTGCCAAACCAATTCTGCTGATCTCCAAGCACATTTTCTGCTTTAGACTCAGATTCTAAACCACACATTTTTCACAACACTACAACACACAATTCTCTATATCTTGCACACTCTTCCTGAATTCCCTCTCTTGGTGTTCACACAGAACACCTTGCCAATCATATTTCTAAACTAAAGGCTGTTGTGCAATTAGCAATCTGCTATAGAAGGGCCACAGATGTTTTGTTTACAGTATTGCCTATTTTCTGATCTCTTTCATTTCATCCCGTTTTCATCCTGTTTGCTGTGATTTACAGTAGACTGCACATTTTGGATACAAATACAGTATTTGTTGTTACTGTAAAGTATTGTGTGTTGTTTTCTATTTGAGTGGTGTTATCCTGCAAAAGCATGAAAGCAAAACATTCAAAAGCAAAACATGCAAAATACTGATGAAGCATTAGTGTAGTGTTTTCCATTTTGCACACCAGTGTTCAATGGGTGCTTAGAAATGTCTACTCATATGTTGTATGTGTTTGTCATTTGAAAAGAAAATACAATTTAGTGAAGATTTAACACGGTTTTGAGGGTAAAGTGTGCTTTTGCAAGAAAAGTGTAGGATTTTCCACAATCTTTTTTTTGTTTGTTTTGAGGTTTGTGTTTAGGGTTTTGAGAAAGTGAGGTAGTCTATCAGGAAATGTGTTTAAGCAATTGGGAAAAACTGTAAATCAATTATTTAGCTGTGCCTATTTTAGTCCATACGTTTTAGAGTTTTTATGAAACTATGAAACTTCCCTCTGCCATAAATATACACGAAAAATAAAAAAATATATGAATATTTAAAGCAAACCTGCTATAATAAACTATAATAACCTTGGTTGGAATTTGAAGGTCATCTCAAAAACAGCAGTATCGTTTGTCTTTTTGTTAATAATCCTTCTAGGTCGGGATGTGTGTAAAAGATTTCAGTTGGCTTCATCATTTTGCTTTAGGATACCTCATAAAAGTAGGACCTAGACAAAAACTGGCCATGTATCTTGAATTTATAGAAGAATAGAAAATCACTATTTTTCCTATTCTCTTTTCTCCTTGAAATAGTGTTACATAATGCAATTCATCTTAAAACATGACGTCCATTCAATCTTTTTCTCCTTTCTAAGGTGTCATGCATGCATCACGCCAGCCTCTTCAGAACGCCGTGTCTTGGAGATGCGTGAGGCCTTGGAGAACGTGTCTGCTATGAATCAGCACTGTGTCACTCTGTGAGTGGACAGCCCAGAGCTTCACGCTCCGTTTGGTATTCAAAGCAAAAGGTTATGACCGTGAGCTAGAAAATCTCATCCAGCAGCGGTCCATCCTGCTCACAAATATATTACAAATACTTTCTGTAATAATGTACTCCCCTGTCTCCTGCCCTCTCTCTGTGTCTCGCTCTCCTTCCCTCTCTCTCTCTCTCCAACTCACTCACTCTCTGTCTCACGCCCTCTCTCTCTCCCTCTTCATCTCTCCCTCTCTCTCTTGCCCTCTCTCTGTCTCTTTCCATTACTCTCCATTTCTCTCTGTCTCTCCCTCTCTGCCTCTTGCGCTCTCTCTCCCTCTCTCTGTCTCTCTCTCTCCATTGCTCTCACTGTCTGTCTCTCTCTCGCTCCCTCCTCATTTAGCTCTCTGTATTTTGCTCTCTCTCCATCTCTCTCTCACTCTCTATCTCTCTCTCTCTATCTCTCTTTCTCTTTCTCTCTTTCTCTCTCTATAAGCATGGGCTTTACATAATTATTCCCGAGGGGTTCTGCTGTTTGTTTTAAACTGTATTCCAGAAGCACTTAGTGAGTGTATAATGGGTAAAACAGTGACACATCCCACACACACACACGTAAACAAAGCCTTTGTTGACATGGTGTCCAAGTGTCACCATGAATTCAAATGCGTGATTTTGCTCCACGCAGCTTACATTAAGAAAACTGTTCCCAGCAGAAACCCTGCAAGCACCCATCGGCCCGACTGATGAGAGCGGGGAGCAGATCCGTCCAGCTGGGTTGTTCCTCAGAGCTCAGCTTTGGGGACAGGCCCCTCGCTCTGTGGTTGAGTGAGTGCTGTGAGGGACGTGATCGGCCAGAGCATGTCCTCGCTTGGAAAAGGGGGGATGCCACTGATCTACTGCTGACAGCTTCGCTGCATCGTCTTCTATCAGCAGACTGACATGTTTCAAACAGATATACACTGTATATTCGCACGTATATACACTGGCATTCACAGCAAGACTCCTCAGTGTGTAAATAGTTGTCCTAAAGGTGGTCAAAGGAGACCAAAGTATTTGGTCAATTGTTCCAGATGGGTCGATATCAAAGGGAAGACCATTGTGATCTACCCTGGCTATGGGCAGACCAAGCTCAGTGGTAGGCCGTACGTTGGTCTGCGGAGGCTGCTGTCATTCTCCTCAGCACAAGAGGCGTGATCAACGGGCGGAGTTGAGTTGACCCTGTACACAATTGGCTGCTTGCTGTCACTTCCCTGTCCTCATTGTGTTCAACCAGCCAACAGTGCGCCGGGCGGAGAAGCCAGCTTGGTGATTGGCTCCCACAAAAACATATCGGAAGCAGAAAGAAATGTATTGCTCTTCTCCAGACCCTGCTGCAAGGCAAATTCAAATCTCTGGCAGAAGGGGCTGGGGGGGGGTACCCAGTCTAATTGTGAGCATGAACAGATACAGTCTGAGCGGACACAAGTGACTCACTAACAACACAGTGTGGGATCTGGGCTGGGCTCTCACCAACACATTGCAAAATCCTTCTGCCTCTCAATGTTGTCTGAGCTTCCTGTGCACGTACACATGATGGGTCTGTTGTATCGACAGATTCTTCACAAGCTGTCAACTAGTTTTATCAATGAGAGTTCCAATTACATTGGTTTGTATTGGAAAAAAAATCTTGTCTTGTAGATCTTGGAATTTGCAACATGTCCACCAATGTGTAAACCCCTTGAGAACATTGATTTGAAGCATGCCTCTGTTTTGTGTTCCTCCAATTGACAGAGAAAATATGGAATTTAATCGAGTTGAGCCAAAAAAAATCCAATCGTTTGACATGGCACTGAAACTCAGGGTCATCCAGTTGTCTATACACTTTCAAAGATATGAATTTGCTTGCAGTTAACCAACGCAATTTGAGGACAAAACACATCAAACAAAATTCGAGAACACTTCATTTGTCCATGTCAATTGAAATGGAGCGGATATCCTTCCGAAGACTCCGTAGCACACAGTGAAGACACAGGAGGTCTCAGACCCCACAGCCCTTCTGATAGTTCCACATCCTCTCTGATCTTAATCTTAACCCACAAGTCTCAGCTGTGATCCGCAGGTGCTGTAGGAAACCAGAGAAGAAGAGCATAGTGTGGACATGCTCTGGATTAATGACCAGAAAGTTTCACTATTCACTATTCACCAGTTCACTATGCCTTGATGTTCCAGAATCACTCTGTTACTATCACAGAGTGAAAGTCCATCAGAGAATTTAATCAATGATACAAACACAAGCTATAGAGCCCGGGAGGTGACATGGGAATCATTTTTTTATAAAGTGCGCGTGTGTTAAGTTAATCACACGTGCGTCTTAATAAGTCGCTTCGTGGATAATTCCCACATAATAATAATCTAACAAAATACGAGAAGTCGAGAAGGACTAGGGTTGAATGATCAAGGCTTTATTGTGACTACACAGAGTAACAACATCACCTGAGTTGGTTTGCAAAGAACTCACAAACGGTCGTCAGGACACAAATTATATTCCCATTGGGTTGTTTTCTCAACATGCCCTTGGCCAATCACAATGCTCTAAACTATGGGCCTTCCCGTTCTTTGTTAGCATTTATCTTCCTGCCCCCGCTGTCCACAATACATTCAGTAATACAAAAAATACAGTAATACAGTAGTTTTAGCGAGAATTACATAAAACAGGATTACATATTAAACATTGTAGTTACATGAAGTTGTAGATTATACGTTAGTTATATGAAGTGAAGTCTTTGATTAAAGTCCATTCATCATCTTGTTAATTAACCTGATCTTAAATCACCATGACTAACATGTGTTTAAGAGATGAGCCCTGTAAACTACCAGAATATACATCAGGAGAACATAAGGAAGGGGAACTGCAGAAGGGAGTCTACTCTCACCGGAACATGAGCCAGTCCCTTTGAGGGGTCTCTGAAACGTAAATGAGGTAGGGGTTCCTATCTTGTAACGCATGAATGGGAGCCATTTGTTGACCAAGGAGAACATTTGGCTTCACTGTAATAATACTTATCTATCTTATCTATACTTATGTTATTGTATGCTTTATACTTAGAGTTGACCTTACTTATACTTATAATCTAAGTGAACTGATAAATAGGCTGATATTATTGAATGTGTGTCTGGTGGTCTCCAGTCAGCTCAGGACCCTCTGAGGTGTTATGAATGACAGAGGGACAGGACCCTTCCCCTCCTGTGGCCCCGGTTAAGTTCCACTATTATCCCAAACATATGGCAGAGATATTAAACCTTCATTTTTTTCTAACATAGTCGCACGCAGGGTTAACTTAAGGCTTCACACGCCCCCAGACCCGTCAGAGCCATGGACAGGAGCGCAAACAAGATGTGCTGTGAATCCAAACAAAGTCAATGCAGAGACACGTTTAGAGGCTAATTCTTTGCCTCTAAACTGTGCAGTTATATTTCCTCTTGTTTTATTTTTTTTCCGTTAAGAAAAACGATTGACACGTTATTTGTTAAATTCTGGTTAGTTTGCACTAAAGATACTAACCTTGGTGTGCATACAGCTCATGTAGCCCTCAGGTGAGGATTGAACCAGAGCAGGGCCTCACCTCTGCATCCTTCTAATCCTGCCTGGAAGGAAATTGACTCATTTGGTTTGAGGGTAAACTGCCAATCATGGAAGGTCATGGGGGAATGTTTAAGTGACTAGAGACGGGCTTCCGTCCTGTCCCGCGTCAGCTGACCGACATCGTGGTAAACATCCCCGATCTGTCTCTTCACCGTGTCAGAAGAGCCACAGGTTTTCATACTACGAGGTCATGAACGACCTCTGTCAGACGCTCCTCCCCAGCTCTGGAGGTATATTGGAACATGAAGGTCAGAGGTTCGGCCTAGAGGGAAACACTCCCTTCTGGAGGCCGGACCAAGGAGCTAACTCCTACTATGTTATAGCTAAACTTCTACCGATGTTGATGCTATGTCACACATTGGTGAATTATTAAAAATGCCACACACTTCACCCCCCTAGGGTGACTATATGGTGATAGGGATAAAGCTATGATACAAGCATTTTAATTCCCATGTTATATTTTACATGAAGTTGAATATTGAGATTTCTAGGGAGGATTTTCTGACGTTGACTTTGGCATAAAAGCAAAATGCAATCAAACTGCATTTGTCACAGGCCTCAAAATGATTTCTTACCTACGGTGGCCTCCCTGTTGTACATTTTATATCATGTTATAATTCTGTGGTTTCACACAGATTTACTGCTTAGGTTCCTGGACACAAGCTTTTACTGAGCCGGTTTTCTGTGTAACGCAGATACTGTGGGATGTCTGATTGCAATTTGTTTATGGTCATCATAAACTAGAACATTTTAAATAATGTAATGTAATACTGTTAGAACTTTGTATCTGCCAGAGTGTTATATTAGCATTGGGGGAAAGCACAGTTTTTATAGCTGGTATAGTTTGAATAATGTTTTCTTCTGTGGTCTCATTGTTCTGTGTTTTATTGAATGCTGCTGTCTTTGCCAGGTACTAATGGATGAAAACACTGGAAGACTCCTTTTCAAGGACAACACAAAGTCATTGGCTGAAACAATACACGGCGTTATTAGAAACACACCAGTGGATATGGGCTGTATTGGTCCTATTGGGCGGGACTAGAGCAACCACATCATTTCTTCTAGCCTTTCTAATGAATTCTCCCAGAAAAAGTAAAACAACTTTCAAATCACAGCATACTGTAGATTTGAAGGATTAATACATCCGTTGCTTCTTTTGTTTTGTGACCTCTTTCAAAAGATTCTCTGTTAATATTCTTTACCTTGTCGGCCCTTGCCAAAATAAAAAAGAGTTAATATAAAACTAAACCATTTTCTGTAATCAAGAAAGAACCAACAACAAATTGAGAACACACTCTGTGCAAGCTGAATGCCTTCGGAGCTCAAAGCACTCAGTAAGAACGATAGCTCCTGGCAATCAGTACACATTTCCAAACTGCTGCAAAACCTCCTTGGGTCACAATGAAAGCATTTAAATAAATCAACATTTGTGTTCTCTCACCCTGCTGTCTGCATGCTGTCTGCAAGCTACAAGACGTTATACTGACGACATTTCCTCACCTTTTTGGATTTTCTTACGTACTTGGTTTGTTTTGGAGCCAACAGCATAATTTGGGATGTTTTGGACTGAAATTGAGATGCCTGCGGTCTGCTGAATGCTGAACACAGAGCAGACAGCCTCGTTCAATGACAAAGACAGACAGTAAATACAAGATAAATGCATTGAAAGGGATGCTAAAGTGAATCATACTGGCAGGTGGAGCAATGCTGCTAAGGATTCTATTGGACTTTATTATTGTAAACCAAAAACCGTTATACATTGTGTAGGCTAATAGATAATATTGTACAGCATGTCATTATATTGTTTGTGTAACCATTATAGTGGCAGTCTAATGAATAAACTTTATTGATATGCTCTAGAAGGGCATTGCAGAGAAGCAAACATATCATAATGCACTCAGATGTCAGTATTACAACGTTAAATTTACCAAGCATGTTTTTTAGTTTATGTGTAATAATACCCTCTTAATAAAATCAGTCCTTTGTTTCAGTTTTTTGTCCTGAAGACGGTGGGCAGTAGAGGACATTGGGAATGGTGCATCAAGGTTAAATGGTGATAATGGTTTTATAACAACAAGGTTATGGAAGTGCTGGACATTTCAATTGTGTGCTGGATGGTCTTGTCAGCACATAGTAGTGTGATGATCCATCATTCATTTACATTTGAATGCACCCTAATAATAACACAGATGTGCGGCAGTATCAAATGAGGTTTGTCTTCTCTGTAGATAACTTTGATGCGTGACTGAATTATAAAAAAAATACATTATGCTGTATTTCTTACATATTACGCAAATGATTTTCTATTGGTTCAATCCATAATAGTGAAGTTATGATAATGGAGTGCTGATAATGAAGTGATGGTAATGAAGTGATGATGATGAAGTGATGATGTTGAAGTGATGGTGCTATCAGAGGGGACTCCAGTGTCATTGTCGTCAGTTACCTTCTCTGCCCTTTGCAGTCGGTTGTTTTAATCAGTGGAACAGGAAGCGTCAGAGTGTGTGCAGTTCTGGACTCTGCTGTAACTCATAAAGCAGAGGACTCATCTTCACGGTTAACTGGTGCTATTTGATCATTTCAATATAAAACATTTCATGAATTGGTTTGTTTGACACGGACAGCACACATTAAAATGATGATGTGTCAGTAAGCCAGGTAGGCCAGTTTACATCCGTAGTCCCTGGGCAGGTCATACATAAAAATACAGTATATATATATATAGTAATTAAATGACCTCAATATTCAATTAAATGACCTCCTAAATACACCCCTTCTGGAGCGATGTAGATTCAGTCAACGCTCTGCTGTGCAAAGGCAAAGGGGTCGTCCTGCACTTTGGCATCGCAACGGTTTGATTGACCCAATGCACCAATGATCAGGCTGCATCAGCGCCCTCACCTACACACCAGCTCTCATGTTATTACTGTGAGCCTACCCCTCACCTACACCCCAGCTCTCATGTTATTATTGTGAGCCTACCCCTCACCTACACACCAGCTCTCATGTTATTACTGTGAGCCTACCCCTCACCTACACACCAGCTCTCATGTTATTACTTATTACACAGGTTCGTTGACTCTGAAGCTGGCGGTGAATACGGATGAAGCTGATGGATCACCAGTGGATTACTGAGATAATGGCTCTGGAATAATCCATGGCTGGATGGGGATGAGGCCCAGCAGAGAGGCAGCGCAGAGCTCGGTCATCATTACTGGTCCCCAGCGTCACCGATACAGCCTGACTCCTCCAGACCAACTCTCAGCTGCACTTCACTCTGGAACCTATCAGTGGATTTTTGGATTTCCAAGAGGATTTAACAACGGGCCAACACCAAAATGCCTCTGAACGCAATTGGATAGACCAACGACCAATCAGAGCAAACGAAATGTGTGACACATCAGCGGCAGCCATCTTGGTTGTTTATGAGAATGGCTGACTGGTGCGTCCATAGGGAGCTCCCCGGGGTCATCACGTCAAACACGGCCTAGGTCCCTGGTCCCTGGTCCCTGGGGGACCGGGGGACCGGTCCCTGGTCCCCCGCTGGTCTGCTGGACCCCTGAGTGGGAGGGAGGGGCCTCAGCAGATATGAGCTACAGATGAGTCCGTTTCCCAGGCTACAACCAGCGCATACCGTCTGTGAACGTGTCATCTGTGTGTGTGTGTGTGTGTGTGTGCGTGTGCGTGTGTGTGTGTGTGTGTGTGTGTGTGAGTTTGTGCAAGTTCGATTGAGTGTGTGTGTACACGCAGGAGACTGAAAACAAAATAGCGTTAATGTGTGTAATGTGTGTAATGTGTGTATAATGTGTATAATGTGTGTAATGTGTATAATGTGTGTAATGTGTGTAATGTGTATAATGTGTGTAATGTGTATATTGTGTGTAATGTGCATATTGTGGCCCTTTCAGCTGTGGATTCAGGAGCGCCTCCCCATGGCGATGTCCCAGGAGCACGGCTCCACGCTGCAGTCCGTCCAGCAGCTCATGAAGAAGAACCAGGTACAGCAGGAACCCCCTTCACCCGGGTAGAGCAGCTCAAGGCTTGGTAGAAGACACCACACGTACTGTAACGCAACTGTGTCACCCCTTTACAGTTACAGCAACATTATCACTGAATGAATTTGTTTGCTGCGGTGACTCGGGAGTGCGTGAAGTTAATTTATTAAATTTTATAACATGTTTATAACATTAACATGTTAGGCTAATGTATTACTGTTTAGTTAGTTTTCGTATTAACGTTGTCTCACTATTGTCTCGGTCTCGATCTTCTCCGCTCGGTCCTCAGTGGCTCCGGTCACACCTGCTTCCCTTTGGGGATTACCAAAGTCTTATCTTATCTTACCTTAATTACCACCTCCTCCTCCACCTCCTCCTCCTCCACCCACCTCCTCCTCCACCCACCTCCTCCTCCTCCTCCCCCTCCTCCTCCTCCTCCTCTGCCCCCAGACCCTGCAGAGGGAGCTGCAGGGGCACCGGGCCCGGGTGGAGGACGTGGTGGAGCGGGCCAGCCTGATCGCGACCCTCCGCAGCCACGAGGCCGACGTGATCCGGGCGGGGCTGGAGCAGATGTCCCAGCTGTGGGCGGTGCTGTGGGGGGAGACGGAGCGGCGGCAGCTGGTGCTGGACGTCATGTACCAGGCCCAGCAGTACTACTCGGACACGGCGGAGGTGGAGGCCTGGCTCAGCGAGCAGGAGCTGCACATGATGAACGAGGAGAAGGGCAAGGTGGGGGGAGGAGGGAGAGATGGGGGCG